>CM016621.1:132886623-133356397 GCA_005393395.2 Gossypium australe
ATTTAGTCCCGAACCACTTTTAATGTCTATTTTGTGCCTCAAGGGCTCGTATTAGGGACTACATGAATGAATTTGAATGGTTTTGTTTGGAATGAGAAATTAATTTGAAATGTTTGATTTAAAAGTCTGGTAATGCTCTGTAACCTTATTCCGGCGTCGGATACGGGTTAGAAGTGTTACAAAAATGGTATGCAATAATCAAATAATATGATAAATCAATCTGAAATATTTGTAGTTGCTTTAACAACGAATGTGACATCCTGGTACCTTGACTCGACGATTGAGTCGGGTATGGGGTGTTAAATTTAGTGGTATCAAAACTCAAGTTTACTAATCCTAGGATCATGAATGAATCTAGAAAAATAATATATATAAGAAAATATAATATAAAATAATGAAATGTGAATCTGAAATTTGAGAAGATAGTGAAAAAAGCTTTAAATTATTCCTGACTAGATAATAATCTTAATATGATTCATGAAAATAGGTATGAAATATAAATATATGAGAAAGAATAAATGTTGAACTTGATAAAATAATGAAGAAAAATAATGTTATAAATAGATATAGCATGAGATGATGAAGAGATGATTAAATTGATAAATGTGCAAAACTTGATAAGTGAGATTAAGTGTTGTGAAATGAAGTGTAGAAGAAATATAATAATTGTTAGGAAAAGAAGTAGTGAGATGATAGTGAAATTTTAAGAATAGGAGATTGAATGACGATAAGGACTAAATGGAAAAATTGTGAAATTTGAAATGTTTTTACTTGATCTCAGTGGAGGATGTGTTAAATATGTTAACTCGATTTAGCAAATTGGTGAACTTATAAATGCAAACTATTTGGGTGGATAATAATAAAAAAATAATATGAATGTTCAGTGGATAGTATGGACGGAAATGAGATGCAAACCACGTCATCTTTATCGGTTTGCAACGTAATGGCTAAAAAGCGAGCCCATTACGCAGACAAGACTAGATCGCGTGGTCACGACACTCGGATTAAGTACAAGGGTTCTGCGAACAACCTTCTGCATCCATTTGGAGGATGATCATTTGGCGAACAGGCCTTGGACGGACATATTCTGGCGAACCACCTTGGCGTGTTTCATTTAAAACTATAAATCACTTGAAACTAAGGATATTTGTTATAAAACTTAATTAGTCTCACTTATGTTATAGCCTCTATTATATGTGTGTGATCTAAACAAAATTTTATTGACATTAAAAAGAAATTTATTCGATGGTTGTGCATGTGAATGTCTCTATTTTACTAAAGCATTTCGTATCTCGGGTCCGGCGACCGGACTGAGTGAGGGATGTAACAATAATCGTGTCAAGTTACCCGTTCCGGTAAAACTTTAATGACACATCAAATTGCTTGGCCAAGCTGAAAATATACATGTCAGATTACTCGTCCGGGCTAAACCTTTAAAAGGACATTAGGTTAATCGTATGAGCTAAACTTGTGCCACATGTACCTTTGAGTCCGCAAAAAATGGTAGATCTCAGTAATCAATATGTATCAGTGTGCACAAGACCTTTGTTGTGATCAGATCTATGAGAAAAACTAAGAATAGAAGAAAAGAAAGCAAACCTAATAACTCAGTTTAGTCCTTCAATAGAAACTCTGAAATAGACGAAATCCACCAAACCCAGCCAAAGGAAGGAGAATCAAATACTAGAAATCGAAAATTAAAAGGATTGGAAGTGATAGAAAACCAACTACCAACAAGACCCGTGGAGAAAATTGGAGAACAAAGGCGAGATGCGGCTGCATTGAGGTAGTTGTTCTTACTCAAACAAAACAGAATCACTAACATCTTTAAAGAAACAGAAGCAACCAAGGAATCTCAATAGGAAACCAAAGGCTTAAATGAGATTCGAAGACAAACTGGAGAAAAATTGTCAAATGACGACAAATTGCGATGACTTCGGGAAGGTTCTACTTACGAGGAGAGAATGACAATTAACCTAATTTTTCGAAATGTAACAAAGAGGATATTTCAAAAAAAAATGGATGATTCTATTGAACAAAACAAGTGGAAAGTATGTACGAGGCAAGTTTCATTCAATCCCAAAAAAACCTTCATTCAAGACAATATATTGTTCAACCATGTCCACATTCACTGCATTTACCAAATATTGATAATCAGTGTTTTCTTTTTGTCTTTGTTTCCTTTTCTTCTTGTTTTTCTCATTTGCTTAATAAACTAGACCGATTTTGTTAATCCCAAATTATTGTCGAATTACTTTTAATTCTAGTTTCGAATTTTGATACTCGTCATTTTTTTTACTTATTTTTTATTAAACACATAAGATTATTATTAATTCATGTAAATCGGACGAATCGAAGATCGATGATCTAATAGACTATCGATTCAATTCTTAAAATATAAGTTCTCTCTGCTCGAGAAGTTGTGTTCTTTTATGTACTTGAAGATGTTTGCATTAGGAATTAATGCATTCTCTTTTAACTTGTTTAAAAGGCTTAGGGAAATGGTAAAATTATAAAATGAGTAATAAGTATAAGAAATAAGAAAGAAACTAAGGCATTTGTTAGTATTGTTTAAAAAAGTATTTTTGACTTAAAAAATACTTTTAAAAGAAAAATTGTGCTAAACAAGTTTTTTTACTAAAACTTTTAGCTTTTGAAAATGAGAAGCTAAAATTTTTAGCTTTTTCTCTACCAAAAACACTTTTGGTGCTTAATTACTTTTTCACCCCTCCAACAACATGATACTTTTCTTTTTCTTTCTAGGTGCTTAATTACAAATGTGTTAAAATCATTAATTAAAATAAAAAAAATATTTTTTAAAATAATACAAATGTGTTATTATCTAATTACAAATATTTAATGGTTGTACTTAATTATTTAAATATAGTTTATATATTCTAATTAAATTTTATAAATAATTAATATTTATTGCTTAAAAATATTAAATTTTATATTTCATATATTAAAATATCAACAACAAGTTATAATAAATTATTTTTATATTCTTACTAAAATATAATAATATTATTATTTAAAAATTATTAAATTTATGTCTAAGATAACATTTTATTTCTCAAAATTACTTTTTAACAACAATTCTAAATATTCAAATTTAAATTAAATTTCTTAAAAATACTTTTTATTGACACTTTTCTTTTTAAAAGCAATACTAAAATAACCTTAAATATGGAAAAATGGTAAAGTTAAATTATTATATTGTTAAGATTTGTCAAATAAGCATTGGAAATGGTAATGAGAGCATGGCAAAAAGCCATTAATATGAGGTGAAAAGGGATGATTGAATGGGACAAAACAAGTGAAAAGTAAGTAGGAGGCAGGGTCCATTCAATCCGACTACCGTTCAACGATGTACACTTTCACTGCATTTACCAATTTCTGATATATCAGTCTTCTCTTCTTGCTTTTTTTGTCTCATTTGCTTAATAAAACAGACCCATTTTGCTAATCCCAATTTAAATTCTAATATCGTGATGAGCACAAAACTTTGCCTTGTTACGATTTCATTCAAATTTAGTTACACTTTAATATGATTTTCGAGTATCAGATCATTAATCTTCTCTTCTTGCTTTTTTTGTCTCATTTGCTTAATAAAACAGACCCATTTTGCTAATCCCAATTTAAATTCTAATATCGTGATGAGCACAAAACTTTGCCTTGTTACGATTTCATTCAAATTTAGTTACACTTTAATATGATTTTCGAGTATCAGATCATTAAAAGGTAGCTTCAATTCTCAGGAATACCGGAAATTATAGATCTCTGAATATTTTTCCTCAACCCCAATAAAAAACGATATTACAAAATTCTATTCAAGCTTTTCTTTTTCCTTATCTTGTTTTTCGTTTTTTTTTTTTCAAAATTGATGATACCATTATCACTCTACTAAGAAAAAAAAAAGCAAATATGTACTACGATACCGTAATAGTTCCCGTCCGAACAGTTTTGTTGGGTGTAGAGGTCTTGGAATCCGATTGCCTATGTGATCTACCAAATTTCAACTTCTTTTCTCTGGCTTCATCCATCTCCATCTGTTCTTCTCTACACTCTTTGCTGCAAAACGGTGTATTCCCTCTGCAATTTTAAAAAAACCCATCAGGAAACAAAATTATTTCATACCCAAACACGATCCGAATTTTAAAATCAATACTAAAGAGCAAACCAACCTGTACATGAAAATATCGGAATTATGAAGCGACTTGCCGCAAACGGAGCAGGCATCCAGATAGTGAGCCCCGTACTGATCTGGGCACCCTGAGTAATAATAATAACCCGACATATTAATTGCTTGCTACTTGTTGAATTTCGTAAAGTATGGCCGGAGCTGAGGGCGGCGCTGGTAGCTGAAAAAGGGTGGAAGAGAATAAAAGAGTGAGTTGATGGGCGTTAAAGCTTGGCAGGTATATATAAAGCAAAGGGCGGTGATAGCTTGGATTCTGAGTTGGTGCAATCAGGTAGTACAGGGAGTACAGTAAGACAGTGTAGGGAGAGGTGTTAGACGTTGATTGGAAATGTTGGTTTGGTTTTATAAAAAAAGCTTAATTGGCGATACGCTATCTTTTTTACTTTCTGCCAAAGTTATATTTATAAATATATTAATTAAAGTGTGAGGGTCTGTTGATTATGCATAAGAATCAAATGGTGAAGAAGGGTGAATGGTTGGATGTGTCTCGTAAGCGACATTGTTTTTCAATTTACTTCATCACCAAAAGATTCCCTTCGAGCAAGTATTTATGACGGTTCAATGAACTCAACTAGCAAAACACGTGTCTACACACTAATGTTACACTCAAAATTCACTCATGCGGCTATTCTACATGGATTGTTTCTATTACAAAATAAGCGTTATGATAAAATATTGATAATAAACTCATACTGATTGAATGCATAATAGAATGGGATCTCATGGTGCACATCTTTCACGCCCATGAATATCCTTTACATATTTGGTGGAACTGAGTATTTATCTTACCACATCATATTTGTAGACAAGAGGACCTTTTTCTATAAATACTCTTTTAGCAATGATGAATGAACCAGCTCTTGAAAACCTTAAAGTTACTCTAAGCAAATTATTTCTCTCTCTCGGTTAGCTTATCCTCTTGTTCCTTTCCGACCCTCCGTCTCTTTAGTGAACCAGCCTTCACAAAATCACTTTTTTGAACTTATACAAATTGAAATCTAAACAATAATTTGTTCATATTTACCTAAAAAAGTTATAATGTATCTTTAATTTCAAAATAATAATATAGGAAAGTTGCAAGTTTATAAAAAAATTAAAAACATAAAAAGTTTCCTAAAAATTCAATTAAAAATGAATTTTAGCAAATGGTTATCCAAGTTAAATGAATTTTGACAATCATATGTCCAAATTTAATCTGAAGGTAAAATATTTTTAAAATTTTTTATTAGGGCTTATCATGTGTCATGATATGATGCTACTATATTTCGTCCACATCTACAAAATTTAACGGCGATAATCCAAAAAAAAATTATTCAAGTATCAACTAGGTACAAGTGAACAAGTTTAGGAGGCAAATATATATTAACCCAAAAATAAAAAATTTAATATCTTCATATTTTAAATAAAAATATAATTTAAGAAATAATAAATTTATACTCAAATTTCACCAAAATTATCAAAAAAAATTATCTTCAAAGTAGGAGCGAAGCCAGAACATCAATTCAAGAGGGTCAATTTTGAATTATAAATTTTGCGGAGATCAAAATATGTTTTTATCATTAATAATTTATAAATTCTTTTAAATTTTAATAAGACTTAGAAGACAAATTTATTTTTTATTAGGGTGAAAGTCACTGCTGCCCCGCCTTACATTCGCCCAATGCCCAATTAAAATTCGTTAGATGTATATATAAAAGGCATAACCAAGAAAAAATGATCCCATAACACAAGTTTACTTCAAAAGCTCACCTATGGCGATCACCGAAGCAGCTCTTCCATAATACGCCTACAAGGCCCTATCATTTTCAGCCAACCTCGAGAACCTACTTCGATCGACACCATATTCGCATTCCAAGCCATTATACCCTCATTCTCCAACCATGGAAGATGTGAAATGCCTAAAAATACATGACTTGTAAGTGTCACTATTCCATGTTCACTCGCTTGCTTCTTATTTTCTTTCATTCACAATTTCATAGCCATTGTATGGTATTGCTACCATAGATGGACTTTGGGTTTTCAACAATCAGCTTGATGATTGGTCTCCATCTGAAAAACAACCCATAATTAAGAATTTAAACTTTTAATTTTTATAAACAAATATGAACTCTTTTTTTTTTATTTACATAATTTTTAAAGAATAAGCACCAAATTCATAAAAATTATAAATGTTGATGGCTATAAAGTTCTTATTCCTTTTTTTCTATAATTGCCATGCCAACCGTGGCAAAATTGGATGGAAGGTAGAATTTTAAATAAAATCTCTCAAAATTAAAATATAGTAATTAGATGTTAAATTTTAAAAGGGTATCAATATATATATATATATACGCTAAGGCAAGTTTTTGAAGTGGTTGATGGAAATGATCATTTTCATCATCATTGCGCAAGACATATAACTTGTCTTATTTGTTGGCATGGTTGATCAAAATATTTTGATGATTTGTGTATTTCTTTTTGAGGATTTTATGCAGCCAATCTCATGTTTATCACTAGAGAAGAGATTGAATAAAGCAAGATTACTTTTCATGGATTCTTATGTTATTTACTTACCTTGTATATTGGGATATACAATCCAAGATGATATGAGTTGACTTTATAATCTTGTGTATCCTTATATTAAAGATAATTGATTTGATGAGATTAGGGCATATCAAGATAGATTAAAGCTTACCTTGTGAAAAAAAATTATCAATTGTGCTCAAAATATAGAAGGCTTGATCAACCTTGATAGAGGTTTTATTGTTGAGGCAAGTGTTTTTAAATGGATGTCAAAAGACCAGTGGAAGTGCCCACTTCAATCTAGCACTACGATGGGCAACATAACTTGTCTTATTTGGAATTGGAAATCTTTTAAACTACATCACTTGGGCAATGACTTCAATGATTTTGTGAATGTGTGTTGGCTCATATTTGAAGATTCATATTGTGGAGCAACAAATTTTTGAAGATTTAATTGAACCGGATGAAGCAATCGAATACTTTAAAATGTGGAGATTAGATTGGGATTACATTCAAGACATATCTCTAAGGATTCTACTTCTACTTTACATTGCACTTTATCAATATATTGTATTTTGCTATTTAATAAGGATTGAATTGTAGTTGATCTCTAGTATATTATCAAGTCTTGAACATCTATATATTTGAAAAACTTGTTTAGGTTTATGTACTATATGTTCATTGAGGAATGTACTTTTGAATGCAATTGAAGTGCAAACAAATTGTGCTTGCAATCCAATCTAAATTCTCAGGAGGAAAGTTTAGAGGTGAGTGTTTTAATTTTTAGATATAAAGGTGAAGTCTCTATACTAGGGAGTGATAGAGCGAAATTTACTTTTCTTTTTTGTGGGTTAAAAGATAATGGGATTACTTATTGAGTGAGGCTCCACAAACGTAAATAAATCGAACTATATAAATAACGACTTTAGATTCAACTTAATCAATTCAAGCAATTAACCACTTTAGATTCCAACAATATATAAACCTTTTCTAGCACGTGCATATGGAGTAGTGCAGGGACTATACTAAAAACTTGACCCATAATTTTCTATTATGTCCCATTAATTAACTTCCTATTTGCAGGTTTTCTCCATTGTCACAATTCCTTTTAGGACAAAAGCATATATCCATGGAGTATAAATGGGCTATGTTTTGGGCTTATGATGATTAAACAAAGATGAATCGCCACAATTTTTTGGACTCAGAAAGCCAATAATTGATATTAAAAAATAAATAAAACTAATCATTTGAACTCATAATGAACTAGAAGAATGGAACAAAGATGAAGAATGGCTTGCAGGTGTAATGTATGCCCTCCTCCTCTGTTTGGGAGCCTAGAAAATATTTCCATCTCTCTGCTCGACAAGTTGTGTTTTTCTTGAGTTCTCGACGATATTTAATTTCGTCTATAGATATGGAAAAATGAAGCTAATTTATTCCATTTGTAATTTGCTAAAGAAGAGATGCCTTCGAACTATCATGGAAACGAAACGATTCAATCAGGGAGGGTCCATTCAGTACAGAATAAAACAAAAAGTTCTTTCCAGCTCCATCTCTGGTCCGAAATTTACAGGAAATCGGTAAAATATGATTTTCCCCCTTAAAAGCTATCGCCCAACACTCAATATACTGTTCACCCATGTCGACATTCATTGAATTAAGCAAATACTGAGAAATCGGTTTTTTTTTCCCTTCTTGCCCTTATTCCCCTTAAATTATATATCCATTTGCTTAATGAAAGGGTCAACATGTTAGATGGAATGGTATGATCTCCCGCAGACAGATTGGTCGGGAAAGACTAAAAGAGGGATCTTTGGAACTTGAATGCTTCAAAATTTTCAAGAATACCAGAAATTATAAATCTTTGCACATTTTCCATTAATGAAAACTGCACATCTGATACCCCTCCTTCCTTATAAACATCCACTCCTCTCAAACATCATACCCAATAATAAAACGAAAATACAAAATTCCATTGAAGGTTTCTTCTTTTTTTTCCCTTCTTGTCCCGATCTTGTTTTTTCGTTTTTTTTTTTTTCAAAATTGATGATGATACAATTATCATTTATAAAAAAAGAAAAGGAAAAAGCAAAGATGTAATTACGACACTGTAACAATGCCCGTCCGAACAGTTTTGTTGGGTGTAGAGCTCTTTGAATCCGATTTTCTAAGAGATCGGCCAGATTTCAATTTCTTTTCTCTGGCTTCATCGATCTCCATCTGTTCTTGTCTACACTCTTTGCTGCAAAACGGTGTATTCCCTCTGCAATTTAAAAATAATAATAACCATCAGAAAACATGATTCTTTCATAATCAAATCCGGTTCAAAACTCACAATTCAAAATTCAAAATTCAACCAACCTGTACATGAAAATATCGGAATTATGAAGCGATTTGCCGCAAACGGAGCAGGCATCCAGATAATGAGCCTCGTAGTGATCTGGGCACCCTGAGTAGTAATAATAACCCGACATATTAATTGCTTGTTTAGAGTGGCCGGAACTGAAAAAGGGTGGAAGAGAGTGTTGTGAGTTGAGGGAGGAAGGACAGTTGAAGGTTGGCAGCTATATATAAAGAAAGCGTCAACTTGCAGCTTAGATTTTGACTCGGTGCAATCAGGTAGTACAGGGACTACTGTAAGACTATGTAGCCCCAAAAATGGAGAGGTGTGTAAATTCGATTGGCGATGTTGTAAAAGGAAGTGCATCATGATACGCACAAATCCAAGGGCGGAATTGGAAATGAAAAGCGGTATTATAAAAATGCTTGATTATTGATACGCTATCTTTCTTACTTTCTGCCAAAGTTATTTAATTTATATTTTTAATTAATTAAATAAAGTGAGTTGCTTTTTCTCTCTCTGATAATTACGAATAAGAATCAAATTTTATTTTTTTAAAATATGCCAGGTGTCTGTTTTTAACTAATTACTGGTTTCCCATGAATATTATTTTAATCACCATTGTGGTTTTGGTTCAATGAACTCAAACTCTGCCGTACGTAGTGTTGGATCTTTGGGTGGAGAGCTAAAACACGTGCCACAATCAAATGAAACTTTGTGGCAAATGAACGTTTGTCATTTTACGACATGGTCCATGTTCTGTTTATGCCATGTTTTTTTGGCTTCTAATTTCATTATCAATATTTATGAAAATCAAATTATTAAAAAAACCTGATTATAAATTAAAATTCCAATAATTATAAAATATTTTTTTTGTGCATATTAATAAGTTATCAACTTACGCCTATAGAAGGGGAAAAAAAAAGTTGTGGGCGGTTCCTGAATTCTCCAGAGTAAAGAGGACCACTTGGTTTTTCTTTTTTGGCTGGTTTTTTTCCCAACTGGGATTGAGAAATTGGTAGGGTCCACAAGTAGAGGAAAACAAAAAACGAACTAGGAGCTGAGTAGACGTAGGCCCCACCGATGGAACACAACCCGACAAAAACATCGAAGAAGGGGGCCCACCTGACCCATCATCTTGCTGGCTTTATTACACCTAAAGGTCCATGCATGCTGCCCGTGAAACCCGGGCAGCGTCCCCCAACGTTCTACCATTCCATTACCCGTGTACGTTGTGTCCCGATTCGATCGCCAGCGCAGCACCATAGAATTATTTGCCGCATCGTACGTGGCGGATGTAGGAAAAACGATAATGATTTATTGTAGCGGTCAGGATTGAGATCAATGGCTTATGAGTTGGTGGGGGTGGTGCTCACGGTGGAGTCGTCGCCATAGTGGGAATCAATTATTGAGTGGGGGCGGGATGTGGACCGCTTGCACATGGTTGTTCCCCCTATTTTGGAGCTCCACTGTAGTAAATGCTCTTTAAATTGACTAGTTTAAGTATCAGATCCCTTCGAATTTAGGTAATTTCAACTTTTTTTTTTTTTGGATGATTTCATATCAATTTTGTTTTAGATTTAAGTTATTTTATTTTGTATTAGTTTTAAATTCACGTCACTTTGTTTCCAATAATTTAGAAGTATTTATAGTTTTGAATTTAAATCATTTTTCGATTTTACATTTAAATGTATCGTACTTATTAATTATCATTATTGATATAAATTATCACGTTTCATTTGAAGCGAGTTACAATTCATTCAATCACCACCTTACTTAAATGTATAATGACAAATCACTTGTGCGAGATGACATATGATTCTATCTTCGTCTTCTCCGTTCAAGTTTACCTTGAACTGTTTAATTCGTATAAAAGTGGAGGGATTGTTTTTTTGTAGAAATAAGAGTGTGTCCAAAAGTAACGTCTAACCTGAGCTTCCAACTATTGTAAGCAAAGCAGTCCAAAAACGCAAAGGAACTAAGCCAATAATTTAAAAGTAGGATAAGAGATTGAATAAACACAAACTTTCAAATCAAAATTAACAGGTGGAATTTAAGGATAATGTTTTTCTTTTTCTTTTTTTCCCCCTTTTAATGCGATATTTAATGAAAAAAAAAAGTAAAAATTTATTTCCAAAAGGTAGAGTTTGAATTTCACTGTTTACAGAAAATTGAATTTAATAATTTAGTGGAGAAGATGCAAGTGCCTGTTGCCTTGCATTCATCACTATCATTGCAATAACGTTTTGTTTAAATCATAATAAAATATTACTTCGCCAATAAAATCACATTATTTTATTCATTACATCATGCATCCAAATTTCAGTTTTGTATGATTCCTCCCCTCTTTTTTAAATTTGTGGTAATCAAATATTAACTTTTTGTAGCTGCCCATGCCAAAATTAACATCTTTATAAAATATTTATTGGGTTCAATTTTATTGTTTTTACTATTAATCTATCTACCATGCATAAAATATATTAATTTAGATGGATATATTTAGTCGCTTAAAAATTTGAAAATAACCTAATTTAATAGTTACTGTGGACGGACTAAAAATAAACAAATTAAAGTATAGAGACGGAATATGCTATTCAAGGGATGTAAAGCTTTTTCTTCGAAAAAAAACACTAATAGTAAGTATAGCTTTAAATTAGAGAAGTTATAGCACTATATTTAATAATAAAATTTGATTGTAACGTGATTTATTCCAAAGCTAAACAATTAGCAAAAATTTTCTCACCAAGTATTCTTTCTTAAAAGGAAAAACCCCCCAACTGCAACAACACACTATAAAAAGCAATCTGATTAGATGCTACGCAAGCTCAGTAATTTGTTTAATCATTTATTGGATTTGGAAGTAAAAAAACACCTTTTTCTTGTTTTTCGGAGTGACGATGATTCTTTTCTTTATTTATGAAATATATAAAAGTTGACATGGCAAGTACACCTTCAAGTTCCAAGATTTTATTTTAAAAGTCATAACTTGGATGATCACCGGACAACAAATAGCCCACAATACATCATCACCTTCGACACCTTTTGAGTCGAGTGGTAAAAAATTTAATGCCTTTAAGCAAGATTCTAAATTTAAGTTTTTTGAATTAAAAAAAAAAAAAACAGTACAGAAAGAGCTTGCCCCCCGTCGACTTGATTCTAGATTTAATCAAAACCCAATGTGGCAAACGGATACAAAAGTGTGCCAGACCAAAAAGAACACACCACCTACATTTTTATAGATACTAAATATTAGTGCTGAGATCTTATGAAGTGATTTTCTCTGTTATATTAATTCCCTTAGCTTTAATCCCTGGCCGTTGCTGCTTTTATGCTACTACCACTAATACTAGTGTATTTGATTATATATCAAATCAAAATCTCCAGTTTCCTCTTTATTAATCAAGCAGTATCTCTTTAAATATTCAGAACAAATAGAACCACTGTATTCAGAATAACATCAGCATCCATGAGATAAACCTAAAAGAGAAAGGGGACAAATGAACTAACCAATGAACATAATGGCAAACAACGGTTAGCCTGTGAGAGCTGAGTTTAGTGCGCTATGAACATCAATCCCAATCTGTGCTTCAGCTTTCTCCAATTCAGTTGTGGCTGAGCTCAGCTTCTGGGTGAAATCTGCAAGCCCTTTCTGGACAAGATTTGCGTCGATCCAATCGAGTGGCACTGCCTCAAGAGCAATTATATCTGCAAATGAGTTGGCATGGATAAAAACAAAACCGCTGCTGACAAAATACTTTGTAGTTTCACTTCCTTCATGCACTGACAGCACACCAGGCTTCAATTCTGCAATTGTTGCTACATGTCCTGGAAGAACACCCATCTGTCCGGTTGTGGCTGGTACTATAACCATGTCAACCTGGACACAAGGAGTTCAAGATTTAAGAGATTCATCTAAAGAGCAACATATAGTCAATGATTTCAGACATTATTATTATTTTCCCTTCATCCACCTCATTCTTTTTTCTCTTACGCAGTACATCAACACCATGAAAAGTTGCATTACTGTTCCAAATTACACAGGCCTAATATTCATGGGAGAACCTACCATGCCCCTCAGCCAAACCCACACTGAAAACAAACAAGAAAAACATAAAAAACAAACATGCATTCCTCTCTTTCATTGTTTCATTTATTATCAATCAGAATGGCTTCTAGGGCAGGGACAGTTCAATATTGTAGCTTTACTTCATTATGTTTACCATTGCTCAAACTTAGCAAAAGAGCAAGAAAAACAACAGTGAACTCAGGTTGAGTCATCCAAGTTGAATGGAAGAGCCATATAAGGTCAGATTTAGTTGAAAACCGAGGAAATTCCCTCAATGGTCTTGGTGTTGGAATTTTCTGAGAGAAAATATAGATGGAAATGGAAGAAGAATGTTTAAAATACAGTATCTTTCAATCACAGCAAGGATTTAAAAACTTGATCAAATATCAGCATGGTCACCATTCTTGATGGAACATAAATAAGTGACAGATTCACTATTGGTTTGGCTGTTGGGGTGCAATCTTTTTGAGTTGCACACCTCCACTTTCACAAAATCAATCTGTAATCATAAGGCTCAAAATAACTATCTTTGTACAACTTATAAGGGATTCAATTCAATGGCAGAATATCTTAACAAAACAAAAAAATTAAAATCAGAAATCCGTAACATATTTAGGAATATTAAGGAACTAATATGTTAACAAATAGGCATCATTCTAATAATATTGCACTAAATACTGAATCTTTTTGTTGTTGTTGCCTCAGAATTACTTACAATTATCTGCCTAAAGTAAATCCAGCTTTCCAAAGTCCAAACAAAATATGCTGTTTATACTTAACGACAAAGTTACGAAATGCAGTTCATAAGTACAAAGCAGATGTCAATCAAAACACAACCCCTCACTCTCTTTGTAACGGCCATTATCAACATTACCACATTTCTAATAACCATTTTTAATGAAGTTACAACTGAACAAGCATGTTATACGACTTTAACTCCTACATCTAAAAGGGGTAGTTAAAGTGGCTTGGACAACCAAAACATGACACATACTAAAAACCCATTTAAAAGATTTTTTTTTTTCTTTTTTGGGGACAAATGGGGCACCGGTGCAAGGTATGAGGCATCCAGAAATCACTTTCTGGAAAGTCTAGCATACATCATCAGCCAAGGCAATGTGAAGAAGACCGCGAAGTTAAAAAGTTAGAGAATAATAAACTCTAAATTGAGAGCAATACTGCAACAACTTTAGGTTCAGAAATATGTAACCCAATGTAAGGAATAGAGATGCATTGCATGGTTTCATCATCACTAATATATACCTATAGGAGCTTTATAAGGTAAAATATTCAAAATTGGGTTTATCACCATTGGCATTCTGTTGACCCCCCCAAAAAAAGCCTTAGCCTAGTAGCATTTTCTATGTCCAACCTTACTAACCTTCAGCATTAAAGACAAATTGAAAATGCCCTAACTAGAAATTAGAACGATTAGGGAAAAAAAGGAACCCAAATGTTACCTCTTTGGTGGACAACTCAGAAGCATAAGGAAGAACGAAATTGACAGTGAGTTTGGGAGGAATGGAGGAAGGGGTAGGCGGGCGAGGGTGCATGAAAGATAGAGGGGTCTTAGGAGGATCCATGTTGGGCATGACTTTCTTCCAGGCCTCCATGAAGGTGGCATCGGCAGTGTGAGCGGCGGGCAGATCAGTGGAAAAGGATCGAGCCCTTGCAGCTGCTATGGGCCGGGGCAAGAGCCCCAATGCTCGACGCAGCATTCTGGGAGGGTCGCTCGGCTCTCGCAAGGTCGGAGACTGGGAGTGTGAGACTCTTTATTCACTCTTTTCTCTAACACAGTGTTGTGATGTGATCTGAAAAATGGAGAGCAGAATCTCAATTCCCCCTTTTGGACATATTGATTCTGGGCTTATAGGAACCCTCAGCCCAGATATTTGGGCTTTATATATTTTATTCCATGGGCCGTCACTATTCACTCAAATTTATATATATTTATCCCTCGTACTTTTTTTTTTATTTTTTATTTTGACATATTAAAAAAAAAAAGGATAGTATCAATAAAAGTGTGATCTGTTTCTTTTTTAAATATGTTATATCCAACATGTAAATCCACAATTACATAGGTGTTTGCGAATTAATATTCATGTTTTAAATATATTTCACATTCGATTTAAGTTTATGGGTAAATTGACGGAAAAATCTTATTTACACAATATTGATACTTTAAAAATTTATTTAGAAAATTTTAAAGTTTGAGACCAATTTAAAATATTTATCTTAATTTAATATAATTAGTGTGAATAATTTGACAAATTTTTTGGAAGGATTAATATAAATTTTAATCCTTGAACTTGACATTTAAGGTCACTTTGGTATCTATACTTTTTTATCCACTGATACTTAAACTTGAAAAATATAAATAGTTTGACGATGTGACATTTTAATACCATACCATATTATCATTTGAAAATTTTAATAACATTTTTCTTTTTAAAAAATTTCAAGAGATGACATCGCACAATCTTATACCGTCACATTATCAATTCTTGAAAAAATCCAAGTTGGATTGAATTGCAAGACTAAAAAGTTGTATTGGCTCATTAAGAAATAAAGGTAAAGACAAGATTGATGGATTCCTTATAGTTTCCCAGTGGGCTGAAAATAGGCAACCCTCACGATGACTATTTGTAACTCGATCCATTAATAGCCCATAAGCAGAGAACTGAAATTTGCAAATGAAAGCCCATATGCATATATAAAGAGGACGGTTGCGTTGCAGCCTCCTGCCATTAGGGTTTTTGTGCTGTGTCTTTGCAGAGTATCGGGTAGTCCTTTCAATCCTCAGCCATGGCGGAACAGGTCCACATTCCTCTTTCTCTGCCTTTTTTCTGTCTTATTTTTATGTGTTGAAACTGCTTTAATCTTTCTTTTTATTGTATATTAGACGGAGAAAGCATTTCTCAAACAACCCAAGGTGTTTTTAAGGTGAACTAGCTTCTTCCATTGTTATATATGTTTTACTTTGTTGCTAATTCATCTTACTCAGACCATTCTAATACCTCTATCAGCTCTAAAAAAACTGGGAAAGGAAAGAGACCTGGAAAGGGCGGGAATCGCTTCTGGAAAAGCATTGGGTTAGGCTTTAAGACACCCAGAGAGGCCATTGAAGGTTTGCTTTGCTTTGCTCTTCCTTATCATTACTATTTTGCCTGCATATTGTTATCTGATTTGGCAATTAGAATATATGCTTCTTAGCCATGCTTCCTTGTGTTCATCACTGAATATGTGTAATGGGAATTACTTGTTCTCTGCTATATTTTTTATTGTTAAACTAGATAATCTAACTATGTTAATTCTTTTCGGAGATTTCGGGACAACATTCATCACCCTTTTACTCTGTTTTCTGCTTGGAACTGTTTTAGGGCATTGATATAGTAAGTTTATTGCACTTCATGTTAAATGCTTTCTTTTGGGGTTTTGTTTGACCGATGTGATTACACTGTGGCGGCCATATTTTTGGCTAACATGTTTCTGTGATCTTACCTTTACTCAAAACAGTTCATGTCATAGAACCATGGGGCATCCATAATTTTTATGGATGTCTAGTCCTTTGTAGATTCATTTTCATCGTACTATTTCATGTCTGCTTCACCCTCACCCTTTCTACAATTGCATTTGTTGACACTTACATTGGATTCCAATGTTGTCCAGGAACATATATTGATAAGAAATGCCCATTTACTGGCACTGTTTCTATTAGAGGCCGTATCCTTGCCGGTACTTGCCATAGTGCAAAAATGGTAAGGACCATTATCGTCCGAAGGAACTACCTTCACTACATCAAGAAATACCAAAGGCAAGATACCTTTTTATTTTAATATTTCCATTGATTTGCTAGATATTTTGGTTTTTACAAAGGAATGTTATCCACATATATGAAAAGCCCTCATTGATGTCATTCAATATGGTATCACAATTGTTTTCAGATACGAGAAAAGGCACAGCAATATCCCAGCTCATATATCCCCCTGCTTTCGTGTTAAAGAAGGAGATCATGTTATAATCGGGCAATGCAGGTTTGTTGTTTGATTGCATTTTATCCTTTACATATTTACTGCCACAATTGTGCCCCAATCGTAACTTATGAAACAACTTTGTTGCAGGCCTTTGTCGAAGACAGTGAGGTTCAATGTCCTAAAGGTCATTCCAGCGGGGTCTTCCGGTGGTGGGAAGAAAGCTTTTACAGCCATGTGAGAGGTTAGCTTTTGAAATGGCAAAATTTGTAGTGTTGAGGTGTGTGTTTCACTGTATGAACTTAGGTTGGTTTTTGGTTTAATTGTTTTATTTTGATGGAAACCATAATTTTGTTGTTTTCGAAATCTCCCATTGTTACAATTTAGAGGATCTATTTATGTTGCTGGGTTTTGGATTGTTGGTATTACGTATGATGCCTGTCTTCTCCTTTTGTTGGAAAAAGAGAATCTTTGCCAAGAATTTTTAATTAAAGACGATAATCATATAATATAAATTATAAATATATTTTAATTAATTGAACTGAATGAAATAATCAGCAAAATCAAACTGAAATCTCGGTTGCATAGTGCTTATGATTATATTTACTAAAAATGTTAACTGCAGGATGAATAGAGGATGATTAAACCATAAGTATATAAAAGCTTATCGTCCTTCAATAGCATAAATCCAATCGAAATGGTGAAAAGTGGGAGAATGTAGGAATTAAAGCAATGGGCCTCACCCCCCACTAAACCTACCTCTTTACGCTTTCTCCAACCCTCGTGTTTTTTCATTTAAAATGACTAGCCTATTTTCTCAGGCGGAATACCTCCTGTGGAAGATGGTGAAATGAGCATATATTATATTATGGGATTCTATATTAAGTTTGCTTGCTGGGATTTGCCCCACCCTTTAAAATAATCCACTATGTCGATGCTGCTCACAAGTCAGAAGCCTAAAAGGATGGCCATATATAGACATATACGTGCTTTAACCTTTACTTGTTATTTCCTTTTAACTTGCAATAATCCAACTTCTCATTCACTGTTATGCTTATTTTTCTATCTTATCTAGATTGCTTGATGTGGACTCATGAGTGGATTAGATTATATAATATCTAACTACACCCCTTCAAACGCTAACACGTGTAAAAGTAGAGGTTTTTAGTCATTATCCATTAATACAAAAACAATTGACTGACTTATTTAGGTAACGTGAACTAAGTTGAACGATAAAGGATTTGTGTTTAAGTTTATCGTTGACATTGATTCTAGATTCAATCTTTAAACAATCGAACCGTTAACCATGGTGTTTTTTGTTTTTAGTTGGAGTTTTGTCTCCCTTGTCCTCCGAGAGCCCTTAAGAGGAGCACCTTAATGCTTCACAAGAGAGGCGTTAATATAATGCATAGCATTGATGTTACAATCCGCAACTTATTATCAATTATCAAATTGAGTGGGGAGCATTATAAATCATTTCCATCAATCGAGATGTTCCCCCTCCCTTAGTCCGAGAATAATGCCTACAATTTTTTAAAATTTAGCTGATTACATATGAAAACTTTCTCCCGATAAGATTTACTTAATAAGAAGGAAGGAATTATGGTTATTTCATTGAGATAGTCAACTTAATGAGGTTGGAAAAGTCATATAAAACGACAAGGAGAAACAAACAAGACTGTAATTATCCATAGAAGAAGAAAGGTATGTATGTATTATAAAAAAATGGCAAGAATTAATAAATGTAAGAAATGGACTCCTTACTTTAGAGGTGTGATTCCACAACCAGAAATTTGCTGGTTTTCTCGGATTGCCTAAAATATTACCAACTTCTACAAAGTATATATCATTACATCGAATCAAAGCGTGAGTGATTGAAATTCACATCCTTTTTCTCGACATTCCTTTCATGAGTCTCCAAATTATAACATTATATTCAGAGATAATTGTCCCCTCTACTTGATTGTTTTGTTTGGTCCAATGTCTCAATCAACCCACAAATCTTTATTGAATTTCGATTAAATTTAAAATTGATTTGAATAAACTCCTAAAACCCAATATTTTATTTTATATCAAAATTAAAAGAAAAGAGGTGTAAATCAACAGAAAAGGGACCAAACAATAAGGATTCCAGGGGGACATTCCATGAGTGCAAAGGAAGCAAAGTAGGGAAAGAATGAGAAGGTTAAAATGAGTAGACGCTTTTCTATTTTTAAAACTTTCAACAAAGCTTTAAATGAGATAGGTTAATATTCTGACGAATTAAAATACAGGGTGTTTTGCTGTCCTAACCTATATATAAAAACATCATTCTTGTTCATTCCACCGCTGTTCTTTCTTGTCGTAATTTCCCTTCTTCTACAAAAACTACTGAAGAAAAACACCAACTATATATGAATTTCTCTTTTCTTTCCTTATCTTGACTCTGGGCCTAACCTTTCTGACTCGTCAACTACAAGGTTTTTTTTTTTTAAAAAATTGCATGGAATTTACTTTGGCTTTTCCTTACTATTTCCTTTCACCTTAATAAAAAATAAAATAAAAAAACTAAAAAAGCATTGAAACTTGACTTTGCTGCACATTACGAGATGAAGCAGTAAAGAATAAAAGAAAAAGGAAATTTAAATTGGTTTATCTAACAAGATCCATTAGTAGATTGTAGAACATGCCAAACCATGAACACACTGTTGTTTACCATTTTTGTGTGTGTGTGTGTACACATATCATTAGCCAAAACTGGTTGTTACTTGTTAGATTAAAACCCCCGGCCTCCGGTCCTGTCGGTGTAGGTGAACTAAAATCAGCTCGCTCTCTCTCGCTATATATATCTTGGTTAGACTTTTTAATATTAGTAGGTAATAATTTAGACCATATCTTAAAACCATCCACACCAACATTTATTATTATCTTTTTTCTCACATTCATGATCAAAACACCTTGTTCCACTGCAACCTAAGACTATGTGTATATACTTTTATTTATTTCGTTTATAATAATGTTGTGGGATAACGGCTTGCTAGTCTAGCTATGAAGCTATCTATTATTCCTCTTATTCTTTTATGCTCTGTCTACTTTAGATCAATGCAACCCTTTTTCTCTTTTTTTTCAAAGGAAGATCAATTCAATACTTAATTCCCATCATCAAAGTCAATTAATTAAATAATATATACCGTTGATCGAGAATGACCAGATCAAAAATCCTTTAAACAACACTTAATATTATTAAGTAAACATGTTATGTAAGGAAAAGAGATGATATGAAAGTATGATTCTACGTTAAAACCGTGGTTTGTCGAAATGAATAGGGATATTCAATTCTCTAGTACGGACTTAATTTTCTCGCACATTTTTACTGCATTCCAACACACAACGAAACAAGAGGAGTTACCGAAAATTGTAGTAAATGAAAGTGAGTAGGACCAGGTGTGGGTGTAGTACTACTTAAATATTGAATGGGCCAGCTGTTTGTTCGTTGAAGAGTCTTTAATTTGTTAAGTTGCCTCTGGTAGGCGTCTTTAAAATCTGCGACACCCCATTTACTGCCCCTCCTTCCTCCTCCCCTTCATTTTTTTGGACAGTTTATTCTAATTAAATGCTGCCTCTCTTTCTCTCTTTTCCCTCTCCTCCCTTCTCTGCATTTCATTTGCATCCAAAATTGAACCAACAACGCCAATCTCTCCTTCCTTTACCCCCCCCCAAATACAATTCTGTTCCTTACACGTCATCCTCCTCCACTTGTGATACAGTAAGGACCAAGAACCCATCAATGGCTTCGCCGCCACCTTTGTTATACGGAGTTATTGGAGGAACTGTGGCCTCCTCGGAAAATAATAGCAGTGAACGCTCCCATTCTTCTTCTTCTTCAATTGAGAGTGCAAAGCCGAGTATTATAATAATCATTTTGATCCTTTCTATAACCTTGCTTGTTTCTGTTTCTCTTTGTCTCCTCTTGCGTCATCTCAACCGCCGTTGCTTGCGTCACCTCTCTCGTTCCTCTACTTCCACTATTATCGCCTCCGCTGCCAGCCACCGTGTCAGTCCCGAACAATCGCCGACGGCTTTGTTGCTTGATTCTCTTCCTCTTTTTACTTTCTCTTCCATTACTCGCCGCCGCTCCAACGGTGATTCAACGGTTTCCGGAGATTGTGCCGTTTGTTTGTCGAAATTTGAACAGCAGGATCAGCTCAGGCTTCTCCCTCTCTGTTGTCACGCATTTCACGCCCAGTGCATTGATACTTGGCTTACTTCAAATCAGACTTGTCCTCTATGCCGCTCTCCTTTCTTCGCTTCCGAGTCCGATCTCATGAAGTCTTTGCTTCAGTCTTCTAACGCAGCCACACCGATCGGAAGTGGCGGAAGCGATAGTTTCCGGCTCGAGATCGGTTCTGTAAGTCTCCGGCAACCAGGCTCCGAATCAGGTGAGCAAAGAAGGTCGTATTCCATTGGCTCTTTTGATTATATCGTCGAGGAAGAATCAGAGGTGACTAGGAATCAAACTCATCAGAGAAACGTCTCCGATAAAGAAGAGGTGGTCGGAGGAGTTGAGGCAGCTTCGGGAGAGAGCCTAGCCGGCGAGGTTGCTACTGGAAGGAGTTGGCTCAAGGAATACGTGGATAGGCTCTCTTCTTCGCTATCGTCTCGTGCGATGTCATTTCGTAGCTCAGGTAGATTCTTCACCGGGAGCAGTCGACGAAGCGATATTGCCGGCGTTGTCGCCGCAGATTACGACGTGGAGGCCAATCGCATCGGCGAGGAGATCAGCGAAATGTTTCGTTGGTTCTCAGGGGTATGAATGGTAAAAAAACGAGGTCGTATGGACATGTCCGCGCCGTTTTCTTCATTTTTTCTTTTTTGATAAGTTAACTCTATTGTTTTGCTCATTCCACTCCGTTCCCGACGGATCGAAAAATCGCAACACAACAGAGAGAGCAATAAAAGTTGAGAAATGGAGTGGAGATAGCAAAATTTTTGAGTCCAGGTGATTTTCTTTTTTACTAATTTATTGGCTGTAGATAAAAAAAGCATTTACATTTTAGATTTTTAAGTAGTTTAGTGCGTTAAATTTAGTTTAATGATCCAATGGAAAAATTTAGAAATCTAATTTATATGTAAAAATAACAGTAACGATGAGATTAAATACAATAGCGTGAGACAAAAAGTAAACTAAATGTATTATACTACACTCAATCGTCCATCCAAATTCACTCAATATATAATTTTTTTAAAAATGTGGTATTGATAGATTTGGTGTGGAATAATGATGGTTATTAATTTAAAAGATCTGAATTACCATAATAAAGCATTTGATGGGATGCAAAGTGGTAATTTGGTTTAATTATAAAAAAAAGGAGTTAGATTGGATAGTACTAAAAACAAAGGTGTAGTGCAATAAGTGGCAGGTACCAAACAAGGACGTCTTGGTTTTTGGTTAAATTAATATCTATGTCCTACCAAACCTAATAAAACGGTTTGGTTCATGGGTACAGGTAGATGGGCCGGATCTACAACCTTTTTTTCCTTTTCTGAGAAAATCATTGGGATAGGCAGTTTAGAAAAGGAAGCATTCTTCTTTTACTTTAATTATAAATATTCTCCTTTTCTTTTATTTTAAGAGTTTTTGTTTTATATTTACAAATTAGTTGCTTGCATCCAATATAAGTTTTACCTCTTATGTTCTTTCCAATTTACAACTTTTTTTTTTATTAAAAAGGATAAATGGGATGTTGGTTAATCTAAGGATTAGTTTAGTATTATTTCTTAAAAGATATTTTAGAGTTAAAAGCATTTTTGAAGTTATAAGTAATACTAAACAGACAACTTTTAGAGTCAGAAGTGCCTTTTATTTTTTTTTTGACAAAAACGCTTTTAAAAACAAAAGACAATTTTAACCCCTATAAAGTATTTTATATAATATTAATATTGGGTATGTAATTACTATTCTATTGAAATTTATTTTTATTATATATATTATATATTTAAATTTTATTGATTATATTTTAATATTTAAATCTTAGTTTATATACTCGAATTAACTTTTATAAATAATTAATATTAATTGCTTAAAAACATTTAAAATTTATAGTTCATATATTAAAATATAATAATAAATTATTTTTTATATTCTTACTAAAATATCATAATATTAACTAATTTAAACATTATTAAAATGCATATTCGTTACTTTATAACACTATGCCTAAAATAGGCATTTTATTTCTCAAAAACGTTTTTTTGGCAACAATACTAAACATTTAAATTTTAAACCAAACTTTTCAAAAGTATTTCTTAAATTTACTTTTTCACAACACTTTTTAAAAGCGCTTATCAAAAGCAATGCTAAATTACACTTAGTTTTTTTGTCTTGATTGAGTCAAGCCTGCCTCATAAGGAAAAAAAATCACAAAATTGTTTTAAGAAAATTAAAAATAAATTATAATTTTTTAGGGATTAAAGTATAATTTTATTGTTATATTAATTCTATAATTTCATGAATTGTAAAGGAATTAAATAGCAATTTTATCATTTTTGGGGTTTAACACTTTTACCTAGACTATTGAGTTCAGAGTTAGGGAGCTAGTAAGGGTTTTGGTTCCCTTTTTTTAACCCTTTGATAATTTATAAAATTTAATATATAGGAAAAATGTAATTTTACTCCTTAAAAATGATAAAAAAATTAATTTAATTTTTTAAAAATTATAAAAAGATAATATAGTAAAATGGTAAAATTATATTTTTTTGCATTTGAAACAAATTAAACCATTTGTTGAAAAATAAAACTAGTCTACATAAAAATTACCACTCTTCGCGTATGAAGTTTTCCTTTTTTTATTTTCATTTTCACTCAAATTTGTGGTGTTTATTTATTTATCTTTAATTTTCACACTCTCGCATCTTTAATAAATTAAAAAAAAAAAATCTCTGAAGTGAGTGTTACAATCACTAGTTGACTTTGTCAGTGTTTAAACATGCGATACCATAGCATAAGCAAATCAAGTTTGAAGATATAAAAACAATGCACAAAAATGGTTAATTCACTATTTGGGACTTGAATTTGATAATTATTTCATATTGAGACACAATTCTTGTTATCTAATTTAATCCATGACCTTGACAATTATTCTTACATTAAAATTTAGATCATGTTTGGCAATTGACTGATAGCTAATTACTGATTGTAATGGTTGGTTTGACCAATTGATTCTATTAACTGTTTATTTAAAAGTGTTTGATAAAACTTAGTTGATAGTTGAAAGCTTATGTGTAAAATGACAAATAAGGACATGACATATTTTATTATTAAGTATTTATTTGTTTATAATACGTTAATGTCTTTATTGGGTAAAATTATTGAAATAAAATATTATTACCAAGGAATTAAAACATCCATCCATTATGGAAATTAATTAGTGAATATTTTTCAAATTTTTCAATATTTTAGCCATAACTTGAGCTACAGATGTTCGTTTTGAGCCTATAATATATTGATTCGTAGGGGATTGAAAGATCTATGTAAAATTATTTCACCGATGAAGCCCCAAAACATTAGGAAGACATCCGAAAATGGCTTCAAAGTTTGACCCAAAAATGATCGAAAAACCTAAAAATAAACAATGCTTTATTTAATTAAAGACGTTTTTGTATTTTCTCCATTATATTATTTTAGTCCTATAAATAGACATGATTAGATTAACATTAGTGAGACTTAGACCCAGCCCTTTTTAGTTTTATTTTGTTTTCTTCATTTTATGGGTTTCTAAACCCTTTTTTTCTAGTTGAAGTATTATTCGAAGTTTGATTGTAGAAATTTGTGAGATGGAATTGCTTCTAATCTTTATTTGCTCTTTAGTATTTGCATGTCTAGTTACAACTGATCAAGTTAGTTAAATAGTCGGCCAACATTTGATAGCTTAGAATGGTTGCTTTGTCAATTAGATAATTAGTCGATCGATTGACTTCTAATGTTTGTGACGACTGCTTGATTATTTATGTAATGTGGGCATGCGATCTAACTTAAATAAGCCATGATAGTGTGTTTATTGGTTAGAATTGGGTCTCTTCCATTCTTAAAGCTATTGATAAATAAAATTTATAAACGATTGTTATAAGGTTATTTGTCAATTAGGGAAGTAATTAATGGCAATTTTCGTGATTATCAAGAAGGTAAGAAAAGATTAGGTTACTTGGCGTGTAATACCCTTTACTCGATCAATCGACGAGTCAAGGTATCGATATGTCACATTTGTCGAAGCAACTATAATCACTCCTAATCAATTTGATTTTTTTTTTCAAGTTGTTAAACCTAAAATACAATTAAAATATGATTCAGACACTTATTCAAGCTTAAAATGAGCTTACGGAAGCTCCCAAGGTGATTGAAGGTCATTTAAGGTACAAATTGTAAAGTCAAGACAATTGCTCGTCGCAACTTCATGGAATTCTACGCATGACGTCCATAGTTCGTCGCAACCTCAAGAGGTTTCAGGTTGCGACATGACTCTCTGACTCAAGCTCGTCGTAACTTCAAACACCCGACGCTGCGACCTCAATCCTACAACCTCAAAACCTGCACGTTTTTGCTCCCTAATGCCTAAAACTAATTCTGTATGCCATATAACCTCCCAACATCCAATACCACAATCAAATATACCAATTACCAACTTCAAACACTACCCAATTCAACATAAAACAACTTCATACATAACCAAAATATAAAGTTCACAATAAAGATCAATATCCAGCGATTTCATCCTTTAGATAATATAAATAACATTCTCAATGAAACCCTATGTACATGCCAAATATAATGCCCAAAATTTAAATTTATACTTCCACCAAGGCTTGAGATGTGATGAGATGAGTTGGAGACGATCTTCACCTACACGTTTGAAAGAAACACGTTAAGCTTAAGAGTGCTTAGTAAGCATATCAAGAATTCAACTGAACATTTAAAAAAAAAATTAATTTCCTATACACACACATACATAACCATATGTATATATATTACTATCATTAATTAAAATCATCATGCACAAATTCTGTTATAATAATAACTATAGTAAAAAACTAATTCCACAAGTTACAAATAACTTATTGATGTCATTTCTAAGTTCACTTAGCTTATATTTCTACTGCCCAATTGTAGACTTAATAGAACACAATAGGATATGCAAAAATATCAATAATATGCACTGAAGTTCCCCTCATCTTCACACAGATGTGTGGATGTCACTTTGCACTAAAGTGCCATTAACACTTATATCGTAGTATCGATTTCACTTGTACCGTAATGCCACTATCACTTGCGCGCATAAAAATTTTCCTAATGGTATGCCATTTATATCTTAATAGTTCACATTTTGTCTACAAGGGCATTTGAACCATACAGTTTTATTGCACTTTCTCAACAATTAACACAATTCAAACTTTACTAGTTTTACAATTTAGTCCTTATTTGAATTGAATTAACGATCATCAAATTACACTTTGACATTTATTTATTAACACTCAACATTTCACTTAAATAGTTAGTACCAATAACTATTTCACCTATCTAACTTTTACACTCTTTACAATTTAGTCATTTTTCATCAAATTCACTACACGTACTCCTTTCAATTCATAACAAAGATACAATTTCAAATTCAAATAATTTCATAAAATCAAATCATCATTTTCATATGTAAATAAATCTCAAATAAAATGCCAAACCATTTTGTACAATTTTCTACTTAGGGTTTGATTAAATGAGAAATTCTTGATATACTTACTACAAAATGCTTGAATAAATATGTTTCTTCCTTCTTTACTCCTTGGTTACTCCTTTGCCTTTATCCCTAATTTGTTCTTCACTTCTCTTCTCTTTCTCTTCACTAACAAAATAAACAGACTCAAAATTTATATATTAATACAATATTTTCATATCACTTCCATGCATATGAAATTTCTTAAGAAAAATCTCATCTTCCATACCTTAAAATTTCTCTAAATCCCTAACTCTTTTTTTTTTTTTTTCTCTCCTCAAGTATATATTCTAGCTAGCTCCACATAAAGCTTAGTTACCATGAAGTTATTCTTGTGATTTCACTAAGGATTTATAGAGGAATTTTGGAGTTTTGAGTTTGAGATGATGAAAAATGGAAGAGAAGAAACGTTTGCTAATGTTGGGAGGGTGAGAGGTGAGAGAGAAGATGGAAAGATGAGGAGTGAATTTCATTTTCTTTCTTTCTTTCTTTCTACATCTTGGGTAAAAAAATTATGTATGTTTAAAATATAGCTATTGAGCTTTTAATATTCTTGAACCCAAGTTGAGTTCAGTTTCAAATTTATAATATCTCTTTCTTTTTCTTTTCGTGTTATTTAATTTCATTTATATACCATTTTATAATGCTATAAAATCTGTAAAGTTGCTTGTATAATTACTAAAAAATTTTAATAAAAAATGTAAATTTATATAATTACTAATATTAAATAAATAAGATATATTTTTAATATATATGATTAAGCTTAAATGAATTTGGGCCAATCATTTACAAATATACTTTCGATAGAATCAACTTGGACAATATAAACCCAATACAATTCAACCCATAAATTCCTCTAAAACTCTAGAACTAATTTAAAATCCGAATTTTGTTCAAATGAAAAGGAAAAAGAAGAAAAGCAAACTGTTTATAATTTTTTGTCAATTCAAATTATTTTTTTTAAACAAAAATGTTAACTAAAACATTAATTCTTTTAACAATATTAACGTGACAACTCGTGTAAACATGATACCATTTGTTCTATATTCCATATCAACAAATAATTTAAAAACTAAATTTGATATCATGCCTTGTTTAAATGTCCATCTTTGAACATATTTATTTTGTGTTTTTGAAAGAAGTTTCTCAAAATGTGGAGATGAGACCTAAACACAACACAACAAAGTTAGCAACTCAGCAGCAAGACTTTTATTCACAATTGGGTTCAAATAATTATATAATTAGAAGAAATGGGCATTATTAATTTCCTCATTGAATCTGCAGGGGGTTAGAATTCAAACAGCCGCAATTCTATCATCCCTTCTTTTCTCTTTGGAGAAAACCATGCTACCACTTTTCCAGATCGTAGAAGCCTGAAGGAATAGCTGAGGCTGTATATGAGATCCTCAATGTGAGGGCCTCTTTTCCCCGATTTCGAATCCAGCAACAACTTCGAATCTATTCGACACACAATTGGCCCTGCAACCTGTTGTTGGAAGATCAAATTTAGCCTTGGAGATGATAGTGAACTGTCTGCACTAAACCAACAGCTCTTCACAACTCTTTTGGCAAACGATGGAAGCGAGCATATGTCCAAACGAGCATCCACTCTGGTTAGGTCACCGTATAACTTCCGGAACTGGCCGTGCTGAAATGTGTAGCAAACCGAGCTGAATAAATCCATGTTCAAAGGACTTTCCTTTTTGTTGGTCGTGGGACCGTTACCCCCTTTCTGTGATTCACCAGCACTTTCGGAGTCTTTTCCGAACCAGGCTGCAAATGAGCCTCCTGGAAGAAACAAACAAGAGATTGAAAAAGAGACCCCCAAAACAAAGCAAAAGCAGCAAACATATGAAAATTTCAGGTCAAATATGGATGTAGCCTTTCCTTTTCGAAATGTGTATTTTTAGTACTAAGGTCAACTTTTTTCTTTAATTCTGCCAAATAATTTGACATGGATTATTTTTTAATAAACATTCGATGACATGACAC
Organism: Gossypium australe; assembly: GCA_005393395.2. Lineage (NCBI taxonomy): Eukaryota > Viridiplantae > Streptophyta > Magnoliopsida > Malvales > Malvaceae > Gossypium > Gossypium australe. The sequence continues at coordinate 132,915,437 of CM016621.1, forward strand.
AAATCTTGACCTTTTTTGTACAATTGAACAAATTTGCACTTCAAAAAATACAAAAAAAAAAGTTGAAAAAAGACAATATTTGTTCAATTGTGAAAAAAAATGCCATGGTTTTTTTTAAAAAAAAAAATAAACTTGGTCAAACTATTTGACTGAATTAACAGGAAAAAGTTAGTTTTAGGACTAAAAATAGACATTTCAAAAAGTAGAGCCACAATTATACCTGCCAAAAATGCATAGTATATAGACCTTCTATACATTTGACCTGACACTATTGCTAACCCTTCCCACAAGCAAGCAAAAATGGAAGGAATAGCCATTCCTTCAAGGCTCTGGTCCAACAGCATTAAGCTTAACATGAATTGCAGTAATGGAAGGCACCATAAAAACCAATCTTATACCATGAAATGCAAAAAGTTCACAAGGTTGACATAGGGAGAAATCAGGGAAAAGCCGAGAGAGGCAAACAAAGTAAACCATACCTATGATTCCGGATATTGTTGCATGAGGTTCTTTAAGACGGGTATCATATGATGGTTGCCAAAAAGAACCATCGGCTGTCTTTACGATGAGATCCTCTTTTGTCTCCTTTCGCCTCCAAAAATCCTTTTTCTTCTCGTAAGAGAATGCAGCCTTTGCACATAGTCCTGGCATTAAAGCAGAGGGTGCCTCGCTATCTAATGCATTGAAAGAATGGGGGGAGCCACTATTTTTGTGCATGCAAAAACGATATAACAACCCTGAATCAGAAGGAAGAGAAGACATGTCTAACGATATTGATTCTGGAACCTCCCAATATCTTCCTTTATGGTCCATAAAAAGCTCAGGCCATGCAGCATCCAGTGTGATATCATGATCAGGAAGCTGTAAATACACAACAATGGTTCAACAACATAGTTTAAAAACCTCTCGTTCACGATCATGGAACCAAAAAGACCAACATTATTGTTTACGCATTTTTGGTGATGGACCAAGCTGAGAAATGTTCTTTGAAGAAGATGAAATGGGTTGAAATGCATTCGGGTTCCTGCAAGAAGAATGTGAGCTTGGAGGGCGTTTGAGGTTATGCTCCGAAACGCTCTCCGATGCTTAAGTTAGCATAAGTTTGTTGTGAAGAAAGCAAGAAGCTTGAGCTAATAAAGAAGCTGAAGGAGGGAGCTCCCTTGGAGGCGGAAAATACATTATACATGTGTATTTATGCTTGGTCTAAAGGCTGCCTTATTATTGGTTTGTAGAGTTTTCCAATGGCTAGCTTTGTACTAGGCTATTATTATGCTTAACAACTAGTATCATTAATATTTGGCATTAGGATTTAACTGCAAATATAAACTTGATCTAATACACTCATAAATATGTTTGAGTCATTTCTTCTTCCCACAGCATGTGCAACTTTTGTTTTGCTTGTTCAATCTAGAAAAATTCGTTAGTGCCATCAATTTCAAATGAGTCATTGTTCACAACCATGGATTTCAACAATTTATACAAAGCTTCCCTTATTGCACTTTGTGATATGCTTTTGATCATTGGATGCAGCAGCAACGAACGAACTTCCCATTGACAAATAGACCAGCAATGTTTTTTACGGCTTTCTTCTAATGCTATACATCGTTCTTCCCTTGTTTTTGAATAAGATTGTCGTTACAAATCCTCATGTGTAACACCAGCTCCAATAAACCTCTAAAGGTCACCTAGAGTTTTGTTAGATCAAAATTGATGTGAACATAAACAACAACTACCACAACTTCCCCAATATCATATAAAACCTTGGGTAATTTCCTTGATTCACCATGAGCCATTGAAACAACTTCAACAAATTCCTTAATCTTTTGTTTGAGTCCAACAGTTTTGTGTTGGACAAACTAGAAAGGATGGTGTTTGACAATGATGCAAGCAAGTTTTTTGATCGAAATCAAGCTTGGGGTAAGCCAAGAAAAAGATAACTAGTATTCGTTGGCAACACCACTCTAGATCTAATGTTGTCTAACCACGTTTTCCTGGCTTGAACTCAAGCAACTTTTGCTGATCCAAACAAAAGACATAAGCATTGAGAAACTTGCTTGTCTTCATCAAACTTTGCCTTTTTCATTCATTCCACACAATGATATTGGTCTCAAACAAAAGGTTAAGGAATTTGCTGAGGTTGTTAGTCAATAAGATGATCCAGCAGCTCATGGTGGACCAATGAGAGCACCCAAGGTTTTACTTAATATTGTGCAATATGTAATAACTGTTTTTTATGTTGACATCAACTTATCTAACAAAACTCTGGTTTAGTGTTAGACAATTATTGTAACTAATGGTTACACATAAAGATTTGCAACAACCACCTCAACTGATTATGTTGTTCAAGATATGTCAAAAGCAAGGAAAGAACGTTAACATAAAGCATTGAAAGAAAGACAAAAAACATTGCTAGTGTATATGTCAATGGTAAGTCCGTTGCTTCTGGCTCCTCTGATCAGAAGGATATAATGAAACTTAATGCAGTAAGAGGTGTTTTGCATAAGTTGTCATAACCAATGACTGTTGACAATGATTCATTTGGAATCGATGGGATTTGCGAATCTTTTGATATTGAAGAAAAAAGAAAAGTAAAAGTTGCACAAGAAGAAATATGGCCCAAGCCAATCTATGAGCTTGAGAAAGAACTCGCATGAAAAGAATTATATGTACAGTTCAAATCTAATCGAAGTGTTATGCCAAATATTAAATATGCTAACTATCAAGCACAATAATAGTCTCTACTATAAAGGCAGCCAAACTTGGTACAATGTTAGGCCAAGTGTTGGCCCAGTATAAGCTCCAGTGCACCCTTAACTCACGTTTGTCTTTCAGGAACTCAAGTGCATTCGAGCCCATTTCATCTTCCTTGAAGAACATCTCTCATTCTGATCAATCACCAAAAACTGCGTAAACAACTATGAGACAAAAGACTTAAAAACACAGCAATGTCTTAAAGTCATGCTTCTAAATCAGAGGTAGTCTTGAAATTTCAAATGGCCGGCATTCTTACTTGAGGTTTTGAATAGGAAAAACTAGACTTGAGATTGGCTGAGCTCACATCTAGGCACTAACAACTGCTTAAATACTTGCTCATCATACTAGCTCTATTACACTTTGAATTCACCTATGCAAAACCACTCTAACAAAGAAAATTAAACTAATAACACCTTATCATCCATGAGGTAGATATAGAACAATAGAAGTGTAGCAACTACAACTAGTTATAAAGATGAACCATGGAAAGATAGAAGTGTGGAAGATGTGAAAAGGGAGCATAAAACATGAATGGGAATGAAATACGTGCCTGGTGATAAAGCTTGAACTTGTTCCAATAGCCTTTCTTTTCGCCCTGCAGTTCAGTGCTCCACATTAAGAAGGAAGGAGGCAAAGAAAGCTGTGTGGCTAAGGCAATTGAATACAGTGACTTGTCAAGGAAATGATTGGCTGCATCTCTAAAAACAGAGAGCTCCAACTCGTCAGCATTCTGAAGCTCTGTTTTAATAGCAGAAATCAGTTTTTTGGGCCTAAACTGACCAATTAATCCAAGCCACCTATATGGGAAAGAAAGAAGAAGAAAAATAAAACCCACTTTTTGAGGCATTCATCTCATAGCATTGGAGAAATGAAGTGAAAAACTTCATGCAACTCAATCAATTTTCAAAGCTAAACCTTGTATTACAGTTCACGATTTAATAAAGTTTCTACATTTTCAAATAGAAGAAAAGTCCAAGAGAGAGAGAAAGTGGGATTGTGGAAATACCAGTTAGAAGCGGAGGGTCTGAGCAAGAGAGTCTGAAGAGAGAAGGATCCCAAGTCTTTGTGGGAAGGAGGAGCCAAAGAAGGAATGATGCCCAAAGGGAAACCGTTTCTGAGAAGAGAAAGCTGCTGAATTCTAAGGGTTTTGCTGGCTCGAGCTCCATCAAGAGGAAAGGGCTCCCCGGGAACCGACTTTGCGGAGCCTTCCAAAGTCTGAGGAGTAGATATGGTCTGATCCCAAAACGCAGAGTCCATTGCCGAGTCCAAGTTCGCCATTTTTGGCAAACACTTTTGCCCCTGGCCCCTTGTAAGTAGTAGCTGGGTTTTTAGCCTTTTACGTTAGGGTTATTTGGATGCATGTGTGCAACATTCTAAGTTCTGAGATGGTTGAGAGAAAAGGGTTTTCACTTTTCAGTTTCGGTTCTTTTGCTTTTGGCATGGGGTGGGTGAGGGTCGTGTTTTCAAGGTGAGGGTCGGGATTAAGGATTTTTTTTTTTTTCCTTTGGGTAGTGCCATTGGTCAAGCTTGCAACGTGGAATCTAAATTTACTTTGGGTTAGCTATGAAATTGGATGCAGATTTTTTGGTACAAGTATACAGTTTTAAGTTCTTTAAGATGTACTTCTTGTTGGGACAAATGAGTTTTTCACTTACATTTCTAATTATAGATATTCAAAGAGTATTTGCAATTATAATTGTATTTATTACTTTAAAAAAATCATACCATGTATTTTTTTTTCAATTTATTAAGCTTTTAAGGGAAAAGCATTATAAAGAATTTTTTTTTTTTGGTAGATAAGGAAGCTAAATACATTTAGTCATAATAGAAATTAACTCCAACACTATCTTGTAGAACCTTCATCTCGATCATTTTGAGGGAACATCATAAATTCTCAAATCAAGAGGAATATTTCTTCCTAATGCTGCCATTGAATCTGCAGCCATATTTACTGCGCGTGGAATAGACTTTACCTTCACATGTTAATCCCTTGCTAACAGCTCTCTGACGATTCGTGCTAGACTCCCTTCTGTCTCCTCTGTCTGACCATTAAGCATATGGATCGAATTTAAACAATCACTTTCCACCAATAACTGCTTTACGCCTCTTTTTCAAACTATATCCAATCCGTCCATGATTATCCATAATTTCGCATCAAGTACAGGACAAATGCGTATATTCCGACAGTAACTAGTAACCCATTTACCTTGATGATCCCGAAACAAACCCCCAACAAAGGCTCGACTAGTAATCAAGTGCCTTGATCTATTTGTATTCAATTTGCACTAGTCGCTAGGTGGCGGCTGCCAACAAATAAAATACATTGCTGGGTCATTATGCTGATTTCTCCTACTGTTTCGCCAACGTGATTGATTTCACAAAGGCAATAATTCCAGCAACCTCAATCTCACCAATTTCTCTATTGAAGAGCAAGTTGTTTCGTCGTTTTCATATTCTCCAGGTTATAATCTCAAATAAAATTAAAGTAAAGTTATATTTTGTTTTCTCTTAAAAAATAAATAAATTAATTTTTATACGTTAAAACAATTTCTGTAAACAAATTTTAAAACTTGACATGATTGATAATGTTCTTTATACAATTGTTGTACAAAAATTATTCTTAAACAAAAAAAGTAGATAAAATTTTTAACAATTTTTTCATAATGATTCGACGGGGCAAATGTTATGCACCTATGATTATTAAGGTAAGATTTGAAAGGGCAATAATCTTGCGAAATGACCACTACTAAACTTTTGTTGCTAATTTGACTCTATAGTATATATACTCAAAGCCTAATGCCCTAAACCAACATTCTAAAGATATTAATATTCTTCCTTGTAAATTATAATACTAAGTTATTGCCATTACTAATATCTTCAACATTTGGTTAAAAATTCTTCTTCCACCCCCACCCCCCCCACCCCAATTTCCTTCTAATGGTGCGTGGGGAAGCAACAATGAACTTAAGTCTGAAAGGCCAATTCCCTCTGCTTTGTTGTTCAATAACAAATGAACAGTGGCTAAAGCCTGCTAATTTGTATATTTAAGTAGCTTCTGCAACAACAAAATGTTTCACTTACTGAATCCAGAAATCCAGTGCCTGAAAGAAGCAAGTTTTACTCCCTTTACGATCTTCAAAAAGGTTAAAACGAAACAAGAAGCATTAACAAAGGGCAGAAGTTAAAAATAAACGCAAACATATATCACAACAGTAGCCAAACAAAAGAATAATTTGAAAGGTAAGATAACATCCATGCAATACAGGATGTTTATTGCAAGTTGAAAACTCGAAATCTGTTGCTGCTTGGTGTAGAAATAAGTTCAGGTAGTACCCCCACCAAACAGTTTCAGATCATCAGTCTTAAAATCCCATTATGAAGAGTAAAATTCATACAAAATGCCTAAAATGTCGAACAAGAACAGAGCAGAATATCATCCTTCTTTCCAAATGAAATTCAAACAAGAAAGCACCCTTGCTGTTATTAACCAGCCATTGGATGGTTGTATATGTACTCGATAGCAAGATTGCATGAGTCGATTTTGTCAGCTTCCTTATCTGGAATTTCCAGCTTGAACTCTTCCTCTAAAGCCATGACAATCTCCACATTGTCCAAGCTATCTAACCCTAAATCTTTCTGGAAATGAACATCAGGTGTCACCTGCATGTGATCGATAAGGACAATTCAATCCCCAATAAGTAGCAAAAAGACATTAATAAAAAATCTTAATGGAGATTAGAAAGAGCAATATGTGGAAATAAATAGGGAAGAAACTAGTATAAAGATGGGAAATAAAAGACAAGGATGCTGCTAGAATATACATAGCGGCATATTAGATAATACTGAATATCAATACCTTCTAACTTATGATATTCTACAGAAAAATGAAAAATATACATCATTTGCCCCTTGGATATTGTTATTTGTTCTAGCATTACAATGTCAAGATATCACACAATCAACAAATGAGAGAATATTTAAAAGATCTAAGATCCATCTTAGTATGGAGCAGAACTAATGAACTTAAAGTTACGAAAATTACACTTCCCTCCTACTCTTGGTAATGAATTATGCCCTCAAATATTCACGAGCTTCCAAGATTCAAGGTTATGCATCTTGCGATAAGAGAACTTAGTTAAAAAAAAGCCAACACCTTGCATATAAGTCCTTAATGTCTACCCTAAAATAAGTAAATTCATCTATAAAATCAGAAAACAAGTAAAATAATTGACACCTCCATTGAATAACTTATCTCAAAGTCATGCCAGCATACAAAGCAAATGATCCATCAAAATAGGTTTTGAGACCAGTCCATTGTTCTTTTAAACATGCATAACAATATAAACAACCTCAAATTTAGCACAACTCTAGGAGAGTAATTTCAATGGAATCTAGAATGCAGAATCAACTGCAATGCAAATACAAGCTTCAGCATGCTAATACTACTACTGAAATTGCTTCCTATTGAGACAATCAACCTGAACTTTTCACTTTCACAAATGGATAACCAATAAACATAAAATGCCCACAACTTAGAATTTTAAGGCTATTTTCAGTACCCACATTGTTTCTAGAAACCCAGACAAAGACACCAGATCAACCAATCAAAAGGGTACCTAATCGAACCCAAATATCCGATTAAGGGAAATAAAATTAAATCCGATTCGCAAACTATAAAATCGGGTGAAATATCAAGTAGTTCCAGAAAAGAATAACTTCAAAATCATTTCTTCCTAAGCACCCAAGCACCGAAATATAAAATCCAACAATAAATCGTGAAATGGAAGTGAGAAAAAGGGGTGACCTTGGAAGGATCGACTTTGGGGAAGCTTTTGACAACGTCGAGGACTCTGTCGATTACTTCTTCTTTAGTAAGGTGATCGTCGTGCGATGAGAATAGCCGGAGGAGACTCCATTGCGACGGAGCTCTTGAAGCAGTCGGCGTTAGGGTTTGAACAGGCAACCGAATGTGGCGAAGTACAGCGGCTCTTAATGCCATTCCTATTTCCTACTATTGTTGGGCAAACTAAACGGTGAATTTAGCCATTTAGAATTTAAGCCTAGTAAAAGTAAAGCAACGAGGGCGATCATGCACTTTGCACGTGCTTATTGTACTGGTGAGTTAAACTCGCCAGCGACCAACTCAACGATTCTATTTGGTAATCAAGCGGGCGAGTGTTTTACTACACACTGTTTAACCAAACACTTCAAATTCAAACTTTATGGATATCTAAAATTCGAAATCTTTCTAAAATTAAAAAATATTTAAAATTTTATAATAATTATAAAATAAAAAACTGCTAATATCTTTTTAAGTTAATCATTCTATATTAAACATCACTTTTAATTCTCTTCAAAATAAAAATAAATATTAAATTTTACTCTTTCAAATTTCAATAAATGTACATAATAAAGCTTTCTTTAGATGGATGGTGTGTTCACCTTCGCTGAAGTTAAAAACAACGGCGATAATGAGACATATTATAACAATGAGACTAAAATCGGAAATGAGGCGTGTATTTGGATAAAACGCACTTATAAGGATAAGAAAACAAATAACTATTAACGACATTACATTAAAAATGATATACAATAGAAAATTTAAATTATTCTATTTTTATGAAATTATTAAAAATATATGATTTCTTAATTTATTCAATAAAATAATATATATCACAATATTTTTATAAATATTTTAATGGTTAAATTCAGCTATTAGTCCCAATATTTTGCAATAGTTATGGATTTAATTCATGTATTTTGATTTGACTTTTTTAGTCCTCACCAAACGATAACTATGAAATTAATTAAGTTAAGCTTTATTATTTCCAAAATTTGATGCAATACCAGCTTGTTATTTCAACAGACTACTTACTAAAAAACCAATTAATGGGTTAAGCGCTATCATTTATGTCAATGCTGAAATTTTAAAATTTGAAAAGTATACAGACTTAGAATGAGTCAATTGGAGAATATGTATCAAATTTACAACTGTACACATAGTATAGAATTAATAATTGTATTTAGACAAACGAATTCAAATGTTATTGTTTGGGTTAGGACTAAAATTTAAAAATTTAAAAAGTATAGGGACTAAAATTTACCAACTCAAAAAGTATATGGACTAAAATTGATCAAATCAAAATAAATAGATTAAATCCGCAACTTTAGTAAAATAAGGGATTAATAGCAGAATTTAACCAACTTTAAAAAATTGGTTTATAATAATTTTAAATTATTTATTATATTAAATGATAAATAGTTCTAATTGTTTTTTTATAGTTAATTAGTTGTTTTTATAAAAATGTTAAATATTAGTCAATTAAGTTTAGTTTGTATAGGATCGGGATTGTTGTTAATGTAAGATGATATTGTTAAAAATTTAAAAAAAATATTTTTTAAACCTAAATTGTTATCAACAAATACATATTTTAAATATGTTTTACAGTAAATTTGAACTTATATTTATGTCCAAACTACTAAAAAGATTGATTGAAGAACCCGATTAATACAATTTTTGATATTTTGATGATTCAATTACTTAAGATTAATTCAAAATTTATCACATAATTTAAACATGTCAAAGGTATCCTTCTCCATTGCATTTAAGGTTTCAAAAGTGCTTATTCTATCACAAAAGTAATGAAGAACACCTGGTTATTGAACAAATGTAGAAAAATGCTTTCCATCGAAACACAAAAGTTGGGGTTGACTTTTGTATTTGGAAGTGAAAATTATCAAAATATTTTTATTTATATTATATATTTAAAAGGTATATAAAAAATGATAAACTACACCATTAGTTACTAAACTATGAGTGAGTTTTTGTTTTGATCACTTAGTTAAAAAAATTACAATTTGGTCATTGAACTATTTGAAAGTTTTCATTTAAGTCACTAAACTATTCAAAAGTTTTTATTTAAGTCATTAAGATGTTCCGTTTTTTTTTTTAAGTTTCGCTAGTGAGTTTCAAGTGACAATTCGATGACCAGTATGGTGGATCAATACTCATTAATGAGTAGAAGAACATCTCTTAGATCCAAGTCAATCTATTGGTCAGTGTTGGAGATTGGAAAAAAAAACTGTTTGAATTTTAGTTTCCAGATTAGTGATGTCCAAAGTTATTTCATGAAAAAAAAAATTGAACTATAGAAGAAAAGTGGAAAGAGATTAGTGCAGACAATGGGAAAAGAAAAAGCCATATAGCATCAATTTTAACAACCCAATAACTTAAATTCAAATTTTTGAATAATTCAATGACCAAATTGTAATTTTTTTAGTTAATTGACCAAAATGAAAATTTACTTATAATTCTGTGATCAATGGTATAGTTTACCATATAAAAAATTAAATTAATTTGTATTTTATGTAGCATTATATTAAATTATTTAAGGGTAAGCTAAAAAAATAGTCACTTTTGTTTACCTCAGATTATGTTTTAGTCACTTACGCTATCGTTATATTACGATGTAGTTACTTTATCGTTAAACTTTGTTACCTCCCTAATGATAGTCCTACATGGCAGTCCAAATGTGTTTTAAATGCCAATTTGGATATCCAGTTGTTAGGATGAAAATATGTTTTAATTTAAATAAATTTAATTTGGACTGCCACGTAGGACCGCCGTTAGGGAGGTAACGAAGCTGAACGATAAAGTGTCAACTTCGTAACAAAACGGTATCGTAAGTGACTAAAACGTAACATTTCAAACATAAGTGACTAAAATATAATCTGAAGAAAACAAAAGTGATTATTTTTATAGTTTACCCATTATATAAATATCATTTATCATTATATTAAATTATTTGAATATAATTATTATTATATTAAAAATTTTAAAATATTTTATACATTATTAATTTTAGAAATAATTTACATTAATTACTTAAAATATATTTAAAATTTATACTTAATACATTATCATATTAAATTAAGTAAATATCATATAACTTAATTAATTAAAATTTTAATCTTCTTGTATAAAAAAAATTATATATTACCCCAATTTTTTTTATAACAATAAAAAGACACATACACCAAATTTGAAAAAAGATTGAAATTTTTGTTGGGCGAAATCCATTTTCAATTTTAAAATCGTTCTCGCTTCTCTGCCCCCCGAATATAAATACAATCTAAAAGGACAAAACTAAAATTTAAAGAAAAAAAAAATAGGAGAGGGGCAAGGGATCTCGATTTCAATCTCGTTCTCTCCGGCAGCACCGTCTACTTGTTTCCGGTGAGATCTCGACGTTGGATCCGATCTCGACCGTTCCATAGCATCTCACTGAACTAGATCCGATTAACCATGGCTCCAGTTTCAGCTCTGGCCAAATACAAGCTGGTTTTCTTGGGGGATCAATCTGTTGGGAAGACCAGTATCATCACTCGCTTCATGTACGATAAATTCGATAACACCTACCAGGTATTTATTTCCTTATTTCCTTATTACACCAGTCACTCACTGCTCTTTATGTCGAAATTATTTTCTCCTCTTTATTTGATTGGGATCTTAGCTGTTTGGATCTGTTTCCTATTTGATTGTTTTAGATCCCTTTCCCTCCAATTGTAAGTTTATTTTATTCTCTATTATCTGTTAACCAGGCTACCATTGGAATTGACTTTTTATCAAAAACAATGTACCTTGAAGATCGAACGGTTCGATTGCAGCTTTGGTAAGACATGAACTGTAATTGTTTACTTTGAGCTACTTTATTTGTGAGTTTTTATCGGATTCTGCTTGTTTTTCCGTGTATGTTTCGAGTTCTCTTGCAAGCCATGCTTTGTTATGTAGTTGGTGTCATGCCTGGGCAGAGAACTCATTTCGGTCTACTAGCATTCAGCATCGAATTACTTTATTGCTAGTTGAATTTCGGACTATCTCGTTTGATTTCGGTTGCTTTGGTTAGTTGGATAGCTTCCTGCTAGATATTATATTTGTCAATATTCCTTGGAGTTGCCAGTAGTAGATGATATAGTCAGTGACACCATTTCCAGTAGTTGAATATAGGCTGTAATGATAAAACGGTTTCTCTCGCTTGTTTGTTGTTTTAATTCACTGATAAGCATGCGATAACTTTCTCAAAAGCATTTTGACAAGATTGGAATCTCTGATCCTTATTTGCATCATTGTTATTCCAGGGATACTGCTGGGCAGGAAAGATTCAGGAGTCTTATACCAAGTTATATTAGGGATTCCTCTGTGGCAGTCATTGTTTATGATGTTGCAAGTATGTTATCTTTTCACTTTACCCTCCTGCTTTGTAATGTTCATATATCATGTATTTTCTTGTTCAGTTATCACGTTTTTGCATGTTTGCATATGCAATACTGTGGCACTTGTGAAATTCAGTCTCATGAGCTTCTTGTCATGCTTTTGTTGATTGTTCATTTGCTTAATAGAAGCCGATGGATTTTTACCAACTTTAGGTTTGATATTGTAGGCAGGCAGTCCTTCCAAAATACTTCAAAATGGATTGAAGAGGTGCGGACTGAACGGGGTAGTGATGTTATCATTGTGCTTGTTGGGAACAAAACAGATCTTGTGGACAAAAGGTAAATACTGATTTATTATCACGATTTGACTTTCTCGTGAATGAGGTAGAGTGTCCTGGCATTAGGTAGTGGTTGTTTGAAGAAGGAACATAGTGATCCGAGGTTTTCCAATTTTACAGGCAAGTCTCAATAGAGGAAGCAGAAGCCAAGGCTCGTGATCTCAATGTTATGTTTATTGAAACTAGTGCTAAGGCTGGCTTCAATATCAAGGTAAAACATCGGTAGCCTACTACTAATATCCATAGTAATATCATGTTGACTGTATGCTAGATCCGAATGAAATTTAGTCTAGATCCATGTTAAATAATATTGGCTGCCTTTAATTTTGCATAATGAATTGTAGTTAGACCAATCATCTAATCTCCGAAAGTTTGATCAGTCTTTATGTCTCACATCTGCATCAACTCCCTTACATCTGATGGATTTCATGATTTATTTAATATGTATCTTGAATCCCGCATGATCATATTACGGTTGCTGAGCAATCTACCGAGTTCCCTGTTTGACTTGCTATTTTCTTTATAATTTTCTCCATATTCCTCCATGACTGTTGTTGAGCAATCTATTGAGTTCCCTCTTTGATCTCTTTACAGGCTTTGTTTCGGAAGATTGCAGCTGCTTTGCCTGGAATGGAAACCCTTTCTTCAACAAAGCAAGAAGACATGGTCGATGTCAATCTCAAGTCTACCAACGCTAATGCATCACAATCGCAGCAACAGTCTGGAGGATGCGCTTGCTGATATGAACATCGTGAACCGAGCTCATCTTTTCGACATTTCTTTTACGTTTCCGAGATCCTGCAAAGTGATTGTAAAAAATCTATCCTCCCCCCTTTTTATGCTGTATTGGGCTTTTTGGATTTGGTATGTTTAAGCATATACAACTTCACAGAGATTTGTTATGGTAGTTAGGCTAGGCCCTAACCTGTCCTGTATGTGTAAGGTTCTTGTGATCTCAAAAAACTGTGCCAAAATTTATGGTAGTAATAGTCATCATGGTTTTGTTTTTGAAAGGAGTTTAGTCAAATAAATAGTGGATTTGCTCTAAACCATGTAAAGAATGTTTAGCTTCACATCAAGAAATTTTCCTTGTCATTGGGTGTCGTATTGAAAAGGGTTGCAGATGAAATTAAAATTTCAAATTTATCGGATGTCATTTTAAGTTCCGGGTTTGACAACGGTTAATTCATTAAAATTAATGTATTCAACTACCTATCCCTAACAGTATGGGTTAAATCGGAACAGGTTGGACGGTGATAATAGTTAAATCTCTCATTCTGCTCCTATAAAATCATGTAAATGTATTTGTTCCATGCAAAAGTGGCAAAATTATACTTCTCTTTACCTCTCTTAACAGCCCAATCCAATAACTCATGCCCGGAATCAAGCTGCTCGGAACATATGAAGGACGCATGCTATGTATACTTTTATCACTAAGTTTTATTTATTTTTATATAAAATGAGGTAATACTATTTGAAGGCGTGTTAAATAAATGTTGGGCTTCTTTGATTTTTGACAATATTCTATTTTTACATTTTTATAATTGTTTTTTATTTTAAAAATTCTCAAAAGACAATTTATTTTCAATAATGAAAATATGTTGATTTTTGACAATATTCTATTTTTACATTTTTATAATTGTTTTTTATTTTAAAAATTCTCAAAAGACAATTTATTTTCAATAATGAAAATATGAAAACATGTTTAGTAGACTATTTTGTTATGGTAGAGACATGACAATGAGAAATAAAATAAAGTAAAATAAAATAAAATAAAATACTATATATATATATATATAGATTAAAACTAGTAACAGGTTTTGATATTTAAAAATTGTTGACGTTTAAATGAATTTGAATTAGGGCTAATTTATTAATTAAATTTAAAGTTAAAAAACCTTGTTTTCAACTTTTTTCAATTGTACAAAACATTTTTAATGAAAATAATTTTTTTATTAATTTTTAAATTTTAAATTTTCAAAAAAAAATTTCAAAATTTTTAACCAAACAAATTAAGGATCCTTAAAGTTTTCTATTTTCCAAAAACAAAAACAAAATGATATTTGTTTCTTGAACCCAAAAGTAACCTTAGTGATTGGGGTTGGGTTGAAGCACATGCAGTAACTGCAGCACTTAGAATTGGTTAGGATGAAGCACATGCAGTGATTGACATTCATAATCTTTCCACTGGATGATGCTGATAATTTGCTAAATTAGTAATAATGATCAACTAAACCATACAAGTAATAGCCTAAAAAGAGAAAAAAGAGTAACCATATTATACAAGTAATCAAAGCACTAAGTAACGGTTGAATAAGCAGAGCATATAAGTAAGCTAGACCTACATCCCCCCGCTCTCTCTCTCTCATGCCAGAATGGCCTGTCTGGTCTGGTCTGGTCCGGTCCCCATATTCTTAACTTCAAATGTTCATACTTTGTCATTTATCAAAAAGTATTAAATTATATTTCATTTGGAAAAGCCAAAACCAACTAGAATCTAAATCATCTTCTCGAAGGACTTTTCTAATTAAAGATGATTTTGATAACCATGCAAAGTTTGACCTATAACTATCTTCTCTAATTCATACACTACTCTCTCTTTTTCTTTTTTTGCTTAGAAATTTATATAGATGCATTAAATGCATTCACATGCACGATGTGAGTCTAGCTTTTAATTCTAGAAGAAAAGAATGGTGAAGTGGTGTTGAGGTGAGATCCAGGATTAAGTCTTAGGGAAGAATTAATTGATAGTATCAAAGGACATGCCGTCGGCGATAGGGAAAACACCTTGGGAACGAGTGGTTGTAGTCCCAATCATAAAATATTGCAAATTAAACACGACATAAGACTAGACTATGTGCTAGCCAAATTTCTTCCGACTGAAAGTAACATTTGTTGATGTTTTTCTATCAGGGGAGAGGCTGAGGGAAAAAAAAAAATTAAGCCCTAATAGAGAAGGTTGTTTACTGCAAAATACAGTAATAAGAATTCGACTAAGGGTTCATTTAGATGAAAAGTGAGATTGGAGTGATGATGAAGTTAATTATTATAGTGCTAAGATCAGTACTAAATATATAGCGGTGAAATGAAGAGAAAAATAAACTTTATGAACTCATAATAAAATTCTATTTATTTCCATATAATATATAACAAAATCATATTTATTTTAAGTAATAATTAAAATTTTCTATATTATATTTATATTAAGGGCGGTACATAAAAATATTTATATATATATTTGAATGATATTACAAAATTACAAAATTAAAATATTATATTTTTACTCAATTGTGGTGAGATTGAAGTTAAAAGGTAGTTTAAATGTACTATAACACAGGTAAAATTTGGTGAAGGAAGCGTAAGATTTTCACACATGATTCTTTTGGAATTGAACTTTTTGATATTCGATAGTTATATTGAGCTTAAATTAATTAAATTAAAGATAAATGCGTCAAATCTATAAATGAAATGTGAAGCTCTTTCAACAATATATTTTTTCTTTTACAATATTTAAACTTGAAATCTTAAAATATATCAAAATTTTCTTTTAACTTTTTCATGTCTATTTTTTTTTTGATAAAATCATGTCTATTTACTATTCATGTTGGGGGTTCGGGGCTACCCCCATAACAATGTCCAATATTCGAATATGGATTCTCCTTAGGAATGCAATGGGCTTACCATTGCACCTAACACTTGTTGATAAAAAACATCAATTTTTTTTGGCATAATGATTTATTTGGCCCTCAAACTTAAAAAAAAAAAAGATTCATTTTAGCCCTTTATTTAATTTTTTTTCATATTTTAAGTCTTAAACTTGCATTATTTATCAGATCACCCCAACAAGGATGAAAAAGTTAACGTTTAATAACTTTGTTGACATGGCATGATCTACGTATATGCCACATTAGTTTTATAATTTTAATACTTTTAATGATATTTATTTATTTTTAAATGATTTTTATAATTTTTTTGAATTTTTTAAAATTTTAAAAAGTTAATCAATTGGCATCGTGGTTAATATTTTTCTATCCATTTTGAGGTGATTTGATAAATAATGCAAATTTAAAAACTAAAAGATGAAAAAATAAATAAAATGCTAAAATAATTAAAAAAAATAAAATTAGAGGGCTAATAGCTATTGTTTTTCATTATTTGACCCAAGAGATGTTGATAGATTTTGAGACCTATTACCTTGAATGTTGTATAACTTTATATATAATGCTTACCTTTTTACCCATAAATTCTCCCTGAATTACTCAATAATAATAAGAGTAAACTATAAAAATAGTCACTTTTGTTTGCCCCAGATTATAGTTTAGGCATTTATATTTGAAATATTTTATTTTAGTCACTTACATTATTATTTTGTAACGAATTGATCATTTTACCGTTAAGTTCCGTTACCTCCCTAACAGCAATCTTACATGGCAGTCCAAATTAAATTTATTTAATTAAAAATCTATTTTCATCATAGCAACTAGACATCCAAATTGACATTTAAAATTCATTTGGATTGTCAAGTAGGACTACTATTAGGGAAGTAATAGAGTTTAACGGTAGAGTGACCACTTAGTAACAAAACGATAACGCAAATAACTAAAATATAGCATTTCAAACATAAATACCTAAAATATAATCCGAAGCAAATAAAATTGACCATTTTTATAGTTTACCCTAATAGTAATAGCATCAACTAAACTAAGGATTATTCCGTTGTGAATAACTGAATGCGATTAAACTTGTCCAGTTCTTGTTATCGGAGGAGAAATGTCCATTTTACCCTTCTTTTTTGGTTTTTTAACCAATGTTTGGTCGTTGGTTGTAGAATTACTGCATTCAAATGTATAAAAGAAAGGCTGTTGCTAACCCTTTATTAATTGAATTATGGTAAGAAAGGAAAGCTATAGAGCAAAGCCAGGTGAGAATTGTCTTATCCATCCTATTTTTGGCATAATTTTTTTTTCTTTTTAACCCTTAAACTTATATTTTTGTCAAATCACCTTAAAATAAATGGAATAAATTGACAGTTATTAACTTTGTTAACAATGATATATCGACATTTAATTAATTTTTAAATTTTTTTAAAAATTCAAAACAAATATAAAAATTATTTTTAATTTAAAAATGTTTTTTATTTTAAAAATTAATTAATTGATGATATATCATCCACATGGCAGTCCAGGCATGTAAACAAACTTAGCAGGTGTACTATAATCTTTTATATATATATATATATATATATATCACATATTCACATAGATGTGATTTTAAATATATGCACATGCACTAAAAGGTGTAATTTTAGCTTTTGCCTTTCTATTATGTTAGAATTTATGATTTAATCCTTTAATTTGATATAATTTGATCGTTTATTTTTATAATGGTTTTAGTAAGTTCAAATTGATAACACTCTTAATTAATGTTGTTAAAGTGATGATGTGAATTTTTTATTGATAAGTTTCTTAAAATAAAGATAGTGTGGATAACCTTCTTACAAAAAAAATCCACGTAATCACTTTAATAGCAAGTCAACACTATTATCAACTACTAATAACATTACAAAAATAGAGTGATCAAATTATGTCTAATTAAAATAGAGGATGATAAGTGTCAAAAAGTAACATATTTTATCCTCATTCTTAGTATATTTTTGGGTGATTATGTGACATTAATTATGAATTATATACTCCAAATCCTTTATATTCATGTTTTGATGCTTAATAGGGCACTTGGGAGCAATAGGAGTAAAAAACGGGTGGAAATTAGAACATTGGAGCATTTTGAAAGTTGAACACATGCAGCAGAGTTTCATACGCGTGTGCCATGTGGATTTCGCAAACCATGTGTGCTAACAGTTGGAAGTGACAATTTTTAGGTTTTTTTGGCACTTTGAGAAGGTATAAATAATGAAATACAAGAGGAGGAAAGTAGCCGTCATAGGATAGCACGAAAATTACCCAAAAGAACACCATTGAAGCCGATTTCCAAGCAATTTGCCATCAAGATTCAAGAGTCCAAGCAGATTCCGAAGGGAGTTATTATGGATTTCTTTTATTTTAGTGGTTATATTGTATTTGTGGTGTTTACTCTTGCAAGTATGAACTAATTCTCTTAATACTCAGGGAAGATGAACCTTAGGATGGATTCTATTGTTTGATTTCTAATTTTATGCAATAAAACTTTAGTTTTTTTTTTTCAATTATGAATGCTTAATTGTTCTTGGGTTGATAAATCTAGAGTGTTGATCTATGTTTGATCTGCTTAAGTCTGGGGTTGAATAGACCCTTCTTGAGATTAGATCGTGCATAATTGAATGGAGTTACATGTAATCCTAGAAATATGACAATATAAATCTACCAGATTAGAGTCAAATCGAATAGGGGGATCCATAGAGCAAATTAATGCAATAATAGATGTTTTAATTAGAAAGAAATTTCAATTAATCAACCTAGAGTTAGTTGCTCTTATGCTCGAAAGAGATATTAGCATATATTAGAGGTTTCTACAGATTAAAGAACTAAGAAAAAAAGTTGCATAAATTAGGTTAAGAATTATAGATGAAATCTAGGTAGATTCTTACGTGAGTATTGTTTTGTCACTTGGTTGATAAATTAGGTGTATACATTAGTTAATTTTAAATTTTAATTGATCCTTTAAATTGTTAGGTTAAATAATAGAAAGATGATAATTACTAGTAATTGTAGTCATCGAGGGAACGATATTTGTGTTCATTATAGTTATACTATTAATTGATTTGTGCAATTGTCTTAGTCGATTTATTAGTTAGTTTAGTGGATATCAGAGAAATTAAATCTCAAAATGATTTAAGATTAAAACCCCTATACTAAAATATAAAAAGTGATACATAAAATATTTATAAGAGATAAAAACAACAATTTAAAAAATGGTAAGGCGGGACCATAACTATTCCCTTTCATTGTACGAATTTAACTCTCCTTTTTATATTAATTTTTTAAAAAAAAAGCTCTGAATAGTAGTATATCATTGTTAAATACGGTACCAACGAGATAGACCTAATCCCCCAACAATGGCTATCATTGGGACAAGGTATTAGTTTTAGTAATATTTTGTTATTGAGTAATTTGCTTCAAATCTAAACAAATTTTGGGTAAGCATTGTTGTCTAAGATTTTCATGTCCCACTTTCTATTCAACCCAACATTGATTATGATGCTGATGGATTTTGAACAGACTAAACATTTTTTGACATTGCTTACATATTTGCTTCAAACTTCATATTTAAACTATATATAATTAAACCCTTATTTATGGTTCACAAAACCAGACTTTGGGCAACCGATGGAAAGTGGTTCTTGATATTGCAAAGCACATATATAGTCCAAGAGCTGGCCACCTGGCTAGGACCATGAATTAAAGCCCTTACATTTATATTTATCAATTTGTCAAGGTTTTCTTCAATTATAATGAGACAGACTTCTTGGAAGCTTCTCAAAAAAGAACAAAGTTTTTTGTATTTTAGTCTAACTTTTTTTTCCTCCACTTTTCTCTACATTCAACCATACTCTTTACTAGGTTATTTTGTTTTTTTTTTTTTATGCCATTAAATTTAAAATCAGCCTAAATTAAATATTTACAAAACTCGAATACAAAATCTTATATAATCAATATCTTCATATCTTGTCTTTAGGCTAGAACAAGCTTAACCGCCAATAAGGGGCTACCTTTTGTATGTTATAGTAATATATCTACTTATATTAAGCTAAGTTGATGGAATAAATTATCGCATACTAATTTAGTTAAAAAAGTAAATAATGTTAATATAAATTTATTTTTGTCTTTTCATATTACCAAAATATTATTTAAATATATTTGTAATTAAAAAGATAGTGAGATGAACCAATGAATTGGAGAGTTTTCTAGATGGAAACAAAGAAGTAGTAAAATATTATTGGAGTGTGGTTATGGTACATCCACGAAGTACATCAAGAAAATTATATAAAACATCATCATCATAATAATTAAATAAAACTTTTGTTGAAATTTCAAATTTGAGTTTTTAATATATTAGTGTTCTGGGTTAAACTTTTACTTTTGAGTTTTTTTTTTATTTTTTATTTATATGAAAATATAAAAATAAAATATATATTTTATAATAGTATTTGTTATTTTTTAAATAATAGGATTTTTTTCTATAAGATTCATATTTGGTTGATTCATGATATCAATCCAATTAAGACTTCAAATATAATATTAAAAATTTATTACACGCATATGCATGTGGAAATCACGTATTTAATACATAAATATAGTAAATAAAGAAATTATATTTCCATAATTTTTCTAACCGAGTTGGTGTCCAGATGACTCGTGACACCAACTCAGTCCAGTGCTTAAATAATAGTATAGATTATTAATAATATATACAATTGATGGAGGTAATAAAATGTTCATATTAAAATAAAAATGTATTAAAAATACCAAAATAAGTTTTGGTTGAGTGGCAATTTTAAGGTTTTTACTAACTTAATTGACATGGGTTCAAGTATTACTTTATGCATAATTTTATTTATTTATTTAAATAAAAAGATTAAAATACTCTCAAATAATAAAATTTATTATAATTACGAAATGATATTTTCATAGTTTTTTTAATTAAATTAATGCCCAATTGATTTGTGATACCAACTCCACCAGATACTTAAATAATAGTAGACATATAACATAGACACATCAATCATATTTGAACGTGTCGAAAATAAACTCTAAAGAAAATAGATTTCAATAAAAAATTAAAACATATGCATATTATATTACAAGATCTTAGAGTCCAAACTAACATTTGACATATTTATCCTATTGACACATAGTACCAAAATTTATCTACATATCCATTTTTTAAATTAACAAAAAATAATATTTTAAAATTATAATATATTTAAAATTAATAAAAGATAATCTTAAAATTATAATAATTAGATTTCCACTCTACTTTACTTGGAATGTCAACCATTAATTATAAATAACTTAATATAATATAATAATATAAATTTACTTTTAATTTATAAACATAATAATAAATATACTGATAATCTTCGATTTTAATGACAATTTTATTCATAAAATATACATTTAAAATTTAGTGGAAATTTAATATATATAAAAGAAAAGTCAGTCATCTGTTTAATTAATTTTTTTAATTTGGCATTAATTAGGATGAAAATTCTAGAAATGATATTCAATCTCACATGGAAAACCTTTCCAAAAAATAAATAAATGTAAGATGGAAAAGGTCAAGGCAATATTAATAACCCAATTTTTCATAAATGCTCTCCTTCCTTACAATTTTCCAACCTTAAAAAAAAAAAAAAAAAAAACTAATTATTTTATTAGACAATTTTGCCCCCCATAAATTAACTATAATAGAAACCGCCCCATGCGTCTCATGTTTTGAATTCCAACCAAACAACAAGCCATATTAATTTATTCTATAAAAATAAAAATTCATTTTAGCCCTTCATTTGTTTTTAGCCCTTGAATCAGAAGTTAGAAAATCCTTGTAGGGGTTGAAATTAAATTATATATTTTTACGATAATAAAGTTATAATTTTACCATTTTAATGGTCTATATCTTTATAATTTTTAAAGGATTAAATCAAAATTTTATCATTTTTGGGGCCAAAGCACAATTTTATCATTACTAATTAAAATTTTTATAATTTATAAATTATAAATGGACCTAAATAGAAAATTTTCCATTTTAAGGGACCAAAGCCTCTGCTAACCCCTTGGCTTCACCATTGCCTTGAACTTGTATTATTTGTAAAATTACTCCAAAATAGATGAAAAAATTAACATCTATTAACTTTGTTGACGTGGCATCCATGAGGCAGTTCACGTACATATTACGTTAACGGTTAATTAAATTTTAAGAATTTTAAAATTAAAATTCTTTTATAATTTTTATAGTTATTAAATATTTTTTATTTTAATTATTTTTAAATTATTTCTGAATTTTTAAAAAATTAATTAATTGCTAAAATAACATCTATGTGGTAATCCACGTGTAGATATATCAACAAAATTAAAAAATATTAATTTTTCCATCCATTTTGAGGGATTTGACGAACGGCACAAGTTTAATGACTAAAAAATAAAAATAAAAATATTTTTTTATAAAATTAAAAATCCAAATAAATTATTATAACAAATAACAAAAAGAAAAATCAGAACCGTGGTTGATGCACGGCTTTTAAAATTTAAATAAAATCGAACGGTTTAGGGAACTAGAATTTAAATTTAATATTTAGTTAATGTTGCAACAATTAATAGTATTTCTTTTTTCAAAATTATGAGCTGAATTTAGAAATTATATAAAAAGAACAGTTAGAATAACTTAAAAATGGATGACAAATGAAGATGATGACAACAGGTTTCCATATTATATACCTTTGAAATAGAATCTGAGCTATTAAAATTTTGTATATGTTTTATAATTAAATAAATAACTTATTTCTAAACTTATAAAATAAGTCCGTAAAGATTAGAGTGGAAAAGAAATTGAAAAGATAGAAAAATTAAGAGGCTGAAAAACATAATTTTATTTTTTATAAGTGTACTCGGTAAGAGAGATGGAAATGAAAGGATAATTACTTTTTCTTTCCTATATTACTTGGTAAAGTTGAAAAATGGAAGGAAATAAAATACAACATTTGAAATATGCAACTAACATGCACGTCTCTCTCTTTTTCTCTCCCATCATCATCCCAATTTAGAAGAGTTGATTTTTATACATTATGATGAAAAATGATAGTCTCTCTTATTTTATTTTCTCTCACTTTTCTTTCCAACAAATTACAATCAAAATTTAGAAATTACTTCTTTTTTTAAATAAATGACTTTGTTTTATCATAATTTATTTATTAAATTATCGATGAAATAAATAAATAAATTTATATATTCAATTTACATATAATTTATTAAACATATATTTAACTCCTGTTGATGCATTTTATAAAAAAATGTCTCTTGAGTTCAACCACTTAAGCAGGGACAAAGTCAGGGGGGCTGGCATGGCCTCGGCCCCCTTAAAATGTAAAATTGTTATTTAGGCTCTTAAAAATTTTTAAAAATTTTAAATTAATAAAGGTAAAATTATACTTTGGCCCCCCTAAAATTATAAAAATCCGATTTAATCCTTTACAAATTATAAATATATAAATTATAAAAAAATTAAAATTTCATCCGACCCCCCTAAAAAATTGTTCTGGCTTCGTCCCTGCACATAGGCTTTGCTTAATGTTTACAAACCCAAGTGGATGGATTTATTAAACTTTAAAGGTTATTATTATTAATGTTGTAAGAATTAGATTAACAGTTAAATTAGTCAAATCGTCAATTTTTGATAGATAATTGATTTTTTATTTAATAAATAAATAATAATATGTAAACATTCGTTTTAAAAATTATAACAATTACAAGTGTAAATGAATTAGGCTCAAATGAACGAAACTTTATTCGTATTGGTTTGTTTATTTCTGAAGTTGTTAATGTTTAATTTGTGATTGTTTAAATTTTTAGCATCATATTTATGCTTGTTTAAGGTATACGTTTATATATTTACCAACATTAAACGAATATATTAACATTAAACCAATCAAACAAAAAAAACTAAATAAACAAACCAATTAAATTAAACTAACATTTCAACAATCATGATGTTTGTTGCGTAAAAATGGAAAAATAAACCGTAAATAATGTAAAGTAAAAGAGTCTTAGATTTTATTTTTGATGAAAGATTTATTGTAGGGTCTTCCTCGCATTTATCAGATATGTTACAGGCACCTTAGACGAGAATCGATGGGCAACCGAAGAAGGGTCAAAACAAGCCCAACGTTAGAACGACACGATGGACGACATTGTGATGAGGCGAATGGGAAGTTGTGACGTCATGACGTGTTCTCCTATTTGACAGTTGCGTTTTAGACTTCAAGTAGGCCTTCTTTTCTTAGTTAGACTCTGATTATTCTAAGAATATTTTAATATGACTAGAACTCTAATCTTAGCCTATTTAAAGGGGCTATTGTATCCCTATTTTATTAAGCCAATAAAGATGTAGTCGTAGGCTTTTTCTTTGAGGGCGATAAGATGTAGTCTTATTTGAGTTTTGGTGAGAGTTTCTTAATAATTATGGAGAGTGTTTTTATATCCCTTTTATGAGTGCCCTATGAGATTTAGGATTTTGTTTATCGATTTGCTTTTTAGAATTTTGAGTTTTGTATTCGGGGTTTTGGGTAATGTACGTTTAGTACATGTAGGTTTATTTTCTCCATATTGTACTCTAGTTTGTTTACTGATTTAGTGAAAAGTTGAAGCCTTCTTTGCCCGTAGTTTTTCCTTCTTTGAGGATATTTCACATAAAATATTTGTGTTTGTTCTTCTTCATTTTTATTATCTCGTTTTTTATACAAGGCAATCCCCAACACTTATGTTAGTGTATGCCAACTAAGGGTATAGTTTTATATTTTAAATTTAGTTTTTATTTGAAGTATTTTGGTTATACAGTAAACTCTCTATGTAATAGTCTTATTTGTTGCTTAGATTTTGCCTCTTATAGAGAGATGGCAATCAGTGATGAAGCCAGAGAGGCTGGTAGGGGCCCCTATTCTCCTAAAATAAAAAAATATTTCCATTTAGACCTCTTTATAATTTATAAAATTTTAAAATAATAATAGTAAAATTGTACTTTGGCCCCAAAAAATGATAAAAAATAATTTTATTCTTTAAAAATTATAAATATATAAGCTATTAAAATAATGAAATTGTATTTTTACTATTATAAAAATATATAATTTAATTTCACTCCAAAAAAAGTTTTCTGGCTTCGCCCCTAATGGCGGTTATACAACTATAACAACATGTTGTTATAGAGAAATAATTGTTGTAGTCTTACCATAAAATTCATATTGTGAATTTTTATCAAATGAAAAAAAGTGTGAATTATGTTAAAAGACTAAGAAGAAGAAAAAAGTGAGAATCAAATCAACAAATTTAAAAGACATATAATAGCTGCATGTGTTATTTCTTTAATGCACATTTTCTTTTACATCTTTTCTCATGATCAATTATAAAATTCATAAATCTAATAAACTCAATTAACCAATATGAGTTATCAAATTAAATTAATTAATTTATCATGAATTACTGAATTCGAATAATCAATTTATAAGTTTATGATATTCCAAATTGATAATAGAATATTTAATTAGAGAACTTAATAGTTGATTGAATTGATATCTTTAATTCCACCTATTGAAGATTATTTTTATCTAATAAAATATGATTAATAGATTTTTCACATAAAATTTAATCATTTTATTGAAATAATATTTTAATTAAGATCAATTTCATTTAATAAATAATAATTAGTAGGTTTACTTATATGGAATAACTATATTTTATTTACAAATTTAGACAATATGCCATTATAGAAAAATAATTTAATAAAGAATGTATTTCATAGCTATAGATGTTACTCTTATAAGTGAAAAGTTGTTACAGAGATTAAAATAAAACATAAAAAATTAGTTCTACTAAAAACTTGAATTTTATAAAAAAATACTATTATAGTGGATGATTATTATAGAGAGAGTTGATTGTATAATTATCGTTTCACCGAACATTTTGTCAAATTATAATTGCAAGTATATAAATTTTCTTGGAAAAAGAGTCCAAAGTTAAATATAGAAATAGATGGAATATATTATCAAAGTATTTTTCATAGGAAAATATCATTTTTGAATAAATGAGTTTATATATAAATAGATAAATAAACGAGTTTATTCTTAAATATAAATAAACCGAACATTTTTAACTAAATGAGTTTATAAACGAATAGATAAATAAGCGAGTTTGTTCGTAAACATAAATGAATCAAACACACCTTTGTACAAAATCGTTCGTTTAATAAATAAACATAAATTTTTTGTTCATACTCAGTTGTATAGATTAATAAATAAACATCATATGGATGATTCGCGAGTAGTTCGTTGAACGCTCCGGTTCATTTTCTACCCTAATAACAAAAAAAAAAATTAATTTAAATCTGACTGAAATAATTTTTTTTACTAATTGGACCTGTTTTGCATTGGTTCAACCTTCCTCTAATTTTTGGGTATTAATTGGATCATCGATTCTCAATTTAATTTGTTCAAACGTTTAATCTAACCCAATTGTAACAACCATGATTATAGTTTGGGATACTAATGAGCTTGGATTAATGGCAATGTTGAAGAAGTCCTGAAAATTTTGAGAATGTCTCATTGACAAGGTAGAAGCCTTAAAAATTTTGAGGTATTCTGGAAATGAAAAAAAGCAAGTGTTTGGGTTAGCATTTGGTGTTGTTGAGATAGTGCAGCCACCAGTCAAGGAAGGGCATGATGCGGCACAGACACACGTGCCCCTCACCACCTTCAGTTGATCATGTTGTGAATGGCCCCCAACCCCCCCACCAAAAGAAAAATGATTCATTCATCATCTTCGTCTTCATCCAACGGTATTGAACTTTAGACCAAATTCCCAAAGTCAATCCTCCTTTTTACTCTCTAATGATGACACTTTGAACCCAACCATATCCAAGCGTTTCGTAATAATGACAGCTATTCCCATTTACCTAAAAGCCCCCCTTTATAAATATCTAATAAAGGGATATGGAACGTAAATAAATTTTATTTTTTAAAAATTATTAAAAAATATAATTTACCCAAAATCAATTCTTGCTTTTGACAATAGTGGTAAACAGCATCTGTAATTTGTATACGGTAAAAAATATATTTTTACTGGGAAAAGAAAAATGATCATTTACGAATCACAGAAACAGCAGATAAGCAATGGCAAAACCGTAGTTTAAATCAATTTACTTGAATTATCTTTCACTCACAATCGATGTGGTCAAATGTCAACGATTTAACGCACTCAACGGTTACGATTGACTCTGCCAAAATCAGCAAGCTTCCTGGACCGATTCGCGTGGAATCCTGCGGCGCTCGCCAGATGGGGCTTCTTCGTCGACGGTCGAGCTTCTCCGCTGAACGACATGTCCGGTGGCAATCCGCCCTTCTGGTTCCACTGCGTGTTCGGGCTCGGCCTCATGAGTGGGCTTAAGCAAAACGCTAATCCCGAAATGTTGTTCCTCGTCCCGCCCCTCGGTCTCCTCGCTGCCGTCGGTGTCATTTTCCATCGCGGCGATGCCTCCGGCGAGGCTCCAGATGGCGGTTGATCACACTCGTCTCCTGAATCCACTTCAATCGCTGGCGACATTCCCCGATCTATGATTCTACATGATCTCCGATCGCTGGGACCGAATTGGTCAAATTGATCCACGCGAGATGTCTTCGATGATTGCTGCTTTTTCCGACGAACGGGAAAGATTGATGCGAACCATGACGGGGATGCCGATGATGTGGAAGGCTCGTCGCACGAGGCCCGATGAAAATGAACCCTAGGATCGGAATTGAACTTCTCGGATCTCGACCTGAACAGATTCGAAAAAAGCGAGAACCTGTTCTTCTTTTTGAACGATCTGGTGGCTTCAAAATAGGTGGTGGATGTGGTGCTGTAAGTTGGGCCCACCTGAGGAGTGCTGTAGAACCGTTGATTGTGGATCCACGTGGCACTATTATCATCAGATTTCCGCCGACTGACATAAGGAGAAACAGACCGAGGGAAAATCAGCGGCGGAGGGTCATGTTTCCGACCATCTTCAACGGCAGCGCGCGCTAATTGAGCCTGTTGGGCTTGCGCCTGAGCCGCGATGAGCTCCAGAAGACGCTCCCGGAGACAAGTGGCACACACGCCAACGCCGCTACTCAAGTCGGCAAGATGTTTCTTACACCTCATTTAGAAGATTGGTCACAAGACAAAAACAAAAACAACCCCCCTCCCCCCCTATGCTCCTCTTTCTTAAGAATTGTGTCTGTGTATTGTGATTTATGAGCAGAGATATATAAACTAGAAAAAAAGGTATTATGTACTGAAATAGTTTGAAATTTGAATGTTGTATAAAGAGAAGAGAATAATTGCAAAAAAGAGGGTGTTTCAAAAGAGGGGCATTAGTGGGTATTGTGTTGCTGTAAAACTAAGAGGGGATCTGATGAGGAAATCAAAGGAGAAGGTTTGTCTTCTTTCTCTGTGTAAGAAGAGAGAGAAAGACAAGAGTGCTTGATCTTGATGTCTGTTGGTGTTTATTGATTTTCATGTAAGAAAACACAAAACAATAGGAGGTAGAGAGAGAGAGAGAGTTGGAGTTGGAGTATTTTGTTTTGTTGCGTGCTTCGGCTAATTATTTGGGTTTTACTTGTAAGGTTTTTCATTTTTTTTGACCCAATTACTCATAACCTTCGCCTATATAATAATCTTGTTAGGAAAAGTATAAATGGATTTTTTTATTTTATTTTATTTTCAAATAATAATATCAAATCATACATTTTTTTAGTAATGTATATGTTCATTTTGAATACTTCCTTTATTTTCAAAATATTGTTTATATTTAGGACACAAAAGAAACATTGTTTATATTAATATTTTAAAATGTTTCAACGAGTAGTATAATTTGAATGTAAGGTTTTAAAAAGGTGTATTTGTTATTAAATTGCTATAACAACAAATTTATATAAAATGAGACGGTTTATATTGTAAGGGTGTGGAGAGCCATTAAAACAAGGGTAGTTCATATTATAAGTGGTGCAGAGAACTACTGCAGATGGTGACTTAGATGTGCTGAGATTGTTTTTGAGTAGAGTGTTGGATATACAGTCTTTGTGAATTTTTTATATCATTTATAAAATGAGGTTGGCTTGGCGTGAGTCCAACCATTGAGTTTCCTACTTTATAGGCGTGGGTGGTAAAATAGTGATTATCAACTAAGGGCATTGTTGGAGTCGACTTGAAAGAGCTGATCGAGGTGTTTGTCAAGTTGGGGATGTAATGGATTGATGGATGTTGTTAGGAACTTTTCCTTATATATATATATATATATATATATATATATTCCAAAGGTCGTGTGGGCTTGCCTAGCGTGATGTGATGTTTAGGAAAGGCGTTCTTGAGATAGGAATTATGCTTTCAACGTGGTCATAAGGCGGAGCTTTGTTTCTATAGTCTTTTGGGTAGTTTGGTGAGGTATGCTATGACGAGGGTACAACAATTTCCTCTTAATGAAAGATAGGTTATGAAGTAACTTAGATTGAGTTGATTTTCTAGTGAGGCTCATTGAAGGTCCTTAGTAAGGATCATAAAGAGTTTAAAGTGTCATTATGATTGCCTTGATCATTGTCCCCTTGTATTAATTACTTTTATACACATGTTTGTCTTTGGTTGATTTTTTTAATGTGCCATTTCTTTGTTATCATCTTCTTGCTTGAAGTGACTTTTCATTTTCACTCATAAATACATATAAATAAGGCTTTTTTAAGACTTCAAGGTCGAAACTTTTTCTTGCTACCTTTTTTTCTCTGTTTCCTACTCTCATTTGTTGCTTTTTGTTAGAGAGCTACTTTTTATTTTATGTCCTATTATTTTTTTCATTCTTCCTCTTATAATGGTCATTGATCCTTTGAGATTCCAAATGAACGTCTCATAGAAAACGAAGAACGATTGTGCACTACTACCATGGAGGAGATGACAACCATGTTGCTACTACAATGTCTAAATCACATAATTATATATATAACTTCTTGATTTTGTCAATAGTTCATCGAATGAACAAAGTTATGACTAATTTGAGGGGCTTTTATCTCCCATTGCACCTATTTTAAAGCAGTTTTTTTTTCATCTATATTTCATCCTTGGTTTGTAGAGATACTTCATTTTTTCATGTTACCCCTAGACAATTATTAAGGACATCTTAGCATCTATTAGTGTTGTATTTCTTGTATTGCAAGAAGCATAAGGAGGATACTTCTTTAAATAGTTATAGCAATTTGTTCACCCTTGCTTTTAAGGGTTCTCCTAGTATGAGTTAATTTCAAGTTTTAACCATGAGATAGTGGCAACCCCAAGGTACACCAATTCTCTAAGAATTTTGCATTTTATTCCCACAAATATATCTTGATAAAGGATAAGTTGTGAAAATTTCCTTTTCTTTTAAAGTGGACTGTTCCCTTATATGTGAGGTTTTTTTACTCATCTCTTTGACAGATCCCTCACCTAAGATCAATACCATTGCCTAAAAACCAATGAGGTTATTTTTAGCAATATGTGATCTCTAAGTAACTTTTAAAGGTTCTGTTTTAATGAGCATAGTGTTAATGATGCGATTGGAGGAGATGGTTGAACTTCTTCATGTGCTAATTATTGTTATTCCACTCATGTCACATATGGCTTAGCTAAGGCATAACATTGACCTCTTGGCAAAGTTAATGCTTGGGGAAGAGAAAAAATCTCCTAATTTTGTTCACCAACATGTGCGTTGTGACCCTATGAATGTGGAGCCTTCATTACCAAAAACTGTATTGAAAACTTTATGAGGAATTCTATAAAGGCACCTGACATGGGTTTGTGATCTTAATCTTTTCTCGTAGAATCTTATGTTGTTTACTATGCTTACCACATTATTATTATTATTTGCAGAAAGCATGGCTTTTATTTATGAAACTTACGCCTTAATCTTGGTTAAGCTTTCTGTTGAAACTTTTATTTTCATTGCCATCTAGATTTACGCCTAATTCAAATTTAACCTAATCTCAGTTTAAGGACTCAGATGCGCATCCAAATTTAAGCCAAGGGCTATTAGCACAAGTGTTATGGGCATCACCTTCCCCATCACGTCAAGTAGTTTAATGGTTTCCTAACCTCCTATTTAGTGCAATGTGATCTTCAGTTGGTCATTGTCCCCGAAACTAATCTTTGAATGATTTTCTAACCAGATCACAATGGTAGAGTCGGGATTTTTGTTAACATAATTGACACCTAGAATTAACACATGAGCAAATTAAAAAATTAAATTGTAGTCTTTTCCTAAATCAAGTTTTACTCCTATTTTGGTCACTAAGCGATTAACCTATAGATCTCCCAACCATATAAACAATTAGCTCATTTTAAATTGACAAAAAAAAAACATAAAAGATAAAATGATGAATGTAACATCCTATACCCCGACTTGATTGTCGGGTTAGAACTATAGGATGTCACATTTGTTATCGAAGCAACTACTGTCAATTAATTAAATAATAAGCAATCATACATGTAATTCAATGTTAAAAAATCTGAAAATATAATAAACGATTAATATTTGGATCTTATTCAAGCTTATGAAAGCTCAATACTAACTCAGTGTTGAATTAGGACTAAACTACAAAATTTTCAAAATATAACAACTGGGTATTGCGATATCCTAAGTTGGGAATCATGACACTAAAGACAGTAGCCAAACTTTAGTTACATCAAGTGGGTATCACGATATCCAGGGTTTGGTATCACAATATTGAAAACAATAGTCAAGTTGCTCAACCTGAGGATCAAATTGAAAAATTTTCAAAAATAGATCAGGGTTGGTATCGTGATATCCAATGTGTGGTATCGCGATACTAAGGACAATCTATTATTAAGTCCCTATTTTGACAAAATGCACATTTCAAGTACTTAATCTAAAACTACCATTTCAACTTTGCAAAGATACTTTATAATACCGTTCAATTTATACATAACAAATGCCAAATCATACATTTCTAAATCACTTACCATAACCAACATCTAATTTACATAAAATCAAGTTTAACACAACATTTAAACCTTTAAAGACAACTTATATGCATTCATAACTGATGCATTTCATTTAACCCATTCGCAGAAGTACCTATGTCATCAAGTTCTTATATAATTGTAACTTTGATAAATCGTAATATATACATATTTTAATCCCACATTTGGCATACTTTTGGATGATTTATCCCCTGAATTGTGGAATTTGATGCTCCTATTCCTTTAATTTCATGTTTTATACTTAGGAGAGCATTGGAGGATGAAAAGAACGAGAAACAGGCCAAAAATGGAGAAAATGGGCCAAAGTACGAAATCCACACGGCCGTGCCTCTTTAGTAGATCTGAACACAACTTGGGCTCGATTCACACGGGCGTGTCCCTACCGTGACCTGTTTTAATTCCATTAGGATTAAGATACTTAGGGGCAAAGAAAGACATTCCAAAAGCCTATATAAACACACTAGAGGGCAACCTAAAAGGGGGCGTTCAGGTAGGCTGAGGAGCCAAGCCAGAGAGGCTGAATTGTAGGATTTACTTGAAGACAGCCAGTTGATTCATCTCAAGAAGCCGGAATATACTCAAGATGGAAGATCTTCCCTTCAATTTCCTTTAGGTGGTTTTGGGGTTTTTCTTATGTTTTGTTTTATATTTTCTTCTAAGATGTTCTCTTTTATAAACATGAACTAAACCCCTCAAATACCTGAGGGGGATGAAACCTAAGACGGATTTTGTTATTGTTTTCTGAACTGTATGATAAATACTTGATTTGGTCTTAATTATGTGTTCTTAATTCTTGTTTTAATATTTCAGGATATTGATTCAAGTATTGATGTGCTTAGGCAGTGGAGGAATATCCCCTATTTAAGATTAGATCTAGCATAGTTAAGCGGAGTTGATCGCAACCCTAGAGATAGGATGAAGAAAATCTGCTGGATTAGGGTCAACCCTAAAATGGGAGTCCATAGATCAAGTTAATGCAATTCTAGGGGTTTTAATTAGAAAGAGATTTTAATTAATCAACCTAGGGTTAGATGTTAGTAGCTTCGAGAGAGGTATTAATATAAATTAGGGAATCCTACGGATCAAGTCAAGTGAATAAATCGTCTGGTTCAGAGTTAAATAACAAGTGAAGTCTAGGTGGATTCTTCCTTGGGTATTGTCTTAATCAATTGGTTTTCCCAAAAGTATTCTCTCCAATTCATTCTCTGAGTCTTAGCATCTTTAGCTTAGTAATTAGTTAGTTTTAGATTAAATAACAAAGCTGAACAGTGGTTGAACTCGTTACCACAAGGATCAATCACTACATGGGAACAAATGACCGAAAATTTTTTGTTAAAATATTTTCCGCCGGCTAAAACGGCTAAGTTGAGGAATGATATCTCTTCTTTTGTGCAAATGGATTTAGAGACACTTTACGATGCATGGGAGAGATACAAGGGTCTATTGAGAAGATGCCCACACTATGGATTACCCTTGTGGCTACAGGTCCAAACCTTTTATAACGATGTGAACCCCTCAACCAGACAGTTGATTTGTTCAGCCGTCGGCGGAACCCTGAATAACAAAACACCTGAGGCTGCCTACGAATTCATTGAAGAGATGTCACTGAATAATTATTAGTGGCAAGTTACAAGGACAATGCCGACAAAAGCAGCCAGTATTTTCAACCTCGACGCAGTAACCATGCTATCAAACCAGGTAGAACTTTTGACTAAGAAAATTGATGGTTTATGTGGTTCTTCGCAGGTACATCCAGTTATGCAGTGCGATATGAATGGAGGAGGGATAAGCAATACAGAATATCCACCCTACAACTCAGGCGTTGAAAACGAGCAAGTTCACTATATGGGTAACAATTTTAGACCTCAAAATAACCCTTATAGTAACACTTACAATCCAGGTTGGAGGAACCACCCCAATTTTTCATGGGGTGGTCAAGGAAATCAGAGACAACAACCCCTCCCAAGTTTTCAACAGCAACCCTACCCACAAAAAAAGAAGCCGAACCTTGTAATACCCCTATACCCGATTCAATTATGCAAACCCGGTATAAGACTATTACATTTGGTGCCAAAACAATTATGGCTAGATACTTTTTAATTAAAACATTTGTATATAATATTTTAACTTACCAACCATTTTTGCTAACATATTTATTGTTTATTAATTCATTCCATATATATATAAATACTTCAAGTAACTGAAAATAGATAGAATTTCAAGAATCTACATTTTAGTCCCTATCACATGAGAACACCTTTGAACTGCATACGTACATGCCATTTTAATACAAAATACAATACCTACTTTTGAAACTCGTGAGGATGTGATGAGGTGAGAGATCTTCTAGTTAGACTCTATCTCTTCTAGTTTAATTGTACCTACGCGTTAAAATAAACGCGTTAAGCCGGTGAAGGCTTACTAAGCACTACAAGAATAAGTAAGTAAATAATCATAACAAAATGTTTTAAACTCATTCAATTATTACATATCTACTCACATATAAGTTTCTTCAACTATACCTTGCTTTAAAAAAAAATTTAACTTATCTTTTGTAAGGTATAAAACTTACCTTAACACATCAGTGATTCACTTTTGTTCTCAATTCACATTCTTAGCCCAAAGTAGACTTTTTAGAACACACCGAATATACGGAACAAATACAGAGGTGCATTATGATGCACAAGTGAACAGAGAGCACTAAAGTGCTATACAGAGAGCACAGATGTGCTAATAATCAGAGAGCACCAACGTGCTAATAATCAGAGAGCACGCTAAAGTTTCTTAATGGCATGCCACTAATATCCTAGTAGTTCTAAATTTCGTCTACTTGGGCATTAAAGCTGAATCTCATTCATTTAAATAAAAATAATTTAAAATTCTTGTAGTACTTACAACAAAAAGGTTGAGATGATATATGTTCTTCTTCCTTCACTCCTTAACCTTCTCTTTTCCTTTTCCTTCAATTCGATCCTCTCCTTTCTTTTCTTTTTCTTCAATTTCATATAAACATATAACATTTATATGTTAAAAAAATAACCAAATAAATTTCCTGTACTATTTAATAAAATAGACATGTATAATATAATAAATTCATCCTTTCTTACTTTTGCTCACATTTCAATTTAATCCCTTACTCATAAATTTATTCAAAGCTGTCCATTTGTGTCATAGTCACTAAATTATTTATTTCTAGAGCTACAGAACTTCAAATGAAGAACCGTTAATTTTTTCTAAAACTAGACTCACATATATTCATACCATAAAATTTCCAGAATTTTTGGCTTAGCCAATTAGTACAGTTTATTCATTAAAGTCGCCCCTATTCTGCTATCTGGCAGTTCTGACCCTTCTTCAGTAAAAATTAATTATCTCTTAATGCAGGCTTCAGGTGATGCTCCCGTTTATTTCTATTGAAAATAGACTAATTCAGGATTCTAAACATATAAATTTAAGCCTCTAATTATTTTTATCCAATATTTTATAATTTTCTAAAGTTAGAACAGGGGAACCCAAATTCATTCTAACCTTCTCTCACAAAATTCATTATATCTCATGATTTACATATCTATTGCTTACAACATTTCTTCTATGAGAAACTAGACTCAATAAGCTTTAATTTCATATCTTACTTAACTTCTAATTCCACTTATACGATTTTTGGTGATTTTTCAAAACTAGTCTACTGCTGCTGTCCAAACTATTTTAGTGCAAACTGTTTATTACCATTTTTCCCTTAAGCTTTCAATAAACGATAATTTCGTCCCTGCTCAATTAACTTCTCAATTGAGCTGATTTTTCTCAATTAACACTTTATTCTATCACTTTAAACTACTTTATAACCTTTAGGAATCAGAATTTCAGTAATAGACTTTAATTCCAAACATTTTGACAATTTAGTTCCTAAAAATCAATTTCTAACTAGATATTCCATCAATTAAACCCCTAATTCATCAATTTGATCCACATAACTCATGTTCAAAAATCTAAGAATTTCCAAAATTTCAATTTAATTCAACAAAACTTTGTTTTAAAACTTATAAAGCATCAAAATTAAAAGAAAATGGCTAAATTAACTTACCTATTAAATATCCAAGCTTTAAAAACTCTATTCTCCCTTTTTCTTTCTTTCTCCCCTGTTTCTTCTCTGTCTCGTCTTTGCTCTCTCTTTCCTCTATTCTTTTTTTTTATCTCTTTAGTTTATACACACACATATATAAATATAATAATAACAATACAATATAATATATTATAATTAAAACATAAAATATCTTTATTATATAATATAATAATATATATTAAACATAAAAATCTTAGATTTTTATACATTACACCGCCTCAACTATACAAAATGGCTTAATTGCCATTTGGTCCTTTATAATTTCTTTTAATCTATAATTCAACTTTTACTTCTATTTCAATTTAGTCTTTTTCATTTAATTACCTACCCAAACGTTAAAATTTTCTAACGAAATTTTAATACCACATTACTAACATTTTATAAATATTTATAAAAATATTTCCTATCATATAAATATTCATACAAATATATTGAAATAAATTTCTCTTTAAATCAGATTTATGATTGCGAAACCATTGTTCCGATAACCTTGAATTTAGGCCATTACAAACCTTGAGGAATGTTAATAAAATTTATAGCGGTGTCAGAAACTCGTTTCCAAAACACCGAGACAACACTAAAAAATCAGCAAGCATCAATTCAAGGGATCGAGAACCAACTAGGGCAACTTGCTAAGCAGTTCTCTGAACGATCACAAGGCAGCTTGCTAAGCAACACTGAGACTAACCCAAATGAGCAACTTCAAGCAATAACGGCTCGCGATAGTGAAGGGTTAGATGAACCAAAAGTAAGCCAAGAGAATGTGGTCGAGGAAGGTAAGGTCGAGGTAAGTCATGATAAGGCAAAACCGGTAATTAAAGAGTACCAACCTCGTGTGCCATACCCCAATGCAATGAAGAAAGACAACACAGAGGAGCAATTCGGTAAATTCCTTAAACTCCTAAAGAAATTACATATTAACTTACCGTTTCTTGAAGCTTTTTCGCAGATGCCAGATTCAAGGAAATTTTTAAAAGAGCTTTTGACAAACAAACTGAAGTTAGACGAAGAGTCGCATGTGGAACTAAACGCAGTGTGCTCAGCAATTCTGCAAAATAAATTACCACGAAAATTAAAAGATCCAGGGAGTTTTACAATTCCATGCTTAATTGGTAGTTTATCTGTTGTTAATGCTTTAGCTGATTTAGGGGCAAGCATCAATGTTATGCCTTATAAAATGTTTAAATAGCTAGGTCCAGGGAAAGCCAAACAAACTAGGATGAGCATTCAATTAGTTGATAAGACTATTAGAATTCCTAGGGGTATAATTGAAGATGTACTTGTGAAAATTGATAAATTCATATTCCCAGTAGATTTTGTCGTTTTAGACATAGATGAAAACAATAATATTCCTTTAATTTTAGGAAGATCCTTTTTAGCAACTGCCACAACCAAAATTGATGTTGGTACAAGAGAACGCATACTTCGTGTAGGTGATGAATCAATTACTCTTCAGGCTCTTGACTCGACTAGGACATCAAGAAATCAAGGTGAGAAAATAAATTCTATTAATGAC
This sequence comes from Gossypium australe, assembly GCA_005393395.2. Lineage (NCBI taxonomy): Eukaryota > Viridiplantae > Streptophyta > Magnoliopsida > Malvales > Malvaceae > Gossypium > Gossypium australe. The sequence goes on from CM016621.1 coordinate 132,953,117, forward strand.
CATTCGGTTAAACCTTCTTTTCAGGAAACACCACAGAACTACACAACTGAGCCAGATCCTAGACTTCATGCCAACAAAGAAATAACTCATGAGGAACGATGGCTTCGGATCGAAGAATTAGACGAGTGGAAGACACACTTCAAGAAAAAACTAGGAATACACGAAGCAGAACCAAAGCCACTCCATGGGACAAATAAATTTAAGATCGGAGATCAAGTATTGTTGGATAAAAAAGACCCTCGAATCTTCCCTTCGGACCTTAATACAAACGAAGAAATCCCTTTTAAGGTAATCAATGCTTTCCCATACGAAACAATCGAGGTAAGTAATCCTATATTCGCCACTTTTAAAGTAAACGTTACTTGACTTGAACTATATATTGATAATAGAATTGATAGCATGAGAAAGGATTTTCAACTTCTCAAACCACCATGATTATGCGAATGAGAGGTAAGTCTAGCTTAAGACTTTAAACGAGCGCTTCTCGGGAGGCAACCCGAACACTAACCTCATTAATTTTCATATTTTTATTTTCATTTTTTTACTTTTAGCATCTAACTACAACTAACCACACAGATTTCCATCCACATGGTCTTGCACACGGGCGTGGCCGTGGCTGTGTGGACCCTACGAATTTTCTTACTAGTGTGGCAGAGATAGTACGAACCAAGGACGAAAAAATATCTTCAAGCCACGGGCTCCGACTAAACACCACGGCCGTGCGATACAGCCGTGGTCGATATTGTTTTATCAATACGGGCGTGGCAACCTGCACACGGGCGTGGGAGAAACGAACGAAGCATAACACGACCTTGCGATACGGCCGTGTGACCCAACACGCCCAAGGTACATGAGCGTGGAAAATCACCAGACCCCCAACTTCTATATAAACTCCCTTTTCTTCTCACTTTCTCCACCAAACCCCTCCCTTTCAACCCTAGCCACCATAATTTTTCTTCATATTTCACCATCCTTACCACTATCACTCAATACCCAAAGGCAAGGCCGACATTACCATTACCATGTCGAATTAGCGAAAGGACCCCAGCACAGTCTCCCTATGTGAGACAAATTTACATGAGTTCATGCCAGCCGCTTTATTAACCCGACAAGCCAAGGGCATTTGAGTCCATTTAATTTGTCTTTTTCTTTTCCCTTCTCCTTTTTTTCCCTTTTCTTTATTTCTCCTTATGCTTAATTTAGTCTATTTTGTTTTGTTTTCTTTGATTTAGGTTCTAAAGGCTGTTAGGAAATCACCACACCACGCCCTTAGAAATCACACCCACCTCACGAACCATCTAACAATAAGGACTTTTCAGCCCATTAATCTTTTCTTTTAATTTTATTTTACTTTTTACACACTTTCTTTTCTTTAAATATATAATTCGTATATTTTGAATTATTCTTATTATTTCCTGGCTAATTCTTCACGAGTTTCCCAATTTTTTCATCAAGCGCAGAAATTGTTGGCGGCCACCATACCACCACCAAAGACGCCTCATCCAACTTATCTTTCACATCCGAATCAAATTTCTACATTTCCAACTCAAGGAACCCATCCAAAATTCAGGAAGTTTCACTTCTCCTTATCTCTTATGATTTCATGCTATATATATCTTTGTATATTGAGGGCAATGTACATTTTAAGTGTGGGGGGTGAATTTTATTTTGAAAAGTTCCTAACTTTTTGCATTATTCTCAAATCCCTGAATTATGTCTTGTTCTTAAGTAATTTTCTCATATTACTATTAGAATGAAATTTCCTTTGATTCATGATTTTTATTAATATGTTTTGGATTAAGTCATTGATAATTATGCAGTGATGATTTAAACTTTAGGAGACTAGAGAATCAAGCATGATGAGTTTATTTTCAAAAAATTAAAATTTTGTTAGATTGTCTACCTGAATCTAATTATTACCTTGAAGTTTGAAATTTACAAAGTTGATATCAAAAACCCATAATTTTTTGTGAGATTTTGAGCTTTTAGAGCATACATTCTTTTCTTGCTCACTTTATTAATTATGAACGTGTCAACATTGATTTGTTATTCTAGAACTTGCTTCGATTATACATGTCAAGACCATATCATTGATTTGATATACATAGATGATAAAGACACATAGGATTTAACCCACTTACTCCACTAAAAGCCTACTTTCATATTTAACCCTTAGTAAGCCCCTTTGATCCTAACAAACTGTTTATTGACTCACCCACTAATATTAACCCAAAACCCATCTTGTATTTGTTATCACCGTTTCTCTTGACTACCTTTTTGTCGAGATTTGATTTTGAGCAGTTGCCTAACTATGTTCTATATTTCAGTTGTTAAAGTTCTTTCTTATTATTGTAAATACTTGATTTGATTCAAAAAAAGGAAAAGAAAAAAGAAGTATATTCATTATTAGTTCTATGTTAATTGAGCTTATACATTTAAATTCCACATCTTGAGAAGAATCTCGTGTTATGAAATTTTAATTATTGTAATTATTCGAGTCTCAGTTCATCTTTCTAAGTTAGGTAATTTGTTAATTCAATATCTATTCTAACCCTTTAATTCAGCCTTTATCCACACCTTTAACCCGAGCCCCATTACAACCCTTTTTAAAGACCTTTTTGATTTGTGTATCATCTCATTTTATAGTGGTGGAGATTTGATTTTCATGCAAGCCTATGGGATTAACTTTTCATGTTCGACTTTTGAGTGATTAATTTTGAACCTTAAACACTTTTGAGTGATTTGAGTGAATCTTTAGTGAAGATGTCAATTCTTGTCGATTTTGAATCAGAGGTTAATTATTTAGGTAAGGGGAAACACCTATGTTTTCGTGATATAAAAACTATGACGTTGATTGTTTGAATCTTTAGAACCCTTTTGGTTAAATTATCAATGTATAAATTATCTATGAATTATGATGAAACACTATTGATAAATATTATGAATTGAGGAAGTTCATTTTAATTGTGAGTTGAGAATTTTGCTTCAGGACAAGCAAATGCTTAAGTGTGGGGGTATTTGATAAACCGTAATATATACATATTTTAATCCCACATTTGACATACTTTTAGATGATTTATCCCCTGAATTGTGGAATTTGATGCTCATGATCCTTTAATTTCATATTTTATACTTAGGAGAGCATCGGAGGATGAAAAGAACGAGAAACGGGCCAAAAATGGAGAAAATGGGCCATAGTACAAAATCCACACGGTCGTGCCTCTTTAGCAGATCCGAACACGGCCTGGGCTTAATTCACACGGGTGTGCCACACGGGCATGTCCCTGCCGTGACCTGTTTTAATTCCATTCGGATTAGGATACTTAGTGGCAAAGAAAGACATTCCAAAAGCCTATATAAACACTCTAGAGGGAAACCTAAAAGGGGGCGTTCAGGTAGGCCGATGAGTCAAACCAGAGAGGCCGAATTATGGGATTTACTTGAAGACAACTAGTTGATTCATCTCAAGAAGCCAGAATCATACTCAAGACGAAAGATCTTCCCTTCAATTTCCTCAGGGGGTTTTAGGGTTTTTCTTATGTTTTGTTTTATATTTTCTTCTAAGATGTTCTCTTTTATAAACATGAACTAAACCCCTCAAATACTTGAGGGGGATGAAACCTAAGACGGATCTTGTTTTTGTTTTCTGAAATATATGATAAATACTTGATTTGTTCTTAATTATGTGTTTTTAATTCTTATTTTAATATTTCAGGATATTGATTCAAGTATTGATGTGCTTAGGCAGTGGAGGAATATTCCCTGTTTAAGAGTAGATCTAATATAGTTAAGCGGAGTTGATCACAACCCTAGCGATAGGATGACGAAAATCTGCCGGATTAGGGTCAAACCTAATATGGGAGTCCATAGTTCGAGTTAATGCAATTCTAGGGTTTTAATTAGAAAGAGATTTCAATTAATCAACCTAGGGTTAAACGTTAGTAGCCTCGAGAGAGGTATTAATAATATAAATTAGGGAATTGATCGTTGTTTTGTCGAGTTTTAAATTTATATGAATGAGAATGATCGAACCAGGAAACTAACTCGGACAACAATTTAAGGCAAGTGCACCTATCGAACAGTAGTATAGCTTAGGCAAGACCGGATTGTCGAACCCAAAGGAACTAAAAGTACTAATACTAACTTTCTTTTTATTATCTAGCCTAAAATAAGTGAAGTTGTTATCTAATCTAAATTTAACTAACTACTAAGCTAAAGACTCAAGACAAAAAGAACGAATTGGGGAAATACTGTTGGGAAAACTCAGTTGATTACGACCCTAGGAAGAATCCACCTAGACTTCACTTGTTATCTAACACTGAACCAGATGATTTCTTCACTTGACTTGATCCGTAAGATTCCCTTAGTTATATTAAACCCTCTCTCGAGGCTAATAACGTCTAACCCTAGGTTGATTAATTGAAATCTCTTTCTAATTAAAAACCCTAGAATCACATTAACTTGATCTATGGACACCCATATTAGGTTTCACCCTAATCCGGCAAAATCTCCTCACCCTATCTCTAGGGGCGCGATCAACTCCGCTTAATTATGCTAGATCTACACTTAAGCAGGGACTTTTTGCTCCTCCACCTAAGCACATCCAACTTGAATCAATATCCCAGAAATATTACCACAAGGATTAAACACACATAATTAAGAACAAATCAAGTATTTATCATATAGTTCAGAAAACAATAACAAGATCCATCTTAGGTTTCATCCCCTTCAGGTATCTGAAGGGTTTAGTTCATAATAATAAAAGAAAACATCTTAGAAGAAAAGATAAAACAAAACATAAGAAATCCCTAAAACCCCCTGAAGGAATTGAAGGAGAGATCCGCCGTTTTGAGTAGAATTCCAGCTTCTTGAGATGGATCAACTGGCTATCCTCGAGTGATTCCCACAAATCTAACTTTTTCGGCTTAGCTCCTTGGCCTAGCTAACCGCCCGTTCCGGCTTCTGCCGAACTCCTCTTCAAGTTGCCCCCTTGGGTGTTTATATAGACTTTGTGATGCCTTACTTGGCCTCCTAAGTATACTAATTTAAGTAAAATTCCTACTAGGGTGTTTGAATAGGCTTTGGAATGTGTTTCTTTGCCTCTAAGTATCCTTTTCCGAATGAAATTGCTCTTTCCAGCGACAGGGACACGGCCATGGCACACACCCGTGTGAATCGTGGCCAGGCCGTGTTCGGACTTTTAATGAGGCACGACCGTGTGGTATTTGGGGCAGGCCGTGTCGATTTCTCTCTTGGCCCAATTTGGTCCGTTTTAAGCCCATTTTTCGTTCTTTTCATCCTTGGGTGCTTTCATGAGTATAAAATATGAAAAGAAAGGATTAAGAGCACCTTTTTACATAAATAAAAGGATAAATCATCCAAAAGTATGCTAAATGTGGGATTAAAATATGTTACTTTTACGGTTTATCAGGAATCCTACGGATTAAGTCAAGTGATTAAATCGTCTGGTTCAGAGTTAAATAACAAGTGAAGTCTAGGTGGATTCTTCCTCGGGTATTGCCTTAATCAATTGGTTTTCCCAAAAGTATTCTCTCCAATTCATTCTCTAAGTCTTAGCATCTTTAGCTTAGCAATTAGTTAGTTTTAGATTAAATAACAATTCCCTTAATTCTTAGGCTAAATAATAGAAAGATAGTAATTACTAGTACTCTTGGACCTTGAGGATACGATATTTTCGGTCTTGCCATAGCTATACTACCAAACGATAGGTGCGCTTGCCTCAAATCGTTGTCATAGTTAGTTTCTAGGCTCGATCATTCATTATATATAATTATTAAGACTTTCTGACACGATCAAACTTTCATACCAATTCTAACAATCCTAACTCCATTGCAAGCTATATACATCTAACCAAAATAACACATTAACCATTAGACATCAAGTGCATTTATACATGGATTTTATACCAATTCAAACCTACTTAACTCATTTACAATTTATACAAGACCTCATATACCATTTCAACTATGATTATTAAACATATACAACTACAATTAAGTTAAACAAATATACACAACCATTTGGCTAAACATTCATCATAAGGTACCAAACTCTAAAGGAACATGCACTTAAAAGCAACCCAAAACTTGACTCAATTAGGTATATGCCAACTTAAAACAAAAACAGAATATACCTAAAACAAAAACATAATATACAAACTTTGTTGAGTTTGGGATTGTTGACTGGCTACTAAAGTCGCTACTCAGGATCTCAAATTAAACCTAACATGTGCACAGAAAATGAACCGTACACTGAGTAATTCGTTCAGTAGTAATCTATGATTCAAGATAAATAAAATACAAGTAAAAGCTATTATGCATTTATTCATGTTAACATACAATTCATTATATATTTATATGCAAATTAACCTATCCTTTATCATTCCTTTCATATCAACTACTTCAACTCATTCCACCATTTATTGATACAAGTACAAATTTAATGTTCAACATCATCAATTAGGTAACTACATCCCAATCCATACTGGTATTTCAACAATTTCTGAGCCTAATAGCTCTTTTATACATATTCAACCCAAGGCTCGTTTTCAACTCAATCATATAACATCATAGTTCATATTTTCATTCCATTTCATTTCTTTACCATTTAACAAAATCTTGAATTTTAAACCTTACTAACTTGACACAGACTTGGTACGATACACAAATCTTTTTGATTTATCGTAATTCGGTGTAGCAGATTAAACTAGTTTTCGTACTTGAGGAGCTTGACTACGAGCAATTTTAGTATGTTTTATTTATGTTTTCTTAGTTTAGGAGCTTGACTACGAGCAATTTTAGTATGTTTTATTTATGTTTTCTTAGTTTAGTTAAATTCAATAAAAAGTGCATTTTGAGTCTTTTATTGACCTTAGGGGCCAAATGATGCGTAAAGGCAAGCTAAAGTACTTAGTAAGTGTGCAAGAGACCAATCAAAGGCATAAGAACTTGAAGTTGATCCTTGTATTGAAACAATGGGCGCTCAGTGTCACAATATAGGGAGAAGAATGCCAGAATTGCTATATTGCCTTGGATGTCACGACATAGCCAATGGATGTCGCGACACACCCCTGAAGCTACCACTGAACCATGCATACTGTCTCCAATGTCGCGACACAAGGGTTAGGGTGTTGCGACGTCGATCTTTTACGGGAAGCACTTACGAGCTAGAGGCGTTTTGGTCAGCACAATGGAGATTAAACACGAGAATGTCAACTGACCTAGGGTTGAGGACGATGAAAACCCTAACTCTATAAATAGGCTTTTAAAACACTTGTTGAGGGAGGCTTTTCAGACTTTCAGTTTTTCTTTTTAATTTCAGTTTTTAGTTTTTCTTTCTTTTAGGCTTTAAGTTTATTTTTAGTTCTTTTCTTTTTAGTGTTCTTCGGAGAATGTGGTTTGTAAATGTGATCAAACGCTAGTGGATTGTTTGCGATTCATCTAATACTCTTCATCTAATACAAACAAGATTATCTAAACTCTACTCTTGATTCATGATTTATTTTTATCTTTATAATCAAGATTTTGAGTTCATGAGATCCATGAGGAACTAATCCTCTTATGGGGATTAACGAGTGGAGGTGTGATTAATTGATTCTTGTGTAAGGTTTTCTTAGTGGATCAGCTGTTTGGGAGAGGGGGAATTAACCCAAAATTGGTATGACCTATTTGTGAACGCCTTAACCTAAATCGGTCTAGACTGTGAGGTCGAGAGATAAGTAGTTCTTGCCGACTCATTAGTTTAGTGGATGATCGAGAGATCCTATTGGGGTAATAACTAGTTGATTGAGTAGAAACCCCAAATAGTAATTAGTTATGACCACTGAAGTGAGTTAATCACCCATATCTAGAATTGATTAAAGTTTATAAATTAACTTTTCCGAAGCTCTTTATATTTAGGCTTTTGTTATTTCTTTTTAATTATTTATAAAAGCCAAAAAAATCTTTACTTTATGTTTTATCATGTTGCAATTTATTTAAATTACTAATTACTATTATTTACGTTTAAGTTGACATTAATTTAGTAGTTCGCCTCCTTTGGGTACAATCCTCGGAGTACTCACCTACGTCGTTGTAACTGTATTACAACCTAACCTGTATACTTGCAGAAACTTCCTTGATTTCATTTATTTTATTTGCATTATTCACACTCTGGACATTAGTACATTCGGAGGAGGTCAAGTTGTTGGTGCCGTTGCCAGGGAGGCAACGCTACTAAATTGATTTTAATTTTTACGTTCTAATAGAATAATTAGGAAATTAATAAATTATGGATACGATTTTTTTTTTTAATTTCACTAACATCTTATATTTTCTTTTTGGTTTTAGTACATGACTTGTAGTAGGGGAACACCTATAGAGCCAGTTACTGATCCAGAGAGATTAATTTGCCAAAATCATCAACAGCAACAGCAGATGCAGTATCAACCACCTGCTATAGGCAATTTACCACATGATAATCCGCTGTTTGACTAGATTAACAATAATAACCCACATGACTTACCCTCACCATCGTAGTTACCTGCAAATATACGTATGTCGTGCAAAAAAAAGAACCTTGAGGGACTATGCGTTGCCAAATTTGAAAATGGTTCAAGGAAGCATCACAAGGCTAGCCATCACAACTAACAATTTTGAAATAAAATCGGCCTTGATCTAAATTATCCAGAATAATTTGCAGTTTAGAGGCACAATGACGGAGGACCTAAATAAGCATTTAAACGGTTCCTTCAGCTTTGTGATACATTTAAATATAATGGGGTCACCGATGTCGCTATTCATCTTTGACTGTATAACGCTTTTTCTTGGTTAGATTTGCAGGCACTAGTATCCATCACGACATGGGATGAACTTGCAAGAAAATTTCCATAAATGTTTTTCCCTAATAGCAAGACAATCCAACAAAGGAGAGAGATCGCAATGTTCAAACAGTTAGAATGAGAGAGCTTTAACGAAACCTGAAAGAATTTTAAAACGCTAAGATAGAGATGCCCACATCATGGATTACCTGAGTGGATAAGGCTACAAATTTTCTACAATGGGTTGGATGTGCATGCACATTCAGGACTAGATGGAGCCGTAGGGGGAGCTTTAATAAACATAACGTACGAAGATGCTTATGAGTTGATAGAAAATTTGACAATGAATTCCTGCCAGTGGCCAACCAAAAGCTATACATATGATCAAAAACCATCTACGGTAAAAGTTATCCAAAAAGATGATAAGTACCAACAAATTGTGGACAGACTCAATCGCATAAAGTCCTCATCTAATGTGTCATCTATATATGGAGGAGACAAACCGCTCTTTCATTACATTAATAATCCAACTGAGGATGTCAACTACGTTGGAAATAGGGGTGGAAATCCTTATTCAAACACTTATAATCCCGATTGGAGAGAATACCCAAACCTGAGATGGGGCAGAAATTAAGGAGGAGGTAACAATGCACAACCAATTAAAAATACTAATTATCAACCTCCTTATTTGCAGAAGCCTTAGGAAAGGACTAGCCCAAATGATCATACTATATGTGGTCAACGTTTGGATCGGATCAAGGGGGAGATGCAGTCAATGAGGATTGAAGTAAAACAAGTACAGTTTGAGTGCACTAACATTACAAAAACATTGACTAAACTGGAAGATCAGATGAGCCAATTTATGAGCATGATGAGATATATCAAAAGAAAAATTGGCATTGGAATCACTAGCAGTACAAAAAAAATCCTCAGAAAGAAGGGAAGGAGCATATGAAAGCAACCGCGTTCCATTCGGGCAAAATATTGAATAGCCTAGAAAAATCAGCTTACAAAGAGAATAAAGAGGATTCTGAGGATCTTCTAGAAAGGCCTTAAGCATCTGAAACTAAACTTGAATCAGAGGAAGAAGCTGAGCTAAAGGACAAGCCAATCAAGGAACCTACGCTGACAAGGGTACCATTCCCTTCACAGGTAGAAGAAAAACATAGACGGGATAAGGCAAAATTTGTAAGTTTTATAAAGCTATTTAAATCCCTAAACATTAACTTGTCTCTAATTTATTTAATTGAAAAAGTTCCTAAATACACCAAATATTTAAAAAAAAATTATGTCTAGGCGTAGGAAAATAAAAACAAGAGAGCAAGTTAAAGTAAGTGCCTCGTGTACTGCGATCATATCCAAACAGATGCCCCCAAAACTAAAAGACCCAGAGAGTTTTATAATACCTATAGAGATAGGATATATACCTATAGAGTTTTATAATACCTATAGAGATAGGATATATACCTATATGTGATTTAGATACCATTATTAATTTAATTCCCTTAACTATATATGAAACACTTGGGTTAAGGGAGCTTAAAAATACTCAGATCACAGTACAGTTAGTTGATAGGTCTTCAGTATGACTGAAAAGAGTACTTGAAGATGTGTGGGTCAAAGTGAGGAGCTTTATCATTCTGGCTGGTCTTATTATCCTAGATTTTAAAAAGGACCATGAGATACCCATTCTTTTGGGTAGACCGTTTTTAGCGACATCAAGGTCCACCATTGACCTGAAAAATAACGATTTAAAAATGAGGCTCAATGGTGAGACAAAAACCTTTAAATGTGGTCATCGACAGAATAAGGTAAATAGGGAGAAATTAGGAAAATAATGTCTTGAAATATTTGTAAAAATCCCTAAATACCCTGAGCCAGGGGAAGTGTTCCTTGTAATCAATGCATGTAGAAAAAAAAAACAAGTTCAAAGAATGGGACAAACGAAGGAAGGTGGAGTGGCACGATTGATGCTGGAAGAACACTGATAGAAACGAAACAGGAAGAGCATCCATGAGCACATTGATTGAATTGACAAATGAGTTCGGCAGCAAAACTTGACATTACTAATTGAAATTGAATTTTGTACATATTATTGTATTTTTAACTAACTGATAGTTTGGACTGTAATCCTTATTAAATTATTATTTAAATAGAAACTAAGATGCTCCGAAATGAGGAAGTTTGGGTGAAAACAGAGTCAATGTCGCAACACGGTACCCCCATGTCGCTACACATCGTCCAGAATCGGAAGAGTTGAGAAAATCATCTCTATGTCGCGACACAACACCCTTTTTTCGCGACACAAAGGACAAATTACCTAGGTTTCCAAATTTCTGAGTGTGTTGCAACATCGGTGTCTTGCCAGGGGTGTCGTGACACAGAACCCCTGTGTCACGACATCGCTGAAATTTTTTACAAGGGCGACCCGACCTGATTGTGCAACCCACCGAAATTTAACTTAATTTTACCTAATTTTTGACCTTAAAATATATCTTTTAAATTCTAAAAACTCTTTTAGCTAACCCCCAAACCTCTCTTAAATCATCTCAAAATTCTTCAAACCTAACTTGCCCATTTTCTTCTTTATTTTGGTGCAGGTTATACATCAAGCATTCATACGGGAGGTCACAATAACACCTTTAAAGGAACCAAATAAGACTTCAAGGAAAAGGTTAAGAGTTCCAAACCTCAAAATTTACTATTTTGTTATTTTTGAAATAAATTGTTTGAATTTATTAGTTTTTCTAATTTTTTCACAATAACACCTTGTATTTCTACTAGGGTTGCCTCCCCGTCCATGTTATATGACGAGTTTCGGGCCTCTTTCACATCGGGTTCAATTATGAGTACTTCCTAGGCCTTTTTGACCTAGTACTGTGCAATATGATCCAACCCGATTAAATTTTTCTATTTCCTAAAATAAACTTTAATATTTACATATTAAATAATTTTCTCCTCCCAAATTTACCCTAATAATTTTTTTGACAATGTTACCCCAGGTAAAATTTTGACGATTTTATCCCCAACAAAATTTTGAGAAAATTCGTTCAATATGTCACAAGTCAATATGTTTATTATGACCGAATGATTTATTTTCATTTTCGGACTTCAAAATAGTCCAAAAACATGAACTTATTCTTTCACCATTTTTTGAGTAATCCTATATAGGGTTGCAAATTTACATTTCCATTTTTGAAAACCTACATTCATTTCGAAATGATTACATTTCTCTATTTTGGAGAAAACCATAATCATTCCTGAATATTTCCCATTTCTCTTTTTCTATCCATTCCTTTCATTTCTATTCAAAACACGCAAATTTTTTTAGTTTTAACGAGCTAGTGGAGGGATCGATTGGACATACGTAGTTGAGGCTCAAATGATTTATAATTAAGTTTCAGCTTTTCGCCTATTAATTACAAGCCCATTTAGTGTGTTACCCTCAATGAGATACTATTACGAAAGCAACTACTCAGTGCTCCTCTAATGACTCTATTTGGAATAATCTCCATTCTCCCAATATGATTCTATTTTATCTCATGGTAACCATTACATCTTTCTTCATGAAAATTCAATCACTATCAAATAGTGATCAAGTCATTCATCACAAAGACGAATGACCCATGGCCACGTTTACTTTTTATCAACCATGCAATGCCAATGAGAGGATATCATTTACCCATGTTTTGGGCTATGAATTCCACTATTGTGAATGACTCTACATACTATAGAAGTCGTACACCTAACGCATCAACTTCCGGTTCCTAATCTATTTGAACTTAGGCTTTTACTTACATCAAAGAGTACGAGTCACGCATACATAGTCTGCCATCCACTCAAGATTTTGGTATGTCACATTATGAACGTCACAAGTGAATAAATCCATAAACAGATTCAAGATCTATTCTACTTGGGTCTTGTCCGATGTACTGGTAGTCCAGTCAATCACATCTATGTCTCTATGTTCTAGAAGTCATCCGCTCCGATGCCCAAGACAAGACATTTTCCCAATTAGACTTGATAGACGACATGTTAGTCTTTCAATTAGTTTGCTCATTTCCGATTAGATTAAGGACATGTTTAGGTTCATCTACTAATACAAGCTACCTTTTCGTATTACGATCTGACCACGTAATACCGCTTAGTATTAGTTAAACATTAGACAACCAATGAGCAACAATCGCTTCCATTTTGACAACTAGGGAAAAATCATAAAACAGGGTCACGTGGTTGTGTGCCTAGGTCGTGTTACAAACTGCAACCGTGTAAGCTGGAGTTACACGACTTGTATCCAGGCCGTGTAACTCATTAAAGACTTGTGGGCATAAATGCAAAAATTTACAAATAGTTACATAGTTGTGTGGCTAGGTTGTATGAGGGATTGAGACCATATGAAAAATACATTGACCAAATCTACAATACCAGACAGGCGTATGGCTAGCCTGTGTAAAAAATTGAAATCATGATTAACCTAAATTTCCCAATTCATAAAGAGCACACAGTCATGTCACATGCACATGTGTGACACATGGTCGTGTGTTAACCCGTGTATGCAGTTAGGTACATTTTTATACAAGTTACAAAACCAAATTTTCAAATATAACATAAGTATACACTTAATCAATCCTTAAACATGTTCAAAATGCAAAATGCAAAAAAAAAAAAAAAAAAGAGAAAGGAAAAATATGTCATTTTCCTAGTTCCAACCAACATGCCACAAGGAATCATCACAAACATAAATCAATATCAAAGTTCATCCCCGTTCATGCCAAGATAGAAAGTGACCATACATGTACCCTATACACAAACAAATAAAACTTTCAATAATCTAATATTGACAAAAAATGTCAAATCTATAACCTATAAGTTTGATATCAAAACTAATTCACATATCATGCCTAAAACATCTAATCCAATTTTCAAACTTTTATGCCATAATCTCCAATACAATCTCACCTATTTGAACATCACATATCATATCCAAACATGCCAAACATTCATGTTAGTCTATCACATTTTCCATACTTATCAACCATATTCAAAGTTACCATTCAAGCCATAATCCAACATATCAAAATGCCAACAGGCAAACATAATTTATATAACACCATTCACCCCTTACTATTACAAAACACTTAAATACAATTTAACCCCTATTACATGCCACATAACTGAATTGAATGTTTAAAAGTCTACCAAGATGGAGGCTGGATAGTGTGATCTTTGAGATGATCCGATCATCGAGTTCCCCAAAATGTTAACTACAGGAAACAGGAATCGAAACAGAGTAAACTTTAAATAAGCTTAGTAAGTTCATATGTTCAAAATAATATAACTTACCTTAATTCCCACATTTACATAATAAAACAGTTAACTAAATAATTTTCTCTATTACCACAATTCATATAATCAGATGAGTTCTTCATATAAAAATTGTATAACATTCCATTCGATATAGTTCAATCTCAATCAAAGCTATTTCAACAACCATTGAACATATGTACTTTTTCATTATGCATCTATGCTTTATATTATTATAATACTTTTACCAATCATTATTAGTGAATTGCAACAACAATTTTTCCCGATAAATTATAATGAACAAATACGGATACGCGGGTAACCACCCAAAACACACCTGATTGCTCAAATGAGCCATACCATCCATGAACACACTTGGGCACTAAGTGCCAAGCCCGTAGGCTACATATCCTTCCTCAAAAACTCAATTGGTCACTGTAAAAATGACTTGGTAATTTGCAATAAATGTTGGATTCTGGTTCTACGAGTGAATAAATAGTACATCATCATCCCATCTCATGTCATACCTATACAGTGTGTGAAATAATCCTATAGGCATGCCAATTGTATCTTATCCTATGTTCATCCGAGATCAGTACATATAATAGTAATTCACTTTTCAATTCAGTCATTTTTTTCACCTTTGTACCAATTTGGAACATTTTAATCTATACTGTATGAACTTACTAGGGGAAAAAACAAAAGTAGGAGTGTTAGGGACTAATATGTAATTTTCTCTTTTCCTCGATTATCTACCGATTCTTGATCTATGCAGTAATTTATTTCCAATTATTAGTTCCAAACACCTTAAATCATCTCATTTCATGTATATGACATTTTTTATTCATTTTTCACAATTTCCCTAAAGTTTTTATTTTTATTAAATTTAGTCCCTAAAATCGAAACAACTATCTTTTTCACAATTGAAACCTATTTTTTACTTTCCATTTTTAATTATATCCTTACACAGCCTTATGAAATATGAATTTAGAAAAAAAATGCTAATTTTGAATTATTTTCATTTTAGTCCTTACGTTCAAAACCAACAAATTTCACTATACAAATTAGTCTCTAATGCTTTTTAAACTTAAAACAAGCTAATCAACAACAAAAGCTTCCAAGAACATGAATGGTAAACTTTTAAAACTTTAACAATTTTGAAAATGGAGATACAATTTAGCTAAATCAAGTTACAATGAACTGAAAAACAGACTTGAGTTAGACTTGCAAGAATAGAAGCTTGGCTGAACCTTAAACTCCTTAGAAATGGTGAAATCAGTTGAAATGAAGGAATGAATAAGATGATGACTTTTCTTTTTTCTTTTTGTTATTATTGTAACATTTACTTAATTACCATTTTAACCTTCAATCTAACTTACAATTTCATTAATTAAATGCACGAACCATCCAAATTTTAGCATTAAGGTCTAATTGCCTTATAGATCCTTAAAAATTTACTAAATAAGTATTTTAGCTAATAAAAATTAGTAGCAATTAACTTTTATGATTGTTACGATTTAGTCGTTATGCCTTAATTAGCCATTTAATCACTAAAATTTCTGGACTAAAATTTAATTCACCTATATAATATCTCTGTAAATATTTAATGGAAATATTTACATGCTCGTTTTATAGAAACGAGGTCTTAATACCTCATTTTCCAAAACCATTGACTTAAAGACCAAACCACTTGTACTTTAATTAACCGTCTAATTAGAAAAATGTATCAAATCAAAATTCACTATAACATTGTATTTGAATCATAAATATTAAATAATAATATTTATGGACTCACTCGTCAAAATTGTTATCCCGAAACTACTATTTTCAACACCACTGAAAAACGAGTTGTTATATTATAGAAATTGAAATGGTACAAATACAATAATAATTTCGTGTGAACTATTAAATATTTAAGGTATGAATGGTATGTCATTATGGTCCAAAAATAAATTGGGTGTTTGACCAGGAATTTAATGACCGGTGGCTTAAGATCCAGTACATGTGGGTTAGTTGATATGTTGGCATGAAATGGGCACAAAAATGAAGATTTTTGACATTTTTGCCTTGAAGTATCGATACCTTAGGAACGATATTAGTACTTTAGCAAATTTTCTTAATTTCCAAAACTTCGAACCAAAAATGGTATCAATATCGAACTAAAGTATCGATACTTTACCGATACTTTACAAGGGTATTGATACATTTGACCTTTGTTTAGTTTATACAAAAGAAACAAAATTGTAAAACGGTATCGATACTAGAATAAATATCGATACTTTGTAAAAGAGGTATCGGTACCATATGACAAATATTGGTACTTGTGATCTAATGAAGAATTTTTTAAACATCGAAACTATAAATGGTATCGGTACCATTTTAGGGGTATCGATACCTGTTCTGAAACTTTGGAGCTTTCCAATTTGGTCTTATTTCATGTTCGAATTTAGTAATTGAACTTTGTAAGCTCGATCAAACTCTTGAAAAATTTGTATAACGTACTTATGAAATGTTTTGATTATGAAAGCTTGTATTATGGTGTAAATCAATTATTAAATGTTGTAACTGTTTCGGTATTGACTGTAGCATCTTGTAACTCGGACCTAGCAATCGGGTCGGGCAAGGGGTGTTACATAAGAAATCATTGATACTCACTTCCTATTCTACATAATGCAGAATGATATAAATATGCATCAAATAAAATATTCTCGAATCAAAAAATAAAAAACTTAAAATTCCAAATTTTTCGTCGAAGGCTTTGGATTTTCCTTTCCCTCTCGATGAATCCAGGTCGACGTTAGCTACGAATTAACATAAACACATAACACTAACAAAAAACAGCCAATTCACACTCAATTATCAATTTATACAAAACTTTAATTTATCCAATTTAATCTCTAAGACCAGAACTAACATAACTTCCAATTTAAAGTTTCAAATTTAAATTATTATCCATTAGGGACCTCCTATTTCTTATTTCTACATTCAATTTTACATTTTATTCTGTTTAGCCCTTAATGCACGAAACTATCAATTAAGCTTTACGATTTAGTCCATTTTTATATCTAAGCTTATAATATATTAATTTAACACCCAAAACATCAAGAAATTAACAATGGCAACTTCTTAAATCTTTAACAATTTTACAAATTGGTACATAGGGTAGCTAAGTGAACCTTCCAAGACCTCAAAAACATAAAAATTACAAGAAAATGACTAAATCATACATACCAAATTAAGGCCGAAACTTTAAGCCGTTACTTAGGTTTCCTTCTTTCAGCTTTTGGTGTTTGGGGAAGAAGAAGACGATGTTCTTCTTTCCCCCCACTAACTTTAATATATATACATATAATTAGTTTAAATTAAACTTAATTAAATTAGTTAAAACCTTAATTAATTAACCATTGACCTTTTTAATCCACCGTCCAATAGCATAGGTTTTCACATGGTCTAATTGCTATTTTAGACCTTTGGCTAATTATAATTTAAGTCTTCAATTCATTTTCAAATTAAAAATTTATAGCAATTGAACTTTACAATTCAGTCTCTGAGCCCTAATTAAACACAATTTCGGTTGAATTACTTATCAAAAATTCAATTCACCTATATAGTAATTCTGTAAAATATTTAATAAAATATTTACAGGCTTGGTTTACAGAAATGGGGTTCTCTAATCACATTTTTCGGTAACACTGGAAATCAGGTCATTACAATAAAGCATAATAACAAAGAAAAAAAACTAAAAAATCTTGTTATTAAACAATCTCTTAAACCGTTATTACAATTTATAAAAGAATTGGGAATTAAATCTAAACATGACTAACCATAAAACTGAAACTAAACCTAAAAACTAAGGAATCACACTTGCTTATGCTATTTACAAGAGTTTTTTTAGGGAAAATCTTGAGCTATGAGTGAAAAGACCAAAAAGCCCATAACATTGAAATAACAATAATTCCAGAAAAATCAAGTTAATGTTGCGACATTGAAAATTCAATATTATGGCAATCTTTAGCATTATGTAGTTTTTTCATGTTCTAGCTTTTTCCTCACTCTACCTCTTTTTATTATGCTTTTGTTTTCTCGATCTCAATCCATTGCCTACAATAAGACATTGCAAAAGCTTATTTATTCAAAAGCATTAAAAATAACATAAAATATTAGAACAAAATTAAAATTCAACTCTAGACTTCCTCCTCCATGGATCAAATCGCATGGGTAGTGGGGTTCATTTTGAGGAGTATAATGATAGGAGTAGGTGACACCCCTTTTAGGTTCTTTAAGTGTTGGTAGTTATGGTGTCTTATTGTGACATCGTCTTTTCTCCGTTGATGAAACATTGGTTTGATTTCCTCTGAGTCATGGTTATACTGTTGTCATGGGGATTGCTTTTGGCCCTGAGAGGAATATATTTCTGTAACGACCTGAAGTTTACGGGTATAAGGGAAACTGTATTTTCGGGTCATTTTTTTCGTAAAACAAATTCGTAAATATTTATTAGAAATATTTATGAAGTTATTTGAGTGGTTAATTAGATTCTGGCTAGGTGAATTAGCTTGAATTAATGTTAATTTAGTGTAAGGACTAGATTGAATATAGAGTAAAAGTTGAATAATAGAATCAAGAAAAATTGAAGGACTAAATTAGCAAATAAACCATAAGAGAAAATAAGTGAAAATGTATGGAAAATATAATCCCATGTGTATGTATAATATACATATATTTGTTTATAGTATTTAATATATACTTAATATTTAAGTATAAAATATAATAATATAATAATATATTATAATTAAATACAGGAATAAAAGAATAAAAATCAAAATCAAAAGAATAGATTTGGGACGAAACAGAGAGAAAAAGAGAGAAAGAAAAGAGAAAGAAAAAGAAAAGGGGAAATAGGGTTTCTAAGGTTTCAAGCTTAATTGGTAAGTCAATCTAGTCCATTTTTTTGTAATTTTGATGTTTTTGGAATCCTAGAACAAAATATTACTTGATATAAGTGGAAATTTTGAAAGTTAGTTGATTTTTAGATACGGTTTATGTTGAATTAATTGAAGAATTTGGGTAACAATTGATAGAATTTTAAGTTAGAATTGGAAAAAAAGATTGAATTGTAAAGTAAATCATAAGTTTTTATGTAGTAGGGACTAAATTGAAAGAATTTTGAAATTAGGGATTTATGATGAAATTGAGTATTGAAGTTAGTTTTAAATGGGAATTGAATGAAAATATGAAACAGTTTTGGAGAGAATAAACTAGTATTGATTTAAGGACTAAATTGGAATTTAGACAAAAATTGTGTATAAATTGAATTAATTAATATGAAATTGTATTGTATTGATAATTTTTAATTTTTTAAATTCCGTAGCTAATGTTGAGCCGGAAGCCTCGACTAGGAAAGGAAAAGAGAAAGTCAACGAGTATTAGCTCGAAAAATACGGTTTATATTTCTATAATCCGAAAACTAAAATTATTGGATGTATTTATTATTATGTATGGTAAGTGAAATTGAGGTGAGTTTGATATATTAATATCGAATTGAATTGCTTTGTGAATATATGTGTATGATTGAAAAGCGTATTGAATTGGAATTGATTGAGATTGTATATTGATTTGAAATTGAATTATGAATTGAAATACCCTATTAACAATTTCGGGTTAAGTCGGATATAGTTGGCATGCCATAGGATTAGAAGTGTTCGGGGATACTTCAACTTCGAGTTGATGAGGCACTATAAGTGCCGTATTACTGTTATTACTTCGGATAAATCCGATGAGGTATTGAGTACCGTACTGTTACTGTTTTACTTTAGCTTGGCCGATGAGGCACAGAGTGCCGTACTGGTGTGTTGGTTGGATCCGTGTATCCATCAAAGTCCGAGTCATGTTAATAGGGATAAATAAATGAATTGGTCAAATTGATTGATACTGAATGATATTGAAATTGAATTGAATACATTATGGTAAAATGTTATTGAATAGCATCTATAAGATTGAAATAGAAGATGAGATAATTGAAAGAGTATTGAATGATGTGTATTGTGAATTTGATTAACTGTTGAATGGATTTCTTATGTGTAAATATGTATTTGAACTTTATAAAATTTTATTAAGTATTCAGATTATAGAAATAAAACTGAGTTATATACTCAATGAACAGTTTGTTTCCGTGTGCAGGTTAGGTCAAAGTCAGATTGTTGAATCAGCATCCATAGCTGATCCCGAACTCTAATAAGTGGTGAAGTATTTTCTCTTTTGAAATGGCATGTACCTAGGTTGTCTTTTGATGTCATTTTGAGATGTGAATATTAATGGTATATAAGATGATAATGGTTTATCTATATATACAAGTATATGTCTTATAATATGGTTATTTATATAGTCTAATTAGGATTGATTTGAATGGTATGTAAATAAATTGTTTAGATAATTTATGTTATATATCTATAAACATGCATGAGTTAGATCATTATATTGCTAGTTCTAACATATTTTAGATGTATTTAATTATGTTTTGGACTGGTTGAAAGATTGGATTTTGAGTTGCTTGTCATTTAAGGTTTGCAGGGTTGGTAAAATTGTTGTATAAGGCTCATTTTGAGTCCACACGACCTGGCACACGGGTGTGTGACCAGACCATGTGAGACACACGGCTAACACATGGGCGCGTGGTCTGGCCGTGTGTCCCTTACAACTTAAATTTTGGAAACAGAATACCTAGGTTTTAGCACATGGGCAGAGACACGGGCGTGTGTCTCAGCCGTGTGAAGGACACAACCTTGAACACGGGCGGGTCCTGACCTTGTAAGCCACACGGTATGTCAACACGGGCGTGTCATGGAGACACACGGGCGTGTAAGCCCTGCACCTAGGAAAATTTTATAAATTCACGAAAAATTTTTGAAGCATTCGAACAAGTCCTGTTCCATTTCTAATATGTGTTTTGGACCTCGAAGGTTTATTATAGGGATTTAATGATTAAATTATACTATGTATGTTATTTTATTTGTGAATTATTGTAAATTGTTTAATATGTCCAGTAATGCTCCGTAACCCTATTTCGGTGACGGTTTAGGGTTAGGGGGTGTTACAATTTCTCATTTTCTCAATTGAGCCCAAAGAAACTTTCTTTGGGTTTGTAATTTTCAATATTGTTGGATGGTAAGTTGAGAATTCTTTTTTCGCCCTTGGACCTCAATAATATACCTCCACTTGGTGGTTTGTTGGGGGTTGACAAAAATGGATGAGATTTCTTGTTGCTTTATGTTGAAATTAATGATAAGATGGATGATAAGCCTCTATTGCATCATTCTGATCACATCATCTAGATCTATCCCGGTGTTAGTCATGGGAGACATATTAGTCTTCTTGCTTCTACTGATGATAGCCTTCATAGGGTAATAACATAGCGTTTTTGTTTGTTTTCTGTAGACGACACCTATTGCTATAACAATAATATTATACCAAATGTAGAACAATAAAGTTATAGTAATATTTTGTAACACCCCTAACCCATATCCTTCGCCGGAACAAGGTTATGGAGCATTACTAGAATATACAGATCAATTACAGACAATTCATATTACTTAACACTTATATCAGAAATTATTCATAAAATCTCTTATATGACCCCTCAAGGTCCAAAATACACATTAGAAACAAGTCAAGACTAAACCAGGTGCTCAGAATTTTTTTTCGTAAAATTTTAAAATTTTTCCAAGGTGCAGGGGACACACATCCGTCTGGTCAAGCCGTGTGGTTCACATGGCCAATAGATATGCCTGTGTTACAGGCCGTGTAGGCATTCGAAATAGAGCACATGGCCATGTCCCAGCCCGTGTTAGTACCCGTGTAACTCTTTGACTTGGGTCACACCGCCAAGTCACACGCCCGTATGCTAGGCCATGTATAGGTGCAGGGGTTATACAGCCAAGCCACATGCCCTTGTGCTAGGCCGTGTGATAAATTTAGAGCATTCTGTTTTGAAATTTTAAAGATGCAGGGGACACACAGCCAAACCACACGCCCATGTGTGTAACACCCCCAAACCCGGCCCACAAGTCTAGACCGGATCTGGTTATGTTATTGTGGAAAGACGGTTAAAAATCTTTGTCTTTAGAGTAAAACTTGAAAATTCGTGTTTATTTTCGGGAAGTAAGTCCATTAAAAATTATTAAATACTATAAGCTTGGTTTGAATTGAAAACTTTATCATAATTTATTATAATATAAATCCTTTGTAAAAATATTACTAAATACTATAAAACCTTTATCAACTATAAATAGAGTACTTTAATCAAAAGTGGCCCTTATTACATCAAATAAAAGTCCAAAATACTGATAATATAAAATACTTAAATAAAGTAAAACATCTTCTGCATGAAAATCTCCTTCTGCATGGGCCACCTTGTATCCACTCCAACCCGGTCCGATCAATCACGTCACCTGCGATGTTTGAAAATAATTGGGTGAGTCATAATGACTTAGTGTGTAAGTTAACCACTGAAATCCACCCACATGCTAGCCACATAATATCCCAATTATCAAATGCAACAAGTAATATATATTCATTTTAACAATTACCACAAGCTGGGCTTGGCCCACATTCAAATCATACTCAAATACTGGGCTAGGCCCATTCCTCAATAAACCACATATCAACTGGGCTTGGCCCATTTCCACGTATGTTCCCAAAACATACCTATCCACATGTCATATTGGGCTTGGCCCATTTCCATATTATTACAAAAAATAATGCAACATGATTCCCAACCCAAACCTAGGGTCCATCCGCTACACACCCCCTTATCCAGCCTACCACACACCAGGGGACTATCGAGTCACCCTCTCCTTTTCCCTCCAAAAAGGCAACCAATGCCATTCACGATGTAGCGTATAGCTAACATCAAACCACGATGGAGCACACAGCAATCCATCAAGCCACGATATGGCATAAAGCCGATATCAATCAAGGTAACCACGCGAACTAAATCGCAAAGATCCACAACGCGACCTCAGTCAGCGCCAATCCACGATGTAGCACAAAGCTGACATCAACCACGTACTCGAAGTACACCCGTACCTTCTTTTCATAACCCACCCATGCACATGCCACATAAAATATAATCGTGATAATGCATGCACATGCTTATAATATCCATAAACATACTCATAAACAAATAATCACATTGCAACAGGTCTGATACTAACCTGATCATCGCTATACCCTTTAGGGGTATATATGGCACACTTATTACTGCACTTGTTAGTAAAACATATAACACATAAAACCCGGAAACAGTGGGTTAGTTACACACCTTATAACCTGAAGCTCTAAACCCTCGATTTCGACGCTATCGCTTAGCGAGACTACCGTTATTTGCCTAACGTTTTCTGCTGCACGTCCACACCCCGGTGGCCAATCACGAACTGCCGAGACGGCTCTTTTCTTAAACTTCGGGACAGGGGCTTTCTCTTGCTCTCCTTGACTGATATTGGCATCCATCGACGATACTTAATCAGAACCACACGATTAATCAACAAAGTCATAATCTACTATTAACGAATCTAAGTTACTTACTAATATCCTTACCGAAATAAACTGAGATCCCGAAGGCCTTCCTTTGCTTCTGTCGATTTGCCCTATACACCATAGTCAATATAGGTTAACACTAAAGTGCTCATACTATGGCCTAAGGCCGAATATCAAACCACTTACCCCTTTTTACTCGAATCCCGAAACACCAATGGAATTGCCGAAAATCCCTGTTACAAGACTATTAGAATCGGCCATACAAAAATCCATGGAAAGGCCCCTTTGGCCGAATACCTTACCACCCCTTACCTTGATGAGTTCAAACAATTCGAGACTTTCCTTTAGATTCCTTGGCGCTGGCTACAAACAAGCAAAACACATCACTTATAGTCTATAGAGCATTCGGCCAACCCACACTAAGGCCAACCATTCGATTTTGGCCATTAAAACAAGTAACTAAAACACTTACCCCCAAGCTTTAGATGTCGACAACACCACACTTCACAGATTCGGCTTCAATCTTGGCGAAAAAGAAAGAAGGTAGAGAGGCTGAAGGTTTCGGCTAGGCTTCTAAAAAAAAAATTAAAGAAAAAGAGGAAGTGTTTTCCTTGACTTGGTTTCGGCAAGAGGCTATGGAAATAATAAGGAATAATTTGGCATAAAAAAAAAATAGGGCTAAAAATTTGGTTAAGGGATGAGCACACCCCTTATTTATAGAATTTGGCCATACCCCCCACGTGAAGAAGCCAAGACTCGGCCGTACCTACTAATTCAAATTAAATTGAATTAGTCCAATTCCCTATTTTAATCCATTCAAAATTAGTTTGAGTAGTCACCAATTATCCCACTTATTTCAAATAAAAAAAATAATAATACTTATCCTACAATTATCCCATAATAAAATAATCCAACATTCACCCACCTTATCACTCCCGTATCTCATTCCAATTAAACTCCTATTCAAATCAACAAGAAGTAAAATAATCCAATGGCAACCATTATCACCTAATCCTATTAATAATAATCCTATATTTAACAAAATAAAATAAAATAAAACCCAGTCTACTCACCAGCCGAATTTAAGAAGGACTAAACCACCTAGCTCTCCCATGTGCCGTCCAATTCCTTTCTAATCTACTGTAAAAATCAAAATAAAAACAACACCCCAAATTGCTGCCCATAGGTCTCGAACATGGGACCTGGGGGAAATCAGCAGCCAAGTAGCGCCCAGGCCACTTGGGCCAGGCGCCTCGTTGTGACATAAAGCCCCCAAATTTATTTTTAAACCCTTCCTACATCCGCCCATCACAAGCAAAATATAAAACGCCCAAAACTGCTGCTCCAGCCCTCGAACCCGCGCTCTCTCCTCCCTCCAGCGCCTAAGTGACGCACGCTAGCCACTTTGCCACTGGACTTCCATGTCCATCAATCCTGCCCTTTTATTTTTAAGGCCTACTTAGCCCAGTCACTTGACGCACAAAAACAAAACAAAATTGCTGCCTTCCCGAATCGAACCCAAGACCTCAATGGCGCTACTTCCAGCCCCTTAAGCAACGCATGGAGCCACTTTGCCAATGCCTTTCTTGTGCCACAAATTACCGAAAAATATACTTAAGGCCTCCCTTGGCCCGATTCCCTTCCTTATACTAAAAATCCAAAATTTTCTTAAGCCTTCCCCTTTCATCCCAACATTCTTAAAACCTCTAAAACACCTCCAAACACACCCAAAAACCTACTAACACCTGAATTATACTTAAATTACTTAGCCCCTAAACCAGGGTGTTACAATTCTACCCTCCTTAAAATAATTTCGTCCTCGAAATTACTTATTACCGAACAATCATAACTCGCTATTCTACGTCTCTGCTGCGCACTCTGATCTTAATCTATTATACTTCCCGACTCAGTCCCTAAGTTCTCACTCAAGACCCAAATCATACAAGAAAGAGCTAACTTACAAACAAGGAAAGCAATTAAAGAATATTCCAAAACAAATGAGCTTACCCGATATCACATCCTTGGTTGACTTTGACTAGAACCACGACCCCTCGTTGCTCGAGGACAATTCTTAACCAAATGTGCCTTAGATCCGCACCGAAAGCATTCTTTACTATTTCCCCAACACTCTCCTGTGTGAGGTCTTCCACATCGAGCACAAAGACGATTCCGATTCTCAGCAACTGGCACAGGTGGGCATATCACATTCTCAACTTTTGGTCTTTTCTGAGCATCTCCAGACGATGCTGACGGTCCAACCCTTCTCTTATTCTCATTTCTATTCGTCTCTCGGTTTTCTCTTATAGTCTTTTTAACCTCTTCGGCAATCCGAGCTTTCTCTACCAGAATGGCAAAATCCCTTTCTCTTTGTGGAGCGATCAACTCCCGTAACTCATCTCGCAGCCCATCTTCGAATCGAACACTCCTTTCATAATCAGTAGCCATGATTCCTTTGGCGTACTGACTTAGCCGCACAAATTCAGCTTCATACTCTGCTATCGACTTATTCCCTTGTACTAGGTTTAGAAACGCTTTCCTTTGCGCGTCTAAGTAACTGGCTCCTACATACTTCCCTTCAAACTTAACCTTAAAGTAATCCCAATCCAATCGATCTGCCGGTACCCCTTGTTTGACAGTGAGCCACCAACGATAAGCTTCGTCGCGAAGCAACGAAACAGCGCCCTTCAGCTTTTCTTCATTGGTGCAGTCCAAATCGTCCATGATTCTTTCGACTGCTTCTAGCCAGTATTCTGCCACATTCGGAGCTACTCCAGACACTCCTCTAAAAACTTCAGCCCCGTTCGACCTAAGTCTCTCGGATACTGACTTCCGAGTTCCATTTCCCCTACTAGCTCTTGCCACTTGCTGTAGCACGCGTAACATAGCTTGTGACACGGAGTCATCTTCTCCTGTCTGATCTTGCTCCTCTACGTCTACAGCTGGCGGCACTTCACTTTCTGACCCATGGCCAGACCCTATCGGTTCCGATGCTGCCATTCTACCTCTACTGCGTCCCCTAGAACTCATCTCTATCATCGCGATTTAATCTGATTAACAAGTTTTATGCATTAGAAATTTGGTTCCACTATTTAATCGCGAGCAAATTTTTATGAAAGAAGGGTATTTTAAAGTAGTTCTTTCGATCACACAAAGTCTCAGTTCCAGTTTGCTACCCTAATTCAAAGAATCACATTTACACACACACACATTCATTCGTCCACAAGAACACATTTCTCTCTCAATAGAGGCACATTCAGTGGTATCTACCACCCACATTCACTATTCGGACCTTTCTGCCCGTTTCTACCCCAGGGGTATTTCCGTCATTTTTCCACAAGGTATTTTCATATTAAACCAGAGAAATTTTGAACCTTAATAAACCAGGACACTTTGGAATTTCCGCCACTGGAGGGTATTTCTGAAAATTTATCAAATTAAAGGTATAACAGAATTTTTGGAAACCAGGGGTATTTTGGTAATTTTTCAGTTAGGGGTAATTTTGTAAATTTTCAAATCAGGGTGTTATTTTGGAACACAGAAAATTGGATACTTTTGCCAAGTAAGAAAATTTTATTAAGTTTGGGTTTAAACCGGAATTTTGAAAGTCAGGGGCATTTTAGTAATTTTCAACATAGGGGTATTTTCGTAAATTTCCTCAAATCAGGGTATCTTGATATTTTGAAAGCTAGAGATTTTGATATTTTACAAAGTAAAAATTATGTTAACAAAAGTTGAGGGTAGTGCGGTAATTTTACAACACAGGGGTATTTTTGTAATTTTGCCGCTAGGGGCATTTTGGTAATTTTGGTAAATTGAGAAATCGTTCTTCAAAATCAGATTTAGGGTTTACAAATAAAAGGGTAAGTTTGAAAAAAAAATTAAGGGTTTTAAAACAGCAAGGCCAATCCCTTTCGGGTTTTATTTATTGTTTAGCCTATGACTGAGTCCTCTTGGTTAGGGCGAACCGAAGCTACGCACCAGGTAGGAATCCCGCGAAGAGGAGGTGAGTCACGAGGACTGCTTAAGTACCAAGCTCTTCCGGATCCAATCCTTGACATGCGCACAGGGGTTACCACACCCTAACTCGGCGACTTAGTCGTAGGTTTGTTTAGTAGCTTTAAGTTTTATGCATATGTTTGAGTAGACTAGTCCTAGGGTTCAACAGATCCTATTATTCTATTCTACGAGCCCAAACTAAGCCCAAATCAATTCATACAATAAATCACTTCAAGAAAGTCCGAAGTACTTACCTGGTGGACTTCGGGTCGGAGATACAGGTGCCATGCCAGAATACCTGAAAAACTTTTTATAAAACCCATATCTTTGAAAAGCCCATTTTGAAAATGTTTTTGGGCCCAAAACCCTCAAAGCCGAGTTTTGAACCGGGCTCTGATACCAATCTGTAACACCCCCAAACCCGGCCCACAAGTCTAGACCGGATCTGGTTATGTTATTGTGGAAAGGCGGTTAAAAATCTTTGTCTTTAGAGTAAAACTTGAAAATTCGTGTTTATTTTCGGGAAGTAAGTCCATTAAAAATTATTAAATACTATAAGCTTGGTTTGAATTGAAAACTTTATCATAATTTATTATAATATAAATCCTTTGTAAAAATATTACTAAATACTATAAAACCTTTATCAACTATAAATAGAGTACTTTAATCAAAAGTGGCCCTTATTACATCAAATAAAAGTCCAAAATACTGATAATATAAAATACTTAAATAAAGTAAAACATCTTCTGCATGAAAATCTCCTTCTGCATGGGCCACCTTGTATCCACTCCAACCCGGTCCGATCAATCATGTCACCTGCGATGTTTGAAAATAATTGGGTGAGTCATAATGACTCAGTGTGTAAGTTAACCACTGAAATCCACCCACATGCTAGCCACATAATATCCCAATTATCAAATGCAACAAGTAATATATATTCATTTTAACAATTACCACAAGCTGGGCTTGGCCCACATTCAAATCATACTCAAATACTAGGCTAGGCCCATTCCTCAATAAACCACATATCAACTGGGCTTGGCCCATTTCCACGTATGTTCCCAAAACATACCTATCCACATGTCATATTGGGCTTGGCCCATTTCCATATTATTACAAAAAATAATGCAACATGATTCCCAACCCAAACCTAGGGTCCATCCGCTACACACCCCCTTATCCAGCCTACCACACACCAGGGGACTATCGAGTCACCCTCTCCTTTTCCCTCCAAAAAGGCAACCAATGCCATCCACGATGTAGCGTATAGCTAACATCAAACCACGATGGAGCACACAACAATCCATCAAGCCACGATATGGCATAAAGCCGATATCAATCAAGGTAACCACGCGAACTAAATCGCAAAGATCCACAACGCGACCTCAGTCAGCGCCAATCCATGATGTAGCACAAAGCTGACATCAACCACGTACTCGAAGTACACCCGTACCTTCTTTTCATAACCCACCCATGCACATGCCACATAAAATATAATCGTGATAATGCATGCACATGCTTATAATATCCATAAACATACTCATAAACAAATAATCACATTGCAACAGGTCCAATACTAACCTGATCATCGCTATACCCTTTAGGGGTATGTATGGCACACTTATTACTGCACTTGTTAGTAAAACATATAACACATAAAACCCGGAAACAGTGGGTTAGTTACACACCTTATAACCTGAAGCTCTAAACCCTCGATTTCGACGCTATCGCTTAGCGAGACTATCGTTATTTGCCTAACGTTTTCTGCTGCACGTCCACACCCCGGTGGCCAATCACGAACTGCCGAGACGGCTCTTTTCTTAAACTTCGGGACAGGGGCTTTCTCTTGCTCTCCTTGACTGATATTGGCATCCATCGACGATACTTAATCAGAACCACACGATTAATCAACAAAGTCATAATCTACTATTAACGAATCTAAGTTACTTACTAATATCCTTACCGAAATAAACTGAGATCCCGAAGGCCTTCCTTTGCTTCTGTCGATTTGCCCTATACACCATAGTCAATATAGGTTAACACTAAAGTGCTCATACTATGGCCTAAGGCCGAATATCAAACCACTTACCCCTTTTTACTCGAATCCCGAAACACCAATGGAATTGCCGAAAATCCCTGTTACAAGACTATTAGAATCGGCCATACAAAAATCCATGGAAAGGCCCCTTTGGCCGAATACCTTACCACCCCTTACCTTGATGAGTTCAAACAATTCGAGACTTTCCTTTAGACTCCTTGGCGCTGGCTACAAACAAGCAAAACACATCACTTATAGTCTATAGAGCATTCAGCCAACCCACACTAAGGCCAACCATTCGATTTTGGCCATTAAAACAAGTAACTAAAACACTTACCCCCAAGCTTTAGATGTCGACAACACCACACTTCACAGATTCGGCTTTAATCTTGGCGAAAAAGAAAGAAGGTAGAGAGGCTGAAGGTTTCGGCTAGGCTTCTAAAAAAAAAAATTAAAGAAAAAGAGGAAGTGTTTTCCTTGACTTGGTTTCAGCAAGAGGCTATGGAAATAATAAGGAATAATTTGGCATAAAAAAAAATAGGGCTAAAAATTTGGTTAAGGGATGAGCACACCCCTTATTTATAGAATTTGGCCATACCCCCCACGTGAAGAAGCCAAGATTCGGCCGTACCTACTAATTCAAATTAAATTGAATTAGTCCAATTCCCTATTTTAATCCATTCAAAATTAGTTTGAATGGTCACCAATTATCCCACTTATTTCAAATAAAAAAAATAATAATACTTATCCTACAATTATCCCATAATAAAATAATCCAACATTCACCCACCTTATCACTCCCGTATCTCATTCCAATTAAACTCCTATTCAAATCAACAAGAAGTAAAATAATCCAATGGCAACCATTATCACCTAATCCTATTAATAATAATCCTATATTTAACAAAATAAAATAAAATAAAACCCAGTCTACTCACCAGCCGAATTTAAGAAGGACTAAACCACCTAGCTCTCCCATGTGCCGTCCAATTCCTTTCTAATCTGCTGTAAAAATCAAAATAAAAACAACACCCCAAATTGCTGCCCATAGGTCTCGAACATGGGACCTGGGGGAAATCAGCAGCCAAGTAGCGCCCAGGCCACTTGGGCCAGGCGCCTCTTTGTGACATAAAGCCCCCAAATTTATTTTTAAACCCTTCTTACATCCGCCCATCACAAGCAAAATATAAAACGCCCAAAACTGCTGCTCCAGCCCTCGAACCCGCGCTCTCTCCTCCCTCCAGCGCCTAAGTGACGCACGCTAGCCACTTTGCCACTGGACTTCCATGTCCATCAATCCTGCCCTTTTATTTTTAAGGCCTACTTAACCCAGTCCCTTGACGCACAAAAACAAAACAAAATTGCTGCCTTCCCGAATCGAACCCAAGACCTCAATGGCGCTACTTCCAGCCCCTTAAGCAACGCATGGAGCCACTTTGCCAATGCCTTTCTTGTGCCATAAATTACCGAAAAATATACTTAAGGCCTCCCTTGGCCCGATTCCCTTCCTTATACTAAAAATCCAAAATTTTCTTAAGCCTTCCCCTTTCATCCCAACATTCTTAAAACCTCTAAAACACCTCCAAACACACCCAAAAACCTACCAACACCTGAATTATACTTAAATTACTTAGCCCCTAAACCAGGGTGTTACAATGTGCTAGGCCGTGTGTCACACACAGTTGAGACACACACCCGTGTAGATGAAAATAGGCCATTTCCAAGGCCACATTTCTCACCCAATTTGTCTTCCACCTACATTAACATTTAAACACATTCATCAACCAATTCAAGACATTCAAATCAAGCCAAATCATGCCTTAAACATAACATATTACCACATACAACCAATGTGCTCTTAGGCACCTCAAATGACAATTTACTATCATGTCTACTTAGTGTTCATATTTACCTAAATAACCAAATGCAGATATGCATAATCAAGCTCAATACTTCTAACATGATAAATCCACTTATATATATATATATATATATATATATCAAAACATATCAAACATAAGCCATTCAAATGGATATTATCAATTAAACATTTACATGCCAACATTTTTGCTAATTAACCTATACATGCCATTATAACCAAAATGAGCTTACTATTTATACCAGAATGAGCTGAAGGATAGTATGATGATGCTCTGACCAACCTCCAACCTTTACGAGCTTTCGAGTACTATAAAATAGGAAAACTAAAACAGAGTAAGAATATAATACTTAATAAGTCCGTATAACATGGAATTTAACTTACCATTTAATCAAATTAAAGGTAAGCACACAAACATATTCCAAACAACTTGGCCAAAAGCCTAAACACATATCCTCGTCAACATATTAGTCATGTATTTCATAAAAATATCAAGGGACATATATGAGCTCATACAATAGAATTGACACATACATATACTTTCCATATCATGGATTCATATAACATGTACAAACCATTTCCATGTATTTCAGATATATTCAGTAATAATCCATTCCGAATCCATATTATCTCATATCAGAACTTTGCCCGTTGAACCATTTAAAACCTCGATGGATACAAGGGTAGTACACACAAAGTGTACAAAACTGTAATCCGTCAATTTATATCCGTGAATACTCATACGGGCATATAAATGGGAAGCTCTCTCTCGAGCCATATAACAGGAAGCTCATGTGAGCTGTATAACGGGAAGCTTATCCGGGCTGTATAACGGGAAGTTCATAAAAGTCATAATCAGGAATCTCCGGATAGCCATATATCAGGAAGTTCAAGTGAGCCAATATCGGGAAACTCCGGAGAGCCATTAATCAGGAAGCTTACAAAGAGCCTTTAATCGAGAAGCTCACGAAGAGCCATATATCGGGATGCTAATAAGAGTTGTGGTGTGTCTACAACACATGCAAAATCACAACCAATCGGGATGCTTCGAAAAGCTATTAACGGGAAGCTCTCAAGAACCATATAATGGGAAGCTCGAAAGGGCCAAATATCGGGATGCTCATGAGAGCTAATAACGGAACGCTTTTTTGAGCTATAGTGTGTCCGCAACTTATGCAGGACCACAACCAATTCAGGAACCTTATATCCATCGAATTTCATTTATTCAAACGGGACTTAATACTTATCGATCATCGTTGGATATGTAATTAATTTCATACATGACAATTACACAATTCACAAACATAACATTCAATTTAACATATAAACATATAATTTAGTTACATGAACTTACCTTGATAATTGTTCGTGTACGCAAAATCTTCTAATCCAACAGTTTTTCTTTTCCACTATCTAACTTCCTATTTAGTCTATCCGGATCTAATTAAGCCAAAATAGTTTGCTTGAGTTCAACACCCATAACTAGGGTTTTCATGTCTTTAATTTGGGAAAGATGATATAAAATGATGATATTTCTTATTTAATTAAAATATCATCTTTTATTATTTCATCTTTCCAATTTAGTCATTTTCTTTATTTAATTTTCCATGGATAAATCATCATACTTATCTACTAACTCCTCTTAATGGTCTATTTTCCATTTAAGGACCTCAAATTTTGAATTCCATAGCTATTTGATACTTATAGCTATTAGAACTCAACTTTTGCATTTCATGCAATTTGGTCCTTTTATCAATAAACATGTAATCGGTAAAATTTTCTTAACGAAATTTTTATACAATATTCCTATCATACGGTAGCCCATAAAATAATTTTAAAATAAATTTTTTAAAGACTCGAATTTGTGGTCCCGAAACCACTGTTCCGATTTCATTGAAAACAAGCTGTTACATATTTGAGATGCTCTTCATGTTGGGGATGCAATGGATTGATGAGTGGTATTAGAAACTACTCCTTATATAACTTTTGAAGATTGTGTGGGTTCACTTAGTGGGACATGATGTTCAAGCAACATGCTCTAGAGATGGGAACTATTCTATTGGGAACCCATAAGGCTGAGCCTCACTGAGTTTCCATAATCATTGGATAGTGTAACGAAGCGTGTTACGTTAAAGGTGTAACAAAAATATTTATTATTAATGAGGCACTTTTTTAATTAAAATACATTTATTATTAAAATGTGAACATTTTCTTTTAAAATATAAAAACGCTAGATTTTTAAAATTTAAAGAGATTACTAATTGGTTACAATATTCAAATTATAAAACTTTTTTCTAAAATAAATTTAATAACGATTAATAATATTATATAAAGAACCCCAAATTGTAACATATTGAGAAGGAAATAGCCTAAATTTGAATTATGGTTATAAAAAAATATATTGATTATTAAAATAATATTATCAGTGTGGAATTTAAGGGTAAATTAGTTTATTGAGTAGTAGCCACTATTATTGAAAGACGGTTAAAAATTATGAATTTACGTGAATTCGTGTGCGTAATGTTTGTTGGGATTTGAGAGTTATTATAGAATAAAAATTTATA
Source organism: Gossypium australe (assembly GCA_005393395.2). Taxonomy (NCBI): domain Eukaryota; kingdom Viridiplantae; phylum Streptophyta; class Magnoliopsida; order Malvales; family Malvaceae; genus Gossypium; species Gossypium australe. The sequence continues at coordinate 132,987,250 of CM016621.1, forward strand.
AATAAGAAAAGGTTTGAAAAGACACTCGCAAGCTTAATAATTAATCCTAAGGGCGAGTAACTGTTGCTATTTTTCTTTTCTTTTTTTCAAATTTATTATATTATATATAAATTCAATCCTTGGATTAAAGAGTAAATTAGTTTTAATAAAATTTTATTTATGTTTATTGTTAAAAATTGATCAATATACGTTAACATAAGATACACATAATACGTCAAATATCATTATATTATTATTCCGTCAATCACATTAAATTTTTATTATACAAACAGATAAAATTTTTAATAAAAATAAAATTACTTTCTAATTTAATTTAATGTATAATACTTTTAACACCAATCAACTATGTGTCGTTTATTGACAAACAAAACTTGATTCGGGTTTTTGTTTAAATTAGTAGGAAAGGAAATAGAGGCAGAGTCAAAAGACGGCCGGATGTTCAAAATGACGCCACCCCATTAACAAAGTCGACATCTGCAGGAGAGAGCGGGGCTTTTTTTTCCTTCATTCTGTGATTTTCAGTCTTGGGTAATTATATTAAATCAGATTAAATATTCAAATAACTATAAATTCTTTTTCTATGCCTTTCGTGGGGGAGTTATTTTGGTTACTGTATTTTATGTAAATTATATATTTAGTCTCTATATTTTAATTTAATTATTTTTTGTCTTTGTACAGGATTAAGAACAGAATTTAACCAATCCTTTTGTAGACATCAATTTTAAAAAAAAAAAAAAATTATATTGGTTAAAAACATTCAAAATTTGATTTGTTCTATTTTGTACTTTCATTAAGGGCAAAAATTATATTTCATACAATAATATCTATATTTTACTTGTACAATAATATAACCAAACCAAGTAAATATTTCTATAAGATGGTTTTCAATTTATCCACCAAACACTTTTGTTAGCATATTATTTTTTTCTCGTTTTAATACATATATGTTAAATAAGCTTCCCTTATTAAGTTAATAACTAAAACGAGGTATGAGTATTTTATTGAGTTTGTGTCACCCTCGGTTGAGTCACCAATTCAATTAGTGAAATTACGAAAATATCATTTTGTAATTAAAATAAATTATATTATTAGAGAATAATTTAATCTTTTTATTTAAAAAGATAAATTAAATATATATGATGAGATTTGAACTTGGACTAATTGAGTTAGTAAAACCTTTAATTTATCCTTTAATCAAAGCTGTATTTTAATACTTTTATACATTTCAACTTTTATTATTCACACTTTTTTATCTCCAACAATTATGTGTGTATGTGTGTGTATATATATATATATATATATATATATATAATGTATTTGATTGAGTTGGTGTCACAAGTTAATTCACACCAACTCAAGATTGATGACAATATCATGCTAAACAATTTTAATCTTTTTTTTATTTCAACATTGTACATATTTCGTGCCTTATTATTAGTTTCAAACTATACATTTCATTATTTATTGTATGTTATTTTTAAAAGCACATTTATATCCTCAATTTTTTATTTCCACACACATAAGCTTGTGATAAGATTTTTAATATATTTTAAGTTATTATACTTTTTATATATTTGGAATTCAGTTTTTTTACTTTTATTTTAATGAATTTAGTTTATCTTTTTTATTTAAAAATGCAAGTCCAATTGTTTATCCCATTAAACTTCTTTTTAAATAAATTCAAGTATATTACGATGCCATTTTTTAATTACATTACTATCATATATTTTTCTTAAAAAATTTATAGTATCACGCTAACAAATTTAACAAAAAAATATTCTAACAACAATAATAATTAGAGCAAAATTTTGAAACTTGAAAAATAAATAAAATAATTTTTAAAATAAAATAAATACACTAAATTTCAAAATTATGAAGAGTATACCTCTTTTAACCAATTATATAGTTGGTTAACTTTATTGTTAAATAAACTAATACTTGTACTAAGTGTTCTGTGATGTGGGTAACTGGCATGGAGTAGAAGAGAACAAGTTGAACTACAGAAGAGAAGGGGGAAACAACTTTTGATTGGTGTAGGCGGTGTGAAAGGAGGTGGACATACAATAAATAATTTAATAGCCTAGTGACTTAAATAAAAATTTTCGAATAGTTCATTGACCATTGTGTAATCTTTTGAAGTTGGGTAACTAAAATATAAACCTATTAATAATTTAGTAAGATTGGGTGTGGTTTACCCAAAGAATAATGATCTAATACAGTGATGGAGTACATAACCTCCACGTCCCTAACCTTTAAATAAGAGGATAATACGCTTCAATCTACTCAAACCCACGTCCTCTTGCACTGGTAACAATGTCGATGCCAACTAAGTTAAGACTCAGTCGACTTATTATTTTTTTTTTGGTGAAAAGGATAATCAATACAATAATTATATTAAACTACCAATATTTAATGGGTTTTCTGCAAGCAACTTCATACCCTTATCCTTGTTAAAAGCTAATTTAGCGATGCGATCAGCTTTTATATTCTCTTCTCGAGGAGTATGTATCATTTCTTATTGTAGCATTGTCAACAATATTTGCTGAATATGTCTGATAGGTGTTGAATTAGATGACCTTGAGAAAGCTACTTGAATGGCTTGAATAACCTTTACGCTATTCGTCCGAATTTACACTTTGTCCAAGTTCTTGATATTTAGAACTGTCAAACCATCTAGGATACCCCATTGTTCAACATTTAATACAGAACAAAGTCCCAACCTCCTATTAAACCCAATGATCCATTTACCATGGTGATCCCTTAGAACTCCCTTCGTAGTAGCTTACCTTGAATCCACCTTGACTGCTCCATCAAAGTATAACCAGATCCAATTACTAGTAGAAGAGGATGATGCTTGTGAAGTTGTCCTCATCCTAGTATCTACCTTATATCTAGAATTACATTGTCGAGCCCAATTGTACGAATACCTAATTATTTCATTGACATTCCACGACGATCATTAGAAGATGAAAAGCTTTCTATTCTTCCAAATGCACCGAATAATTAACCCAAAGAAACATGACCAGTTAATACCTTAAAGGTGAAATTGTGTTGATTGCCCAAATTATAAGAGAGCCATTCTCGCATATCTCCGAAAAAAAATAGTCCTGCTTGTTAACTGGAATAATTTGCGACCATACTCTTTTGACCATTGAACAATCTTTAATGGCATAGAGAACATCCTCTAAGGTATATCCACATAATAAACATCGCTTATCCTTCCCAATTCCACGCCTCACCCACTATATCAATGTGAGTAATCTTTGCTTAAGAACAAGCCAAATAAACATTCGTACCCTTTGTGGACCTAGATATTTCCATGCTAAGTTCCAACATTCCTCTTTCTGATTCCATGAACCCTCCCTAAGCATTGTATAAACACTCTTAATAGAGAACGATCCGGATCGAGACCTAGCCCAAGAAAGTATATCTTAACTGATAGAAGGATGTGGAGGACGAATACTTACAATACGTTTAATAATATCTCCCGAAAGCCAAACTTTGAGAAGATCCAAATTCAACCCACCTTCTTCTGTAACCATATCTTTGAGTTGACAACCCATATTAAGATTAACGTGTGTAGGGATTTGGTTAACTAGAGGGCCAAGTTTTGGAATCTAGTTATCCTTCCAACAGCAAACACTATTTTTATCATCCACAAACCAGACAATATTAAGATTAAAGCGATCTCCAAAAGAAATAACACTTTCTTCAAGATATGGCTTTGGGAATACCTTCTTTAAGCCCATACTTAGACATGAGAACTTCGACCCACAAAGCGCTAGTATTGTCCAGAATGTTAAACCCCAATTTCAACATAAAAAATTATTTTTTTCTCTCATTGGACGAAAACTGAGACTACCACATGCAATTGGTTGACATACCACCTTTCAATTAACTAAAGATATATTCTTACTCCCTCTTAATGACCCCCAAATAAACTATAGCACCAATCTTTCCATCTCTTCACAAAGCTTTTGAGGAATAAGTAAGAACTATATAAAAAAAATGGGTACCAAAAGAAGAGCTGATTGGGCAAAGGTAACTATATCGACAAAGGACAATTTTCTCATATCCCATCTCTGAAGCTTGCTTCAAACCTTATCAACAACAAACCTCAAGAAACTGTTAGTGAGCTTTTCATGGAATAAAGGAATTCCCAGAAACTTGCCTAAACATTGGACTTTACGGAATCCAAGTATTTTACATAAATTACTTCCAGCCTCTTCGCCTCTCTTTTTAGAGAAGAAAACATTAGTTTTGTGCGCATAATTTGATAGCTCAAGGAGGAGCAGAAATTGTCTAATAATGCCTTGATCAAGCTAGCTTGTTTACTATCAACTTGACCAAAAATGACCAAGTTGTCAGCAAAGAAAAAATGTGAAAGCGCATGACCGAATCTCGACAAACGAATCGGGTGCCATATACCAACACTAATGTGATGCGTCGTTGAAAGCACCAAAAATATCCTATTCCCTGTAAAATAGTAAAAATAACAGTAAAGGGGAAGTAGGGTCGAATCCTCAGGGACCGGATTGTAAGAATGCTCGATTCTTGAAATCCTGGACAATTTATTGGCAAAGAAAACCTGCGTTCTTGAAAAATAAAAAAAATAGAATTAAGAATTTCAATCTGGAAAAATAAAAGCAAAATTTAAAGTGAATTGAAATTGCGAAAATTAAAATGAGGAATATGGAAATAAATAGAGTTTAGGGAAGAGTAAGTTTCTTTTGTGGCGAGATTCTAGCCTCCGGTTGTCTCGTTCCACCTTGGGTTCAATCATTGGCTTTTAAGTAACCCTTCTTAAGCATGATAAGCCAGTTATAGTGGAAGAGGACGCCTATGACCACCAGCTCCAAGGATTTAGACTTAAAATTTGGTGGAGCCTGACTCTAGCCAATAATCGCTTTTGTGGGACTATCTTCTGCTAGATCATCACTTCCCAACAGCGAATACCATGCCGTTTTGTCTCTTGGATTCGCCAACCTCTGACGCAGAAAGCCAACGAACCGACTGTGCAACCTTCTCAAAATGTACAAAGCGGTCGTTCCTTGCACAAGTTGAAAAGATCACCTATTAAGGGACATGGACGGAAGCGTCAGCCCCGTAATATGGAGAAGCGATGAATATTTTGTTGAGAAGGTTAAGCGCGGGTTCTAAGCCTTATGAATCTTTTTGGGGAATTTTGACAACCTTCGGCTAGATTGGTTTAGTGGCTCATGATTTTTGGGAAAGAAATAAATATAATAGAAATGAGATTTTTATTGAAGAAAATATGGAGAGAACAAAAGATAGAGTTTTTGGGAGGAATGTTTACAGAAAAAAGATGGATGCATTTTGAGTCACTTCACCCCCTATTTATAGCTAGGGGAGATAGTCTAATCCTACTTAAACTCCCAAAAGATAAATACATTTAATTGAAGATAAAAAAAATAAAATCCTAAAATTAAATAATCCTTAATAATTATCTTAATATTAACTATCTTAATATAATTAAAATAGAATTTGATAAAATAAAATCTCTTCTTTTTGCATTTCAACCCTTGTGTCCTCCATGCTTGCACTTTTGGCACCAACTTTTTCCTGTGTCACACATTGGCCCATTTTATCTCTAAATTTACGCTTTTGGCCCTTAATTTCGCTTTTACCTCCAATTTAGTCCCTATGAGATAAAAGATCATAAATAACTCAAATTAGCAGGATCATACTCAGAATAAACACATAATTAATACATAAAAATACGTTATTCTTAGAGTATTATCAAATTCTCCCTACTTAGCCCATGCTTTGCCCTCAAGTATGGTTCCTATCCACTGTGAAAATTAGATTTTGCCATAAAAGAAATACCACTCCAAAGAGTCATAAAAATTAGTCAAAAACGCATATGAAAAATAAAGAGAACCCCAAGCTTGCTTTAAGTAAAACAGAAAAAAGTTTTCCAATTAATACAAACATTAACATCAACTTGAATTATTTCATGGAAATTAGGTAAATTACTAAACCTATCAAGACACCCTCTTTGTTTCTTCCTTTAGTCCCAAATTTTATTTATTTACACATATTTTTTTTCCTTTTCCTTTTTCTTTCTTTTATTTAATTAATTAATTATTTATTTGCTTAGAAATATATCACTATTTTCGGTTAGCGGAGTTTTACTCATCACGTCACACAATCTTTTGACGCGAAGTAGAATGACAACCCAAGCACCCTACCCCGGTTACTCAGTCAGTCACGTTCTGGGCTACACTCATAACCTCGGCCAGCAGAGTTTTACTTGTCACGTCACACAATCTTTAGACGCGAAGTAGAATGACAACCCAAGCACCCTACCCCGGTTACTCAGTCAGTCACGTTCTAAGCTGTATTCATAACCATGGAAAAATTTATTAACAATTAAACGAAATTTAAATTTTTGAGAACTTAGGAAAAACAATTTAAGTGTCAAGAATAAGTTTCAATAATCACCTAATATCCATGAACATAAATTAAGCATGCAATCATTTTAAGTGTTCACTTTATATTAAACTTGATCAATTTCACGAAAAGTAAGATAGAGTTAACTCTATTAATCACAATTATTTTTAGCCTAATAAAAATAAAACAGTGGAGATGGCATCAATTATGGGAAAAATCATAATTTCCTCATAAGGCAAGAATCATGCTTGTGGGGCAAACAGTAGGTAATTTCTGGTCAAAATCTTGGGCATGAAAAAAGGCAAGATATTCTAAAATAATAATAAATATGGACAAAATGGGGCCTCAAACAACGACACCAAACAAAAACACAGCAACAACAACAACCAAAATCACAACAGAAAATGACAAAAACAACGAAGAGTTCCTCCCTCTAATTAAAACACATTGTCCTCAATGTTGACTAAAAGAGATAAATAGGTAGAAAGGTTTAGTAAAACTCCCCGTGTAGTTACCGTTGATCGCGCATGATGGCAAGAAGCTCGGTGCTTTGCTGGCCAAAAGTGTCAAGTCGAGCCTCAATGCTCTCTAAGCGTTGCTCAATGGTCAATGTCGGTTGAGCTTGGGTGGGTGCCTCATTTTGAGTTTGTTGGCGAAAGACTCGTTTGGATGGTGAAGAACGAATACCAGGAGGGACAAAACGGAAGGATGATGGAGTGCCACGAAGTAGTCCCATCGAATCGAGGCATCGAGCATCTAAAGGATCAGCCTGACAAGCAACATGTAAGTCTGAAACAGGAGCGTTAGAACCATGTAAAGAAAATAACAGCTGTGTAATTAGAGATCCTAAAATTAGAGGACGTTTTGCTTTGATAACATGTTCAAATTGAAGTGCAAACCAATAACCCAAATTAACCGGACGACCAATATACATACACCATAAAAAGAATAATTCCGTTTTTGAGACGGTAGCCAGAGCATCTCGTCAGCCTGAGAAATTATAAGCTAGATAACAGTGTATGTAACACAAGGCAGGGTCTCGAAGCCATAAATCCTTTGACGTTTTTAGGCTATACATGGATTCAGCATTATCTGTTAACAAAGCAAAAGCCTTGATAGCCCTAAAATCAGTAGAAAATGTACACAAACTATTATGAAAATCTAAAGACATAGCATACTCTTCAGTGATAAATGATAATGCAATATTAAATTCAAGAAGAGATAGGCTATGCATGGTACCAAGTAACCAAAATCAGACTGTACCAGGTGTATCCAACGATAGTTGACCATGTCGCTCAATATGAAATATGGAATAGAACTCTTAAACTAACTCATAATCGGCACAGTGAGCAATATCAAAATTTCCAACCCAGACAATATTCCTAAAATAATCTGTAACAATATTTTCAATACGCAAGGCAGCCAAAACAGGTATCAAGAGGCATTTACAAGGCACGATCAATTTATTTCGAAGAGAGTCATACCTGCTCTGATCAGTATCAGAAGTAAAAGTAAGGTTACCGTGTAAATAGGCCTCCGGTGGTAGGACGTTGACGCGAGAACGATAGGTGCAGCCTCGGAAAGGAATTTGGCGGTGCTCGTTAGGGGGTGTCGAGAAGTCGACAGTGTCATTAGAGGAAGAATCCGAAGGCGCCTCTGGTGCGGGCGTCGCCGTGGGTGTGGGCGTTGCCGACGTTGTGAAGGCTCGACGTCAGAGGAGGGGGCAGTGGTAGACGGCGGAGGGCGGGTCGAGGTCCTAGACGGTCGCCGTCGGGGCTGGTTAGGGGCGGGCACCTCCGTTGGTTGGGTTCCTTGTAGCGCGCGTTGTTGGACTCGTGGTGTTGCGCGAAGTGGATGCGAGCGCGGGCTCCTTTTAGTGTGGTGGTGACGTCGCGTGCGTGAAAGATGCGCGTGGTGGAGAGGGAGAGGGCGAGTGAGAGTTACGTGATGTTGGAGAAGAGGGTTGCGTTGATGAGAAGATAGAAATCAGCGGCAGAGAAGAGGATGAAGACGCGTCGTCAGTCAAATCTACAGTCGGAGGTGTGAAGAAGCGACGTCAGCGTGGGTTAACGGTGAAAATGGGTTTGGCGGCAGCGCGGCTCCGAGTTCGTACCATAGTGAACGGCGAATGGCGGTGGTTGGTGGAGAGCAAGAGGGTTCGGCGGCTATGGAGGTTATGTGAAAGAAATTGGGAAAATATTTTAGGTTTTAGGATTTTATTTGGCTGAAAGGGGATGTTTGGGTGCAGGGATAAGGGTGGTTGGTTGTAGGAATAGGGTAGTTTGGCTTCAGGGATATGGCATTTTGGGCTGGAATAGTATCTGGAATAGAGGTTGTTTGGTACCGTGGATAGGGCTGTTTGGTTCCATTTTTCTAACTTTTCTCCTTTTTTCTTAGTATTTTCGCTCCGTTCTACCTAGGCAAAGAAGAGAATTTTATTAAAACGAGGTAAAATAAATCAAATAAATTTAGAATAAAATAAAAAAATAATAAATAAATAAATTAAAAATTGGGTTGCCTCCTAATAACCGCTTGTTTAACATTATTAGCTCGACGCCTTAAATAGTTCTATGGTGGCTCCAAATAGATTTTTTCAATCGTGTGAGCTTGGAAATTATCATAAAATGGTTTCAACCGCTGGCCATTAACTATGAACCGCTTTCCTGATTCTTCACTCTCTATTTCAACCGCACCATGGGGAAATACTTCAGTAATAACGAATGTCCTTGCCATCGTGATCGAAGCTTACCTGGAAATAATTTTAACACGAAGTTATAAAGTAAAACCTTTTGTCCTACCGAGAAATGCTTCTGAGTTATCTTTTTATCATGGAATAACTTTGTCTTGTCTTTATAAATGCGAGCATTCTCGTAGGCGTTATTGCAGATTTTTTCTAACTCTTGGATATCTAATTTCCTCATACTTCCTACAGGTTCTAACTCCATATTACATTGTCTAACAGCCCAATAGGCTTTATGTTCTAATTCTATCGGAAGATGGCAAGCTTTGCCAAAAACAAGGCAATACAGGGCCATTCCAATTAGTCCCTTATATGCTGTCCGATAAGCCCAAAGTGCGTCATTTAGCCGAAAGCTCCAATCTTTCCGGTTAGGTTGAACTATTTTTCCAAAATAGTCTTTATTTCCCTGTTCGAGACTTCGTCTTGACCATTCGTTTGGAGATGGTAAGTGTAGCTATACGGTGGTGAACTCTGTATTTTGTCAATAGTGCCTCTATGACTTTATTGCAAAAGTGGGTGCCACGATCACTGATTAGGGCTCGAGGTGTGTCAAACCTGGAAAAAATAGTTCGTTTTAGAAACTCCACAGCAATCTTAGCATTATCATTACAAGTAGGCTTTGCTTCTATCCACTTAGAAACATAGTCTACCGCAAGAATTATGTATACATTGCTAAATGAATAAATAAATTGGCCCATGAAATCGATGCCCCAAACATCAAAAATTTCGCATACATGAATCGGGGATAGGGGCATCTGATTTCGTTTAATGATGTTACCTGTATGTTGGCATCTATCGCAAGACTTACAGAAGTTATATGCGTCTCCAAAAATTGTGGGCCAATATAGTCCACATTCTAACACCTTATGAGCAGTTCGTTTAGGGCCAAAGTGTCTTCCGCAAGCTTCAGCATGACAAAAATTTAGGATAGAAGTTACCTCAGTTTCTGGAACACATCGTCGTATTATCTGGTCTGAATAGTGTTTCCACAAGTATAGGTCATCCCAAATGTAGTATCGAGCTTCTCGTCTAAGCTTGCCCCTCACGGAACGTGCTAACTCAGTGGGTAACGAGCCTGTGGCTAGAAAGTTTACCATATCTGCATACCATGGGAGACGTGCCTCGGTCGAGAATAGCTTTCATCAGGGAATTCTTCCTTAATAGGGACATCATCAAAAGGTACATTTCTTCTGCTTAAGTGATCAGCCACTAAATTCTCGCATCCCCTTTTGTCTCGAATTTCGATGTCAAACTCTTGGAGTAGTAAAATCCACCTGAGGAGCCTCAGTTTTGCTTCCTTCTTTACGATTAAGTACCTGAGGGCTGCATGATTAGAAAAAATAATTACTTTAGATCCCAATAAATAAGGTCGAAATTTATCTAGAGCAAATACAACGACTAAAAGTTCTTTTTCTGTAGTGGTGTAGTTGCTCTGCGCAGCATCTAGGGTTTTTGATGCATAACAAATAACATGTGGTTCTTTTTTTATCCTTTGCCCCAACACGGCTCCTACACTGTGTTCGCTAGCATCGCACATAATTTCAAATGGAAACTTCCAATCTGACGGTTGCACTATAGGAGCGGAGACCAATTTTTGCTTGAGTGTGTCAAAAGCCTCCTTACACTTTGCGTTAAACTTAAATTTCTTATCCTTCTGTAGCAATCCACACAGTGGTTCAGCTACCTTTGAGAAGTTCTTTATGAAGCACCTGTAATACCCTGCATGGCCAAGGAAAGAACGAATTTCCCTCACAGTGGAGGGATAAGGCAAAGAATTTATAATATCAATTTTGGCCTTATCGACTTCAATTCCCTTAGATGACACAACATGACCTAGAATTAAACCCTTGTCTACCATAAAATGACAGTTTTCATAATTTAAGACAAGATTAAATCCTATGCATCTACTCAAAATTATCGTTAGGTTTTTAAGGCATTCATCAAAATAATTCCCATAAACAGTAAAATCATCCATAAAAACTTCGATAATTTTTTTCACATATTCAGAAAATATACTCATCATGCATCTCTGGAAGGTGGCCGACGCATTGCACAGACCGAATAACATCCTTCTGTACGCAAATGTACCGAATGGGCACGTAAAAGTGGTCTTTTCCTGGTCCTCCGGTACGACTGGAATTTGAAAGAAACCTGAGTATCCATCAAGACAACAAAAGTGAGTTTTTCCAGTTATTCTTTCAAGCATTTGATCTATAAAAGGAAGAGGGAAATGATCTTTTCTAGTAGAAGAGTTCAACTTCCTGTAATCTATACAGACGCGCCACCCATTTTGTACTCGGGTAGGTACCAAGTCACCTTCAGCATTTTTCTTTACTGTCAAGCTCGTTTTCTTGGGCAAGACTTGTACTAGACTTACTCATATACTGTCGGAAATAGGGTAAATTACGTCAGCATCTAGAAGCTTGATTATTTCCTTTTTTACTACCTCCATCATATTCGGATTTAACCGTCTTTGTACCTCTCGCCTTGGTTTCGTGTCTTCCTCCAAATAGATCATGTGTGTGCATGTCAAAGGGCTTATCCCTTTTAAGTCTACAATGGTCCAGCCAATCGCCTCCTTATGACTTTTTAGTACATGAACCAAACTTTCCTCTTCATGCGTGGAGAGTCTATTGGAGACTATGACTGGTAGGGTATTATCTTTACCCAAAAATGCATATTTCAGATGCTCAGGAAGCAGTTTCAACTCCAACTCTGGTGCTTGTATAACAGAAGGTAAAAGTTTAGTACTTGGAGATAATAACTCATTAACAAATTTAAATTCATCGAGTTCAGATTTATCTCTATAAATTGACTCAAAATTTTCTTCCACTAAAGAGTCAATTATGTCGATACGATTTACGCTCAAGATTTTGCTTGGATGGCTAATGGCGTAGTAGACATTAAACTTCACGATTTTCCCATCAAACTCCATCGTGAGAGTTCCACTTCGAACGTCAATTTTAGTACTAGCTATACTAAGGAATGGTCGACCCAACAAGAGGTCTGAAGATCCAGGAGTGCTATCCTCCTCCATTTTAATCACATAAAAATCTGTAGGGAAAATGAGCTCGTTAACTTTTACCAGAACATCCTCAAGGACTCCTTCCGGATGCACAACAGACCTGTCTGCCAATTGAATGATAACACCTATTTTTGTCAAAAAACCTGCGTTAAGTGATTCATAAATAGAATATGGTATTACATTTATAGAGGGCCCTAGATCACACATAGCCTTCTTAATTCCCAAATGGCCTATTTTGCATGGTATTGCAAACATGCCCCTATCCTTGCATTTCGTCGGCATTTTTCGCTGCAACACTAGAGATACATTTTCACCAACAGTCACCCTTTCATTACCTGTTAATTTCCATTTGTTGGTGTAAAGTTCTTTAAGAAATTTAGCATACCTCGTTATTTGCTTGATGGAATCCAACAGCGGAATGTTGATATCGACATTCCTAAATGTTTCAAAGATTTCATTGTCCTCTATACCTTTTCGACACTGGTTGATTCGTTCTGGAAATGAAGGTTGAATTTTTGGAAATGGAGGCTTGGGTTGGACTTGTTTGTCTTTCTCGAGTTTTTCCTGGGCGATTCCTTGGCCAAGATTCCTGTCAAGAATCGGTTCCAGTACCTTTTCGCTTCGCAACGTCACTACATTCGCTTTTGGTCTAGGGTTTGGTTCTGTTCGTGACGGTAGCTTCCCTTAAGAGGTCAATTTCTCGATCGATGTGGTCAACTCTCTCATGAATGCCTCAGTTTTCTGTTGGAAATCCTTTGTCTCTTTTTGGAAATTAAGAGTTAGCTATTGGATTTGCTGTTGAAAATTAAGAACATTAGCTGCTAACTTATTGACCATGGTTTCTAAAGAATTACCTGAACCTTGCGGCTGTTGCGAAAACTTGTTTTGGTATGGCTGGTTATTTTGTGGATTGGCCCCAAAACTTAAGTTAGGATGATCCCTCCACCCTGGGTTGTAGGTATTAGCGTAGGGGTTGTATCGCCTTTGTGGCGGCCCAGGAAAATTTTCCACCGCATCCAGATAGGTCATGGTATCACCATACAAACTGGGATATGCATCAGTTGCATGATCAGGTGTAGCACATATTCCGCATAACCGAGCTGTCTTTGTTTTTTCTGCAAGAAGAGTATTCATCATATTAGTAAGTTTATCAAGTCTATCTTCTATTGTAGAATTACTTAGCTGGTGAACCCTTCTAGGGGGTTCAGGATTGGCTCGAAATTGTTGAGAATTTGCAGCCATCGTGGAGATCAAGTCTCTTGCTTGTTGGGGAGTCATGTTAACCAATGCTCCTCCACTAGCGGCGTCTACCATATTCATCTCCATGGGTTTCAAGCCTTCATAAAAGTATTGGAGGAGAGATTGCTCCGTTATACCATGTTGTGGGTAACTTGCACACAATTTCTTAAACCGCTCCCAATAGTCATAAAGGGACTCATCTTCTTTTTGCCTTATTCCAACGATCTCCCTTCTTAGCTCAGCTACTCGAGATGCTAGAAAAAACCTGTTGAGGAATAAACGAGATAAATTAGCCCAAGTGGTAATAGATCCAGGGGTAAATAGAATAACCATTTCTTAGCAGAATCTGTTAGGAAGAAAGAGAAAACACGCAATTTAATTTGATCCTCGATTACCCCTTGAGGTTTCATGCTAAGACAAACCATATGAAATTCCTTCAGATGTTTGTGGGGATTTTCATTTTGTAACCCACGAAAAGTTGGCAGTAGCTGGATTAAAAGTTCAAAATCAGTATCCATAGTAGGATATGCGATGCACAATGGCGGTTGTTCTGCCGGAGCTTCGGCCAATTGCCGAATTGTTTGAGCCATTGGTTGATGTGCTAAATTCAGGTTTTTGTTAACCCTAGTTTCAAGCACTTCTTCAGGTGAATCGACTTCTACCTTATCACTTTCAAATGTTCGAGTAGGGTTTTCGCAAACCCTAAACTCTACTTCGTCGTCGATTCTGATTTCTGGCAATGGATTGCTTTGAGTCCCAACCACCACTGACTGCTTTTTCTTTATCTTTATTTCTATACGATTAGCTTTCACAGTCTTTTCAATCTTTGAGTCAAACGCAAGAGTGCTTGGAGCAGATCTGATCATAGAAAACAAAAAATAAGATTAGTATGTTGCCAGTCCTCGGCAACGGCGCCAAAATTTGATGCGTCGTTGAAAGCACAAAAAATATCCTATTCCCTGTAAAATAGTAAAAATAACAGTAAAAGGGAAGTAGGGTCGAGTCGTCAGGGATTGGATTGTACGAATTCTCATTTCTTGAAATCCTGGACAATTTCTTGGCCAAGAAAACCTGTGTTCCTAAAAATAAAAAAAAAATAGAATTAAGAATTTCGATCTGGAAAAATAAAAACAAAATTTAAAGTGAATTGAAATTGCAAAATTAAATAAATTGCGAAAATTAAAATGAGGAATATGAAAATAAACAGAGTTTAGGGAAGAGTAAGTTTCTTATGTGGCGAGATTCTAGCCTCCAGTTATCTTGTTCCACCTTGGGTTCAATCCTCGGCTTTTAAGTAACTCTTCTCGAGCATGATAAGCCAGTTATAGTGGAAGAGGACTCCTACGACCACCAGCTCCAAGGATTTAGACTTAAAATTTGGTGGAGCTTGACTCTAGCCAATAATCGCTTTTGTGGGACTATCTTCTGCTAGATCATCACTTCTCAACAGCGAATACCACGCCGTTTTGTCTTTTGGATTCGCCAACCTCTGACACAGAAAGTCAACGAATCGACTATGCAACCTTCCTAAAACGTACAAAGCGACCGTTCCTTGCACAACTTGAAAAGATCACCTATTAAGGGACATGGACGGAAGCGTCAGCCACATAATGAGTAGAAGCGATGAATATCTTGTTGAGAAGGCTAAGCACGGGTTCTAAGCCTTATGAACCTTTTTGGGGAATTTTGACAACCTTCGGCTAGATTGGTTTAGTGGCTCATGATTTTTGGGAAAGAAATAAATATAATAGAAATGAAATTTTTATTGAAGAAAATATGGAGAGAACAAAAGATAGAGTTTTTGGGAGAAGGAGTGTTTATAGAAAAAGATGGATGCATTTTGAGTCACTTCACTCTCTATTTATAGCTAGGGGAGATAGTCTAATCCTACTTAAACTCCCAAAAGATAAACACATTTAATTGAAGATAAAAAAAATAAAATCCTAAAATTAAATAATCATTAATAATTATCTTAATATTAATTATCCTAATATAATTAAAATAGAATTTGATAGAATAAAATCTCTTCTTTTTACGTTTCAACCCTTGTGTCCTCCATGCTTGCACTTTTGGCACCAACTTTTCCCTATGTCGCACATTGGCCCATTTTATCTCTAAATTCACGCTTTTGGCCCTTAATTTCGCTTTTGCCTCCAATTTAGCCCCTATGAGATAAAAGATCATAAATAACTCAAATTAACAGGATCATACTCAGAATAAACACATAATTAATACATAAAAATACGTTATTCTTGAGTATTATCATAATGCTAGGTCAAATGTTATTCATTCCATACACAATACAAAAAAATAACATGACAAAGGATAACCTTGTCTAACCCCTCCTGCAGGCCAAAATTTTGGAAATGGTACTCCATCCCATAAAATCAACATATAAGATTTTTTAATGGCTGACATAATAACTTTACTGAGGAAAGTAAGAATACCTATAGCTTGGAAAGAAGCCTCGATGAAATCTCATCTTACCCAATCATAAGCTTTTTCCAAATCTATCTTAATAGTTATCCACCTCCTATTCTTTTGCTTGCTCATCATGGAATGCACTACTTTTGGGTTTCTCATTGCAGTAAACCTCACTCGTTCTAAAGTGATAATTTTGGGGAAAACCACCTTAAGACAATTGGCTATGATCTTCATTACCAACTTGTAAAGAACAAAGCACAAGCTTATTGGTCTGAACTGGGTGAAACTCTCTAGATTTTAAATCTTTGGTAATAAGAAAATCAATGTATTATTCAACTCTTGATCAATTGCGTGTCCTGCAAATACTTTTTGCACCCATTCACATATAGCTCCACCAATCAATTCCCACTGATTCTTGAAGAATAATGTATGAAACCCATTAGAACCCGACACTTTTAAAGGAGCCGTATCAAATAGAGCTCATTTAATATATTCTCTCGAAACATTCTTACCTAGAAACATAACATCACTGTGATCAAGAATCAGAAACTTACTAGGCGGTAAATCAGACATTGGACTTGGACTTTCACCATAAGGCTATGAAAAAAAATTAACTGCCTCTGACTGTTGTTCCTCTGTATCATAAATCCATTCTCCCTTTTGATTCTTTAAGGTTGTAATCCGATTTTTCTTCCTTCTTTGGATTGTGCGAGAGTGATAAAACTTAGTATTACTGTCACCTAGATGCAGCTAGTCACACCTAGCTTTCTATTTCTATAGGAGCTCCTCATTATGAAAGACAATTTCAAGCTCCTTATGAATCAGAGCTTCCTTCTTAACTAAATAATAAGAATCTGATCTTTCCAGTGCCCACTGAATCTTAGGCAATTTCTACATCAGTTATTTTTTCCGAAACCCAAGATGTCCATACACAGTTTTATTCTAGTGGTTAATATTTGCAGTAAAACTAAGCAGAGACTCAGCCCTATTATCATTAAAAACCCAATTATCTTTGAAAAAATTTGAGAAGAAATGATGGTCCACCCAACCAACTAATAATTTGAAAGAACACCATCTGATTAAGTTAACCTCTGATCTAAGTGAAAAAAAAAAGTAAAGGCCTGTGATCGGATCTTATTCGAGGAACATGAGTTACTAATCAATGAGGGAAAGCCTTCGCCATATCCCATAAGATGGAACGACTTCAGAAGCCTCCAAAGGCTACTAATCCAATCTTGTAAAGCTGCATAACCAATGCTTCTTCCTAATAATTTTAACACCACCGTTGCTTCCATCCCCTTGAAAAGAATTTGTTGGATTCTGTCTGAAAAGTCAATAGTTGGAATCCCATTGACGATTGATTTAGTAACATCACCGTTCAAAAGAACTAAGTCTTCATCACCCTTCATACCAGAATCCACTACTACTTTCCCATTATTGTTCATGCCTACACCCAACAACCTATCTTTCCAAGAAAGAGATAGGGTTTGATCCAAATCTACCAACATGTCCATGTCTCCATCTTTGATACCTTCTTAAAATGAACTTTCTTAGTAATACTATGAGCAGAATCCGTAGCACCACTGTTAGAATTAAGTGACCCAAATTCTTATTTAAATAAAATAAAAGAAGAATCCCTATAGAATTACACTTCTTTTATTTTATTTTAAATAAGGTTTTTTAAATCTTATTAAACTCTATCTATTTGATATTGATTAGAATAAGGAGTTTCAATCTTACTACACTCCTATTAGAATATAGCTTTATAAGCCTATAAATAGACATGGTCTATTCCTCTTGTAATTGATTCGAATTCGACATAGTGAATTTTCTTCTCCTCTGCCCGTGGTTTTTTCCCGAAAGGGTTTCCACGTAAAATCTGTGTGTTCTTTATTTTTATTTCTCTTTTTTTTGCGATATATTTGTCATTACCGACGTTATATTTTTCACAAATTGGTATCAGAGCTTCCAGGTTTTTTTCATCTCGATCACAGTAATGACGTTTTTGAAGTATGAAATTTTGCTGTTGGATCGTAACACCAAATTCGCGTTGTGGCAGATAAATATGCAAGCAGTTCTTGCACAGATGGATTTAGAGGAAGCCCTACTAGGGGTAGATAAGATGCCTTCGACATTGACGGAGGAAGAGAAGAATCGCAAAGATCGAAAGGCGTTAACACAGTTACATCTGCATTTGTCTAACGAAATTTTGCAGGATGTGATGAAGGAGAAAATCGTCGCTGCATTATGGAAGAGGCTAGAACAAATATGTATGTCAAAAACTCTAACTAGCAAGTTGCATATGAAGCAACGTCTTTATGCTCATCGTTTGGAAGAAGGTGCGTCTGTGCACGAACACTTAACAGTGTTTAAAGAAATTCTCTCAAACTTGGAGGCCATGGGGGTTCAGTATGATAAGGAAGATCTAGGGTTAATTCTACTTTGTTCGTTGCCCCCGTCTTATTCAACCTTCAGAGACACGATTTTATACAGCCACGAGTCTCGCACAGTTGATGAGGTTTATGATTCTTTGACCTCGTATGATAAGATGAAGCATCTTGTGGTTAAACCCGACTCTCAGGGAGAGGGTCTCATTGTTCGTGGGAGACAAGATCGGAATGCTGATGATGATCATGGAAGGACACATGATCGAAATCCTCGCGGTAAATCTAAAGGTAGATCGAAGTCTTCAAATAGAGGTAAAACTTGTAACTTCTGCAAGAAGAAAGGGCACATTAAATCTGAGTGCTATAAGCTACAGAACAAAATTAAAAGGGAGGCTGCGAATCAAAAGGGAAAACAACTAGAAAATTCTGGTGAAGCTGATGTTGTAGAAGACTACAGCGATGGTGAACTTCTAGTCGCTTCTGTCAACAATTCTAAAGTGAGCGAGGAGTGGATACTTAATTCGGGTTGCACCTTCCACATGTGTCCCAATCGGGATTGGTTTACAAATTACGAAACAGTGTCTGAAGGTGTTGTTTTGATGGGAAATAATGCTTCGTGTAAAATCGCAGGTGTTGGAACAATTAAAGTTAAGATGTTTGATGGAGTTGTCAGAATACTTAGTGACGTACGACATGTTCCAGAATTGAAGAGAAATTTAATTTCGTTAAGTACTCTTGATTCAAAAGGGTACAAATATACAGCTGAAAGTGGGATTTTGAAGATTTCCAAAGGTTCCCTCGTTGTGATGAAAGGGCAGAGAAAGACTGCCAAGTTATATGTTTTGCAGGGTTCTACTGTCATTGGTGATGCAGCTGTCGTTTCCTCTTCCTTGTCAGATGATGATATTACTAAACTTTGGCATATGCGCCTAAGGCATATGAGTGAGAATGGCATGGCAGAATTGAGCAAAAGAGGATTTCTTGATGGGCAAGGAATTTGCAAACTGAAGTTTTGTGAGCACTGCGTTTTGGAGAAGCAAAAGAGAGTTCGATTCACCAGAAGAATCCATAACACGAAGAGAACGTTGGAGTATATTCATTCTGATCTGTGGGGGCCATCAAGAGTGCCTTCGAGAGGTGGAGCTAATTATATGCTAACTTTTATTGATGATTTTTCTAAAAAAGTTTGGGCATTCTTCTTGAAGCAAAAAAGCGATGTGTTTTCCGCATTTAAGTCTTGGAAAGCTATGATTGAAAAACAGACAGGAAAACAAATAAAATACCTCCGCACAGACAATGGCTTAGAGTTTTGTTCTGATGAGTTTAATAAATAGTGCAAGTAAGAAGGGATCGTGAGACACTTGACAGTTTGTCATACTCCACAACAAAACGGCGTTGCAGAACGAATGAACAGAACGATTATGGAGAAGGTTCGATGCATGTTGTCAAATGCCAACTTACCAAAGTCGTTTTGGGCCGAAGTAGCCTCTACTGTATGTTTTTTGATCAACCGATCTCCATCCATTGCCATTGAGAAAAAGACTCCACAAGAGGTATGGTCTGATAATCCTGCTAATTATTCTGATTTAAAGTTCTTTGGGTGTCCTGCGTATGCTCATGTTGATAATGGAAAATTGGAACCGAGATCCATTAAATGTGTTTTTCTTGGTTATAAAGCTGGCGTAAAAGGGTATAAGTTATGGTGTCCTAAAAATAGAAAAGTTGTGATTAGCAGAGATGTTATTTTTGATGAAACTGCTATGCTACCTAACTTATCTCTTAAAAAGTCTTCCAATAAAGAAAATCAAAAGCAGGTGGAGCATCAGATTAATACAGAGACAACTCCTCAAGCCAGTACAAAAATTGAGAATAGAGTTGCTTCTTCACCACAATACTCCATTGCCAAAAACAGAACTAGAAGAGAAATTAAACCTCCAAAGAAGTATGCCGAGGCTGATCTAGTTGCTTATGCTTTAAATGTGGCTAAAGATATAGATGCAAACCAAGAGCCGTCTAATTATTCTGAGGCGGTTAGCTGTGAAGACTTAGAAAAGTGGATGTTTGCTATGCAAGAGAAGATGGAATCACTCCACAAAAATAGAACATGGGATCTTGTGAAACTTCCTAAAGGTAAAAAGGTTGTTCGTTGTAAATGGGTGTTTAAAAAGAAAGAAGGGACTCCAGGAGTTGAATAATCCAGATATAAAGCAAGGCTTGTTGCAAAGGATTACAGTCAAATTCCAGGAGTGGACTTCACAGATGTGTTCTCCCCAGTTGTGAAGCATAGTTCAATTCGAGCTTTGCTTGGTATTGTGGCCATGCATGATTTGGAGCTTGATCAGTTAGATGTAAAAACTGCATTTTTGCATGGAGAACTTGAGGAAGATATTTATATGCAACAACTAGAGGGTTTTACAGTCTCAGAAAAATAAGACTATGTTTGCTTGCTGAAAAAGTCTCTTTACGGTTTGAAACAGTCACCAAGACAGTGGTACAAGAGGTTTGATTCTTTTATGACTTCTCATGATTTTAAAAGAAGTAGTTTTGACAGCTGTGTTTACTTTAAGAAAAATAGTGATGGTTCTTTTGTGTATCTACTTCTTTATGTTGATGACATGTTAATAGCAACAAAAGATAAAGGAGAGATAAGAAAGGTCAAAGCCCAACTAAATGAAGAATTTGAGATGAAAGATTTGGGACCAGCAAAGAAGATACTTGGTATAGAGATTCTCAGAGATAGAAAAGCAAGTAAATTGTACCTAAGTCAGAAGGGGTACATTGAGAAAGTTTTTTGCAGGTTCAATATGCAGAGTGCTAAGCCTGTTAGTACTCCTTTAGCAGCCCATTTCAGGCTTTCATCGGCTTTGTCTCCACAATCAGATGATGAGATTGAATACATGTCATATGTTCCATACTCTAGTGCAGTGGGATCTCTCATGTATGCTATGGTTTGTTCACGTCCAGATTTATCATATGCGGTCAGTGTAGTTAGCAGATACATGGCGAATCCCGGTAAAGAACATTGGAAAGTAGTTTAGTGGATTTTAAGATACTTACGAGGTACTACTGATGTTTGCTTATAGTTTGGAAGAACTAGAGATGGAGTCATTGGGTATGTTGATGCTGATTTTGCTGGAGACCTTAATAGAAGAAGATCTCTCACTGGTTACATTTTTACAATCAGAGGTTGTGCAATCAGTTGGAAAGCTACTTTGCAAACTACAGTCGCTTTGTCTACCACTGAAGCTGAGTACATGGCGATTACTGAGGCTTGTAAAGAAGCTATTTGGTTGAAGGGACTCTTTAGTGAGCTCAATGAAGACCTTCAAATCAGCACAGTATTTTGTGACAGTCAGAGTGCCATCTTCCTTACAAAAGATCAAATGTTTCATGAGAGAACAAAACACATTGATGTTCGGTATCATTTTGTTCGTGATATTATTGCTCGTGGTGATATTGTTGTGAGCAAAACATGAAAATCCTGCAGATATGATGACTAAGTCACTTCCTATAACCAAGTTTGAGCATTGCTTAGACTTGGTTGGTGTTCATTGTTGAAGTTAAACCCTTAAGGGGTTTTATGGAAGAGGTGGAGAACTTGTTCGTTGAGAGTTCGCGATGAAGAACTTGTTCATTGAGAATTCGTGTCAAGGTGGAGATTGTTAGAATTAAGTGACCCAAATTCTTATTTAAATAAAATAAAAGAAGAATCCCTATAGAATTACACTTCTTTTATTTTATTTTAAATAAGGTTTTTTAAACCTTATTAAACTCTATCTATTTGATATTGATTAGAATAAGGAGTTTCAATCTTACTACACTCCTATTAGAATATAGCTTTATAAGCCTATAAATAGACATGGTCTATTCCTCTTGTAATTGATTCGAATTCGACATAGTGAATTTTCTTCTCCTCTGTCCGTGGTTTTTTCCCGAAAGGGTTTCCACGTAAAATCTGTGTGTTCTTTATTTTTATTTCTCTTTTCTTTGCGATATATTTGTCATTACCGACGTTATATTTTTCACAACCACCACCACCATCCTCAACGTTCAAAAAGTTTACCATACAGTCGGGAGAAAACTAGCTTAGGAATTTACTTCGGCTCGTTATTTTTAAATATCAATTAAAATGTATGAATATTTTTTTAATTCTGAACTTGGAACTCGAGATTAAGTATTCATTGGCTTTTCAACTATACTTAAATTATCAAATTAGTTCTTAAAATTTTTTAGTCAAAATTATTATTTAGTTATTGATTTTCTTTTATTTTACTAAAAAAAAGGTAAAACATTCTATTAGAATATGATATGGTTTTATTGGTTGATATCATTTGCGAGTAATAAGAAACAAAATTGATAATTTATATTAAAAGAAACTTTAAAAAGCAACATGAAAATTGAGGCTAATTTACCAAATTATTAATAAAGCCTTCATTAAATAACACAACGAAAACGAAAAAAATAATAATTGACAAGTATATAATATATAATATATAGAAATATACGTATGTATGACAATAATTTATTATTAAGTTTACATATAGCTAATTAATAAATTTAAATATATACAAAGAAATATAAAATAATATTAGATTTTGTCACACCTATAACGTGGATGTTAAAACATTTTGTTTTAAATTTTATTCAATGATGAATATAAGTGGAGTGGTAATGAAATTGTATTTTAATACTATTGAGTGTTTAATGCTTGTTTAATCTTTGTATTTGTAATTTTTAACTGATTTATTTAAAAATAATATAAAAGTATGAAAAAACAAAAGTGTAATTATAACAATATTAATTATAATTTAAAAGAAGAGGTTTTGTAATTTCATAACTGAATTGGTGGTTTAGTTAAGAGTGACACCAACTTAATAAAATGCTTAATATAGATATAATATTAAAAACACGATCAAAATAGATAGTGCTTTTTTTTTTATAGGAAATATATAGCTTTTTTAACTAAATTAATTTTTTTAAAGCTAACTTGGTTGTCAAATTATAACTCACCCCATCGTTTAGTTAACTGAAAATTCTAAATATGGCCTTTACGGGCTTCTTCTTTGAAAAGAAAAAAAAATCTAAATATGATTTTTATATTTAAATTAAATTTTATAAATAATTTATATTAATTATTTTAAAATATATAAAATTTAAATGTCATATATCATTATATTAACAATGAATTATGATAACATAACATCGTGGTGGTAGTAGTATGTGAAAATAAAAATACTTTATTTTTTATTTAATTATAATTTCTATCATAATTTAAGTTTATATATTTCATATACCAAAATATTAATAAATTTGATTTTATTATAGTTTAAATTTATATATTTATATATGATAATGCTAATAAAATTAAATATCATTTAAATATATATCTTTTGTTTTACAATATTAAAATAAATATTTTATCTTCTCAAAAACATATTTTAACAATAAAATCAGTTTTGTTCAAAAATATTTCTTAAAATGAATCTTAATTCTATTAGCATCAAAATCACTCACTTGCCTTTTTTGGATGTAAAATAAAAAGAACAGTTTGTATTCTATGCAATCTCATTATGTCATAGTATCTATAATTTTACTACACAATCTAGAAGATGTCATTTTAATAATCGATCTCCCTATTGACAAGCATGTGTTATGGACTTGGACTTTAAACGACAAAATCATGTGATTTTAAGTGGAGAATTCGCTTTAAATTACCTAAGTTAGCCTAAATCTTCAAAGTTGAGGACCCTAAATAAATCTCTAACTCACCGAAGCTAGAAAGCTATTAAGCAAAAGAAGTAAAAGAGAAAGAAAATTGTATAATTACAGTTGCGTTAGTCATTTTAGAATTAAATTCTATAGTTATAATTTAAATTTTAAACATTTCACATGAAACTTGAAAAGCGTGGAGATACTATAATCATATGATAATAATTACTTTAAATATAATGGGGTGCATAAAACACAACATTTACTCGAAGTATCATTAAGAAACGTATTCTAAAAAATAACTTAAAATAACCTAATAAGATACACACGAAAAAGAACAAACGTGAAGTAAAAGGTTAAAACTTACAAATGACCGAACTCCAACTGGATTTTAATATATTTCTGATGAGAAAAAAGGATTTGATAGCTGTGCATCTAACTCAATAAATGTCAACAATGGCAGATTCCTTGATTGCTCGCTGTTACAAAACGAGTAGCTACTTTTCCCCAAAAAGTTTCCATTAATAAAAACTATTTAGATAAATAAATATTTGATATAATGGTAAAACACATTATATTTTTAAGAAATATAAATTTAAACATTGAAGACGATATTATTAAAAGGTGTAATCACAAACCTCAAATAAGAGCATGAAATATTTAACCAATTAAATCAATTTATATGGGTAAAACGAGTAGATATACGCAAATAGAAACTAAAGAAAAAAGAAAAAAGATGGTCTAGATGGACATCATTTTAATTCAGAAATGAAGTTTTGGAGGGTTCAAATAGAAGTGGGATTAAGTAAAGAAGTAGCATAAGAGTCAATATCTTCGGTGATATTCATAATTGAAAAACTGATGGGTGCTTTGGCTTTGCCAGTGCCAGCACTAAGACTCCACAACATTCATTATTTTTTTATACTCCTTTTTTTAAGTGCACTAGTTTCAAATGAATGCAGCACATATTTTTTACTGTGAATTTGGCAAATGCCACAATTATATGGTGAACTCATTTGATTAGTCCCTAATTAAAATATTTTGCACCTAATACTTAATCTCATCTCTCCTCATGAGTAAATCCACTAAATTATTAAAAAAAAGAAGATTTAGTATATGATTTTTTTAAGTCGTAAATAAATAGAAGATTCGATGAACATTTTAGTTTTTGTTCGTTTATTAAATCAAATAAATAAATATAAACAAGATTTGAGATTTGTTTATTAAATGAATCGAACGCAAATAAGGCATGTTGATTTTATTTATATTCATTTACAATCCTTTTTATGTTTATTTAAGGCTGTTCAATAAATCATATAAAGCTATCTTCTTGTTCGATTATTATATAATTAATAATATTATTATTGATTGTGTGCTTATTTATTTATAGGGAGATATTCATCTATATCGATAATATTTTTTTATAATTAATATTTTAATAATTTAAAATATTAATAGTACAAAAATAAACGAAAATAAAAAATACATCGATGTAAATTTATGGACATGTTTACGAAATTTTCACAAATAAATTCATTTAAATGATTATAAATAAGTTTCGTTTGGTATAAATAAATAAATGGGTACAACTACATATAATTTTATATAAATAAACAAAGAATAAATAGAAATAAATATAAAAATAAGAAACGAATATGGACAGAAATACATTCATTCACAACCCTACTAACTCTCTCACTTTCATAAAATTTTTAATTTTTTTTTTCCCTTCAAATGGAAAACAATACAAGTGATGATTCACTGTGAAGCACTTTTGGTGGTATAATTTGACTAAAAAGGGGCCAAGGATTTATTCCTAGATGCGATTTAAGGCAGGCAAGGCAAGCAACTACAGCTAATCTCCCATTCTGTAAAGTAAGCCCCGCAATGGCAATTGGGCACATACCCACTGTTCCACTACTGGAGGTCCCATTTCCTTTATATATATATATAGCAACCAATTTGGGTTCTCGCTATCAAGGTCTAATTTTCCTAATATGTAAAAATAAGAGTGAGATATAGTGGAAAGATAGATTATACATTTAAGGGAAGGTTGGTGTTTGAATTTTAGAAATGATATTATTGGGAGTGGTAATCTTGAAGTGAGTACATTTGATAGATCCCTTTATTATGGGGACTTTCGAAATGATATTATTGGGAGTGGCAATCTTGAAGTGAGTATATTTGATAGATCCCTTTATTATGGGGACTTGATTAAATTAGTCACTCTACTAGTAAATGGATCAATTTAGTCCTTATACTAATAAAAATAAATCATATAAGGTCAAATTGAAATAGAATTAACATTTATTGTTTAAAAAATTATTTATTATTTAACAAAGTTAATATTTTTAAAGTTTTTATAGTTTTACAAATAAAATTTTTTGTTTGGAATTGAACTGGCATTGAAAAAAAATATTTTTTATGCAATTAATGTTAACTCTTTCCAAATTGGACTCGATTAGTTCTTTTTAATAATATAGAAGTTAAATTTAAATTGATTTGGTTTAATAACAGACGGACTAATTTGATCTAATGTAGAAAGCTCCTGAGTACTTTAACCCTTTATTAGAATACAACTAAAGAGAAGTCATCTCACTCAAATTGTCTCACCACAATGCCATAAACTATGCTTCAAAAGACACCTTCCTATATAAAAAAAAAAATGGCTTGGCTTTCTTTGGTATAATTTTGAATTTCATCTATTTTAATTTATCAAAATTCAATTATCGCACTTTACGAAAATTGTGAAGTTAATCCAATTATTGGTAAACATACATGAACTTGAAGACTGATTTCCATATCAATAATTTAACATAAAGATTTAATTGTATTACCCTATTAGATTAATTTATTCTGTTTTCGTACGAGTATCAAATTTTGACATATTAAAGTAGAGAGATTAATTTCTTAATTTTTTGTGAAAGGGTGAAATTTACAATTTAACCTTTCCTACTCTTCGTTTTTTATTTTAGTATCTTTAATATCTATTTGACGATACATGTTCCGAGTTCATAACCATTCCTCCCGACTCATTCCTTTCATGACAAAACAAAATAATGTTCTAAATTGCAGTTTTTGGAAGATCTTTATGGTTGGTTTCTAAACGTATCATGCGTAGATAAAAGAACCGAAAAGAAACAAGGAGAGAAATATAATTTACATAGAAATAGAGCTAATAGTTTCCCATAGTTAGGAAAGTGTCCCTCTCATACTCAAGACGGCCAAATGTCTGGATAAGGTCAAGAATGTATCATGCATGCATGATTAACTAAATAAATAGTGTATATTATATAATAAAAATGCATATAATAAAACTAGCAACTTAAACCTAGCCCTAATGACCCGTTCTCTTTTAATCGCCCATGAGTTTCTTACTCGTTCAAACCCATAATAGCCTCCCATGATCATGTGTCTCTTAACAAATACATATAATAATATACTAGGAACTTAAACCTAGCCATAATAGCCCTTTGAACACACACACGTATACAAAATGAATATTCAATCACAGTTTGTTTCAGATCATTTTAAGTTCGGCCATAAATTTCTTACTCGTTCAAACCTACATAATTATTATGTCATCAATACATATTTTAGTCTTTCTTTTGAGTTTTCATTGGTGATATAACAAATAGAGTAAGTCGCATTTTACAATACTGTGAACTGCTTCCTGGGAGTTTTAAGTTGTTCACTGCAAACTAATTAATTAAATAGCAACTATATATATATATATATATATATATATTATTTTACTCGAATGACTTAGGAACTATATATTTTTTTAATAAAGGATACTTCGTAGTAGTTAATACATAAGCATGACAAGGTTACGGACTGCAATTAAACTATCACAAGAAAACAAAAAATTGAAAGACACCATCTTCCTCAATTACATAGAAACAATATCTACTACCAAAGATTGGTCACCTTGATTAATTGCTATCGGACATCTTTGACGACAAATTCTAGTAAACTAATTTGATACTACCAAAGTCTCATAATGCCCGAAACTAGTTTTGGTGTTGCTTATCTTTCTATATATCGTGTTGGAGTCTAATAACAGTTGTCGAGAGATTTGATCGCTGGCTTGCCTTTTGATAGTTTTCATGCACGCACCATAATGCAATTAGAAATATAATTAATCCATAAAGAAAAAACTTACTACATAATTACACCATATTGAATTACTTACCAACTACCATTAATGACTTATATGTTTTCGAATTATTGACAGATTGGAGGTGATGTGATTAGGAGGTGGAAAAATAGTACATGATATCTATAATTTTTTTGATTGATTGATACGATCATATCATAGCATACCTTTTCAGGTAAGGTTTCTTTTGCACTAGATCGCACAATACATGAGATTTAAATTTGATGAATTATGAGCTTAGAAAAGCAATGAAATGATGAAATATAACAGTGAGCTCCATCCCTTTTAGCTTAGTAGATTCAATGAATTCAATAAAATCATAATATTGCATTAATATAACCACAGTTGAAGTTGAAAGAAGTATACTGTTTCAAGTCATGCATAGGTTTTTTCTTTCTCTTTTGTTTGAGAGCCTTTGGAACTCATCAACCAGGACAAAACAAAAGCAGTCGTCTCAGGGTTAGTGAAGGGAAGAGAAGCAAACAAGACAAGTAATGATAAGAAAGAATATATTACAGCACTAACCTTTTTCTAAAGGAATTTACAATTATAGTATAATTACGAATCCCAGCTTTTTGACTTAGCAGCAGTAGATATTCACTCTAAAAACCCATAATTTCGTTTGTAGTGACACTAATTTACTTTTATAAAAAATGTGTATTACGTAATCTTAACTTTTATCGATAGTATTAGGACTTCATTGATATTATAACAATTGTTTAATATTTCCGAAAAACCAATGAAGATATATGCATATGAAGTTTCATGATTGATATATGATGCCTTTCTAATTCTATATGATTTGATTATGGCATGGGTAAAAGATAGGTAGATTCTAATGATGGGATGAGATGATTTTCAGAATGATTGATCTCTTAATATCATATCATGAAAACCATAAACCTTAACAAATACTTTTCCTTAATTAATTAGAATACATTATATATTAAATCAGTCCATAAAACTTAGGTGTCCCTTGTTTAATATTATTTCAACAGTTCATAAATTGTCATTATAACGGTTGAAACTTGAGTATAAATACATTTCAGTACACTTAAATCTATGCATTCCTGTATTAATAACAATGTAATAAATATCAATTAAGCTAATATTCAATCGACGGTTAAATTTCAATTTGAACCCCAAATTTGCTAAAAGTTTGTTAAATTTTTAGTATTACATTCTAATATGAATCATAAACCAGTGGCTCTTTCAATTGTGCGGGCAAGATTAGTTGGATTAGCTCACTTTTCTCTAGGTTATATATTTACTTATGTGGCTTTCTTGATTGCATCTACATCGGGCAAATTTGGTTAATTCAAATTCCAACACTTATGTTATGTGTTGTATTTGCGATAATATCATCTCTTTCGATGGAGGAGGGGGGTATGCCCCCTTCTATTTCTACATCTAGGATCTGACTTGTATCATTGATAATAATAAGAACTAAACCGTTATGGCAAAGTAAAGTTTGATTCATAGGGAGAAGAGGCAAAAATTGAAACAAAATTTTCATTTGATTCGTCGGTCCTCAAAAAAAGAAATAAGAAAAGTTCCGTCATTGAGTGAGAAATGAAAAATTCATGGAAAGTTACAATCCTCACCGAGAAATAGTGCACCTACACGTCTTCATCGATGTTGCTTTTCAACCGGAAGGCCGAGAGCTAACTATCGAGAGTTTGGACTATCCGGACACATACTTTGTGAAACGGTTCACGCATGTTTGTTGCCGGGGGTAACAAGATCAAGTTGGTAAGGATTAAAATATTCCTTCTTTTTTCTATTTATTTCTATGATTGATGAACATAGATGAGCCCTTTACCATTCCGTATAAATAGGCTATTCTATTTGTACATATATGGAAGAGGGGCGCATTCAATCTTTGTTTGTCCATTAGTTTCATTTCTTTTCATCGCGGAATAGAGTAATTTGGTAGGTTGCAAGGCTCAAAACCTTGAGGTTATGAGTTCAAATATCGTGATACTGCTTCTTGAATTAGGCAGGCTATGGTTACTTCATAATAAACTGTATATGGCCCAAACAATTAAAAATGGAATCCATTTTATCCATTTGGGCCTATGTTAAAACTAACTGAACCTGGAGTTTGATTGTAACTTCAATAATGGGTTTGCCAGAAAAATCACAGCCCTTAATTCAAAATGAATTCCAGAAGGGCAAAATTTTACCGTTGAATTAAAATCCCAAAATACAACAACTCTTGGGATCGGATGATTATTTGAGGTTGAGATGAGGCAGCTCACATCAACATTCCGATCTGTGAAACACCCAATTCCAATTCCAATCCCAGACCCTAAACCCAATATCGTAAAACCATCGTTGCCGTCAGAATCGAGTGCCGTTGCAAAATCAAAATCAGAACTAAAAGCCTGGTGCGTTTACCTAATTCTTTCCACCAATCCCCCCATTAAAACCTACGTTGGTGTCACCAACAATTTTTCTCGCCGGTACCATCCTCCTTCATATATCTTCTATTTGAAACTGAAATCCTTATTTGTGTCATTTGTTTTGGGTTTGATTGCTTGTTTTTGAGCAGTAATTGATAAATTTGTAGAATTTGGCTTTGTGAATTTGGTTTCTTCTTCTTTTGTTTTTTTCTTCTTTACATAAGAAAATGATTCAAAATAACTAAAAATATTGAGCTTTGATAATTGCAGTTTGAAGCAACATAATGGTGAACTTAGCGGTGGCGCAAAAGCATCTCGTGCTGGAAGGCCATGGGTCTGCGCCTGTATAGTTCGGGGTTTCAATGACCAAAGTGAAGGTATTTTCACTTTCTTCTACATTCATGTATTTATTACCATGAAATTTGCTAACATGATTGATGTGTTCAATTAGATTAAATACAAAATTTCTGCTATGAATATGATCTTAACATAGCTAAGCACACCTGTTGACGTTTCCTTATTTTATTTTAGCTTGTGAGTTTGAATTCAGATGGAAAATGGTCTCAAGAAAACTGACTCGCAAAAAGAAGAATAAGGAAGCTGATGATTGCTCCCTAACGTTATTACAACACAGGCAAACAGCTTTGAATAAGGTTAAAGGTATGTTGGATTGCAGTCACTTAGAAATTGAATGGCAAATGAGTACTTCCTAATTCATAATACCTCCAATTCTTGATAATTTTCATTGTCTTCAAAATGTTGTACGAAGAGGTGTTCATCAAAAGATAGAAAATCATTGAATATGTAATACTAATTGTTATAAATGCTACAACCATTTGTAATAAGTGGCCAAAGGGAAAGCCTTAAATCATTATTGACAATGATTTGAATAGTCCCATTTCTTGTTTTTCTTACTTTACCTTGACTCTGTGTAGATAACGTAACATTGTTCGATACAAAAAGCATGTTTTTTGAAGCAATATAGTCCATTCTGCACCGGTTCCGGTTGCACCGGTCGGTGTGCACCGTTCCAGTAATAAATTGGAACAATTATTTCTCTTTTTGTACCGGTGTAAATTCTGGTATGTACAGCACCAGCTTGTTCCAACCAATTTAGGTTGCACCGGCCGGGACATTGCACATTGGACGGTGCATGAATAATGTTTAAAAATAGATAAAATTATTATTATTTAATCAACTTTAATGTTTTTTATTAATCAAATTTAAAATTTAAAAAGGTAAAGGAGCAACTTTAAAATTTTAAGTAGAAAATTAATGAATAATAAAAAGTAAAGAATTTATATAACAAAAAAAGAAAAAAAGAAAAAAAAAAAAGACAACTTCTAAATGCTTCACAAACACAACATTTTATGTATGTTTTTGTTAAACTTTCATTTTATATATTTAGTATGAGATGATCTTAGTGTAGAGTTTTTAAATAATGTTATGGATGATTTGTTGTTTAATGTGTGAGATGTTTTTTTCTTTGTTTACTTTAGATTTGTTAAGTGATGAAATTTTATTTGTGAAGTTTATTGATGAGTATTTTATATAATTAATTAATATTTTTATATTTGAAATTATTTAATCAAATTCATTTCATATATTTAATATCTTACATATTAAATATTTTCAAAAAAGCGGTAAATTTGAAACAGTACATCAAAACAGACTGGTAATGATACGTATTAGTTCCAATAGAAAAATGGTGCGCACATCGGACTGGTACTGACTATCTTGATTTGAAATAAAACTAGTTAGTATCATTGTCTTTTTATTTCTTTTTTCTTTTTGGAGCCATGAATCTCGCATAAGTTGTGTATTGAAGTTGATGTTATGATACAAATATTTGTATCATCTTAAACTTGTAAACTTGTAAGGTACTTTGTGTAGGTAAAATCGTGAGGTTCCTTTGTAAGTTGACATTTTAAATTTGGTATGGATATGCCATTGAGAATAGTGGGTTCTGAGGAGAATGCATGATGATATGAACTACATTGGTTGTGTAGTAGAGTTAGTACATGTTTGACAGTATTTACAACTTATGACCGTCTTTTTTTAGACAAAACAAACAGCAATGCCTGGTGCTGGCTGTCGTGCAAAGTTGGATTGACTGTTCTCAATTTAAGTCAATTAACTTAACATTGAAGCAATGCCTGGTGCTGGCTGTCGTGCAAAGTTGGATTGACTGTTCTCAATTAACTTAACATTGACAATTATGCTCTCAATGAAAAGTGATTTAAAGCTTTTTTGGATACAAAATTGCCCCCCCAGTTTTTCACTCTGTCAAGCTTTAGTGTCACAACTTCAAAGTTTTGGTGTCGCGACATCCTTGACAGTGGTACACTAGTGGCTGAAGGGGTTCTTTGTTGTGACGGCATCCACTGGTCGATGTTGCAACATCATTGGTGTTGGTCACAATTTCTTCGCTTCAATACCTTTAGGGATCTCACGACCTTGGAGGCTTAGTGTCACAACATCATACCCTCGATGTTGCTACTCTCTTGACAGTCGGCTTTAGGTTGATTTCTCATTGCAGTTTTGCCCCCTAGAAGCAAAGGGACTCGATGTCGCGATACCTACCTTTGCCACTCAAAGATTTTGTTAGGTTCCTTATGACTCCATTTTTCCAATTTGGGTCTCAAGAGAAGTAAAACTAAGTAAAAACGTTTATTAATAGTAAAAAGTAAAAATCAACAAAAATATAGAAATGACACCTAAATTACTCGAAAATAAATTATTAGAGTGTTTTGGAGAGTCTAATTTGATATATCAAATTACGGTAGATCCTAAGGCAAACAAAATGTCCTTCCAAGAGTTTGGTGACAAGGTAGTTGCCTAATCTTCTGAATGGATAGGCGGGGTTGAACAATTGAAGGCTGAGTAGAGCAAGGTAGGCTCTCAATAGGAGCTCATGACCAATGTTAGCAATATCTTAGAGACAGGAAAGGAGGAGTTGTCCACCCAAGTTGCGAGGTATGAGAAGTGGTTGTACAAACTAAGGAAGATTTATGTAAGGGATGTGAAAAATAAAAATAAGAAGATTGAGGACTTCAAACAACAAGTGGCTAAATTGTATAAAGAATTAAGTGACGAGGTGGATAAGGTGAACCCCCCGGTCGTTGAGAGTGCCTATCTCACCATACATGTGGCATATGGACCATTTGATTTGCGAGAAGGTGGAGTTTGGGATGTGCAACTGCTTGGAGTCGTACAAAAAAAGTACTTTTATCATTTCAATACCATCCACTCTCAAGTCCCTAATCCCGAGGCTTGTATGGATTTTCTACAAGTTGATGGGCCTAGGAGATGTAATGTGAGTCTGCTGCCAACCTTGATGCAAGCAGGACTAATGCGGCCCAGTATTTCACCTTTTTTTTTTTTTTTGTGTTTATGCTTTTGCTATTTTTTTGTAACTTTTCTTTTTAATGACATATCCCAATTTTTCTTCTGACCATGGTTTTTGCTATTTTAAGGTATTAAGTTTTGCATATTCAAAAAAATTCAAGATATGTAGTTTTCTAGATTTAATAGTTATGATCCTTAAGAAATTAAAGAGTCGTAAGAGGCCAATTGCCTAAACATATGTAACATTAGTGATCAAACGCTTTGAAAAGCTTATGTCTATGGTAAGGCAAAGTCTTCTGAGAAGTTTTCAACCTAGGTGGTCGAAGGCTTTAAGAAGCGTTGAGCCTATAAAATGTGAGGTCTTTTAAGAGTCTTTTAAGAATTGTTGAGCCTATAAAAGGTGAGATACATTGCACAATATTTACTCTTACCAAACTTTTGGAAGATATCAGTAATTATTTACAATATATTAATTATACATTTCATCCACATATGCCTAAAAAGGTTAAATAACGTTCGACCACTCACTGTGAACGCCTATTAGCGAAGAATGTTGCTAATTCTACTAAGACAAGGGTTTTATTTTATATATAGTTCACATGGTGGAGACAATACTATATGGAGCTATCATTTAGCTTGTATAATATCGTTTCTATGCTCAAGACTCACATAAAGAGATCACATATACTAGGGTTTGCCCAACAACTAGCGAAAATACTCTGGTTGATATACACTAGAGCTTGGGAGCTCATGCTCATGCAAACATGTTGGTGCATTTAGGAGTTGTATTAAGTTAGGGGTATATGTACACATAGTTCGTAAATATATATACATAGAGCTAGCCAATATGTGAAGCTCACACAATATACATATACTCATACCTCATTTAGTGTGACTACACAACACTTATGGTGCTACCAAATAAAGAAAGAGGAAAAGAAACTATCCTACTTTAGATCTAGATTCATTGTGAATTGACACGAGTGATCACAACATTTGGGAGGGCTTTCATTGGGAAGTTCCATTTCGATTGATTCTAGAGATTGGGAGTTAGTTCATGCTCATCGCACCAACTATTGATATAAGATTTGGGTTTAGAGATTTAAAGACGATTCACCTTTTATGGGCGGAGAGCAAGGTTTTTATAATTGGAGTGGTTGTCAAACTAGTTAGACCACCAATTCTTAGTCCAATTGTTTGATTATTTTAACCAGTTTGTTTGGTTCAATTAAATAGCTTATTAAAAAATCATAATCGAACTAGTGGTCAAATTAGTTAAACCACCAATTCTCAATCTAATTTGTTTGATCATGTTGTCTGGTTCAATTAAATAAATTATTGAAAAAATCATAAAAAAGATAAATATGGTTCAACTGATTATTTAGCTCGATTCAATCGTTTCACAAGTCAACCAGTCCAAAACCCCTATTTCCACATTGATACCTCAATTGATTCTCGATCTAGCTAGCCGATCCAATTTTGAAAATAATGATGGAGAGTTGTAAGTGGTCGAGTATGGTAATAGAGAGGAGAAAAGAGAAAGTATCAGTCAAGATAGAGAAAGAAAGAGTATAGTAAGTGTCTTGATCAAGCAAACTATCTTTGCCAAGTATGATCCCTCGACATGAGCTCGCTTTACTCTGGACTTGCGAGGTAGACGTTCCATGATCCTGGTTGGTGAGATCTAGTCTTAATTTTTGGTCTTAGCTTATAAGTGGTTTGACAAGGTAGCAGGATCGCGTTCTTTAATTGAAGAAAGTTGTTGGTGAGCTCCAGAGGTGGTTTGGCGAGGTCCAACGAGATGAAAGGATAGTGAGATGATCTAGCCAAGTACCGTTGATGGGATCGTCTAATATGAGTACAACAATATGAACAACATTGGTTATATAATAAAGATAGTATTGACATTGTTTAAAACTTATGACTTTGTCTTTTCTAAGACAAAACAAACCCTACCTTTCATATTAGAGATGGTTGTGATGTTGAGTCAATATAATATCAATCAATCAATCTATCTATCTATCTATCTATATATATATATATATATATATATATTTCACTCAATATTTCGATATTAAAATAAATTGAGCCAAATATTATATGAAGTCGACGTCATGGATATGGTTGTTCTTAATTTTTATCTAAAAAAAAAGAAAAAAAAAAAAAGAAAATTCAAGTCAACCGGCTGCATCATGCATAAAATTATTCTTTATGTTTTCCATCCTAATCAACGTGGAGCGTTAAAAATAAAATTCCTTTGTGTCCAAAGAGAAATTTCTACTTACCTAACCCAGCCTCAAGTGTATAACATATTTTTCGCCGAGACATCAGATCTAACCAATAAAAATAAATAATCGAACTCTGCTCATCTGCTATCTAGGTATACTTGAAACATCTAGCAAGTCAACTTTACATATTTCACTCCATATTTCCCAATATAACAAGTGGATTAAAGCAATACATAGAGAAGAAATATGTTGGGAGAGGAGATGAACAGCTTCATCAAGGTATGGTTAGCAGTTTTCACATCTCTATGTTATTGCCATGCCATGGGTAAGATGGTTCCAAAAGGTCCCAAAAGACTCATTTTCCTACTCCCCATTGTCTGCCTATTTCTCTACCTCCCTCTCAATCTATACTCGCCCCATTTAGGTGGTCTTACAGCCTTTTTCATTGCTTGGCTTGGTAACTTCAAGCTCTTATTATTTGCTTTCGACAAGGGTCCTTTAAACACACGTATATCTCTCCCACTTTTTATGGCTCTGGCTTGCCTACCTATCAAGATTCAACAAGATCCAATTAAGGAAAACCCATCATCAAAATCACAAGGAAAATCCAAGGAAGGTACTGTCAACTATGTTATTAAGGGTTTGCTTTTGGCCATTATACTATGGTCCTATAACTTCATTGAATACATACATCCCAATATTATCAAGCTCCTCTACGCTTTGCACATATATTTCTTCCTTGAAATCTTCTTGGCTATAGGGGCAGCCATGGTTCGATCCTTTTATGGGGTGGAGCTGGAGCCACAGTTCAATGAACCCTTCCTTTCAACTTCACTCCAAGACTTTTGGGGCAAAAGGTGGAACCTCATGGTGGCTAGTATCATGCGCCTTACCGTATACGAACCTACCCTAAGATTTTCGTCAGCTGTGATTGGCAGAAAGTGGGCTCCGGTACCGTCGGTTTTGTCAACGTTTGTAGTATCGGGTGCGATGCACGAGCTAGTGTTTTACTATCTGAGGCGCGTGAGTCCCACAGGGGAAGTGAGCTGGTTTTTTATTTTCCATGGAATTTGTTTAACACTTGAGATTGGTTTGAAGAAGGCATTAAGTGGGAAGTGTCGGTTACCGTGGATGGTAACGGGACCGTTGACAGTTGGGTTCGTGTTGGGCACGGGCGTTTGGCTGTTCATTCCACAGTTCACGCGGTCAAAGTTAGATGTTAGAGCGTTTGAAGAGTACGCTGAAATTGGGGCGTTGTTGAAAAGTTATTGTGAAAAAGTCTTAAACCGTATCTTTTATCACTAATAATATTTCAAAGATTAGCCGTCGACATTGTTGGTCTCAGAATTTTAATATTTCTATTTCAATTATTATTTTATACAAATGATATTTAAGATTATAATACATTATTTGTAATTGTATTTATACATTTTTTTTTAAAAAAAATTCAAGTTTCTAATAATTTATTTTTACGTATTCAATAATACATAATAAGTTTTAACCTCAAGGTTGGGTGTTTGTTTGGTCTGACTTTTGTTAAGGGTGTAATATATGCTTGATATAAGAATAATGTAAAGCTTGGATTTTGAATCATGTTCAAAATTATAAATATATATATATATATATATATATTTATAATAAAACTTTGACTAATTCATAAAAGGATAATTGAAATAGTAAAATTGAGGTTTTGATGATGTTTATCTTAAATTTAAGTTTTACCCTTTCTAGATTATTGTATTAAAAATCATCATAATAATATTTATTATTTTTTAAAATAAATTTGTTTTAATCATTTCTCAATTGAATTGGTGTCTGATTAACTCGTGACGTCAACTCAATTAATGAATACAATCTAAAATCGAATATATATATATATATATATATATATATATATAGAATACACAACATAACATAGATATCTTTATTTGTTCACAAGTAAAACAAATATAATACTTGTCGAAACTATTTTTTTTTTTGTAAAACGGGTCGACTTTGGTTTTGAAAACGAAAATAAAACGGGAGTCGCCACCAATCCTTTTTGATGAGGTGTGATCGGGTCACCTCTTAAAACGGTTGTTTTTAATAAGCGGTTTGATTTATCAAAACAACGATTTCGGTCTATGAAACTCAGAAAATGGATTCGGGAATCGGTTACGTACGATGAAGGGTTAGCACCCTCGATACGCCCAAAATTGGTACCTAATTGATAAAATCATGTCCTAATGTTGAAAATTTAAAAAGATTCGAAAATACGATCCTCTTTTATTTTTTCAAAGCTTGAACAAATTGAGATGGATGATAAGACCCTCTCATTTCGAAGAGATAAAGTATCATACCCAGTGAGTTAGGGTGCAACACTTTGGACTCCCGAAACTGAGCTTGCCTTTTGATTTTAAAACTTGGTTTTTAGTTTGAGAAGGGTATTCTGTTATTTGTCAAATGAGAAACCGGAACCCAGTAAGTTAGGGCTCTATTTCTCGAAATTCTAAATACGGAATATTGCCTCTATTTTTAAAAAACTTATCTCGGGGTATCTAGATGTCGTGTCCAGTAAGTTAGGGCACAACACTTCGAATTTTCGAGAACAAGTATTTTATTCAAAACTTGTATTGCGATTTTAAAAGGGATATTCTGTTATTCAGATTGAATGAGAAAAACCGGAACCCAGTAAGGTAGGGCTCGGTTCCCTCGAATCTTTAATACGAAATACCGGTTATTTAAAAAACCTGATGCATCGAGAAAGATTAGTGTGACAAATGATAATATGAAAATACGGTGTTACATGTGAAAAGAATAATAATAATGAAATAACAATATGAAATCCGAATAATATGCTAATACGAGTGATACTAAAATATTAATAATAATGATAAAGTAAAAATAATAATATAGGTGGTGATAAAATGAAAGTGTTACGATAATAGTCGTATATTGACAGTAGTAGAAAATATCGATAAAATAATAATGATGATAAAAAATAATGGCAATAATGATAGCAATTAATAAATGAAATAATATATATAAAATAAATAAATAAAATATACATATAATAATATAATAATAGTAATAATAATGATA
The DNA here is from genome assembly GCA_005393395.2 of Gossypium australe. Classification (NCBI taxonomy): domain Eukaryota; kingdom Viridiplantae; phylum Streptophyta; class Magnoliopsida; order Malvales; family Malvaceae; genus Gossypium; species Gossypium australe. The sequence continues at coordinate 133,026,409 of CM016621.1, forward strand.
ATATAATAATAAAAATAATGAAAATAACAAATAATAATAATAAATAAAATAATAATATTAGTAATAGTAATAATAATAGAAATATCAAATAATAATAAAAAATAATAATAACAAGATAAATAATAATAATAATAATAATAATAATAATAATAATAATAATAACAACAAATGAAATAAGTAAATAAAATAGATGAATAATAGTAACAATAGTAATGATAATAATAATAATAAATGCTAAATAATAATAATAATAATAATAATAATAATAATAACAACAATAATAATAAATAAAATAATTGCAAAATAACTAAAAAGTGAGTAAATTGAATTTAAAACGAAAGTTTGGGGTCAATTCGAAATAAAAATAAAAGAAAAGGACTTATTTATACGCGCGGAGGAAGCGGGGGGGGGACCAAATATGTAATAAACCCCTACGGCCAAAACGCGCAACAACGAGGGGGACCAAATTGAAAACCAAAATAAAATATTGGGCGGGATTTTAAAATAATAAAAATCTTATTATAAAACACTGAAAAAGTGGAAGGGCTAAAAGTGCAATTAGCCCTTCCTTCAAAAAACACGCGGATCCTAGGCTCTGGGTCGGGTCAAAGTCGGGTCGGATCAAAACGACGTCGTTTGGGGCTTATGGACGCCGACCAAAACGACGTCGTTTGGGGCTTATGGACGCCGACCAAAACGACGTCGTTTTGTAATGTGTATATAAGGTAAAATTTGCTTAAAAAAATCATTTCTCCTTTGTTATTTAAAAAAAAAACTTATTCTTCTCTCTTTGCTCTCTGCAGGTCTGTAGAGTGGGGATTCCGGCCGATCGCCGACCGTCGTGGCTTCGCCGTCGGTGGCCGGAACTTCAAAAAAGGTAAAATTTTGGGGATTTTTTTTTATATTTTCGTATATATAAACTATTTACTATTTTAAAAAAAAAATAAAAGAAGATGAATGTATATGTATATTTTCGAATAGAGAAAGTAAATGAAAATAAAGATCTTTGCACGTTTAACCTTTTCTTTCTTCAACTGCCTTTTTCGCTTACTGATTGAATGCTTCGAATCACTGCTTTTTTGTTCAAGAATGTCCCTATTTGCTTTTTTGATTTCTGATTGTTTGTATTTTTTTTGGATTCGGAATCTTTATTTTCTGTATTGATAAAAAATCTCTTTTTTTTTTTATTTTCCCAAAAAACTCTCTTTTACAATGGTTAAATCGGTCTTTTATAACCGATTTTGTACAACTTTATGTCATTTCTCTTTTATGGTTTTGCAGGCGACGACACAAGTGGCGATGGCCGGCGCAGATGGGACGTTGGCGGTGGTGTCAAAAGGCTGGGCAAGTGGGACGGCGGCTGGTCAGAAGACAGATGACCCTAGGTGCGGCGCACCTAGGGTTTAGTTTTGTTTTTTTCTGAAAAATGAATGTTGGGCTAGGGTTGTTGAGCTGATTAGTGGGTTAGGTTAATGGGCTTGGGTAGGTTTAGGTTGTTTTAGGTATAATGAAATGGGCCCCCGGCAATTTGGGCCTTCTACAGCTTCCCCTCTTTGCTCATTGTCGTGCAACGGGAATAGAGCAAAGACATAAAGAAGGACCAAATTTGCCCGGTCTTGCTGAGTCTTGACTCCTTTGGTGTTTTTATCCTTCAGGCAGCCTCATTTCAGTCCACCACATCTTGTTGCTTCGACTCGCGTCACCGCCATTTCAGAGAGATAAGATGTGATGTCTTCAATCTGCTCCTGCAACTTCAGGAATTGCCAAATCTGCTATCTTCAATCTGCTCCCTGCAAACTCATGGATTGCCAGACTGATGTCTTCGATCTGCTTCATGCAACTTTAGGAATTGCCAAATCTGTTATCTTCAATCTGCTCCCTGCAAACTCAGGGATTGCCAGACTGATGTCTTTGATCTGCTTCTGCAACTTCAGGAATTGCCAAATCTGCTATCTTCAATCTGCTCCCTGCAAACTTAGGGATTGCCAGACTTGCTAACTTAGATCTACTCCTGCAACATCAGGAATGTCAGACTTGCTAACTTAGATCTGCTCTTACAACATCAGGAATGCTAGACTTGCTAACTTAGATCTGCTCCTGCAACATCAGGAATGCCAGGCTTGCTAACTTTGATCTGCCCCACTACTATCTCTAGGAGACAAAATCTGAAATCTTTGATATTGCTACACCGTTCTCTGGGGAACCTGTCCTGTAGAATTAGTTTTATGTGCTTATGCTTATGCAAATGATGCGTATGCTATGGTCGGAATGATTCAAATGCTCCTAACCACATGTGCTATGGATGACATTTACATGAATGCAGAATATCATGAGAATGATGATTTTTTACAATGATTAAGATGCAATGATCGTAATAAATCGAATGCTCCTAAGTAAATGATATTATGGAAGACATTTGCACAAATGCAGAATGTCATGATAATGAAAAATGTATAAGGATCAGGATGTGATAATCGAAACGCTCCTTAATGATATATGAATGCAAAATGAAATGACCCATTTTTAATGTTTAGGTTTGTCACTGCTCGTCGCCCATTAGAGTCCTCTTGTTGACGTATTACACTGCTATCTTGCTCTGCTGGTACCTTTGCCAAAAACTCAAAGAAACAATCATATTTTGCTCAAATGACTTGCCCCAATGTAACTTCAAGGTCCCTTCCACGGTACCTATAGGACTTTAAGGCTTATACCATCTTCAGACACTCTCTACAATTCAGGGGGGTATAGGGTCTGCGTCATCTTCAATCCATCCTATTGTGACTCAAGGATATAGAATTTGTAACTTATTCAATCGATTTGGTCTACTACACCTTTCCATTCCCTGGGTGTCATGACCAGGTGTGTATGCATGATATTTGCACGGATACAGAATATCATTTTTTCTCGCCAATGATTCCCCATTTACACATAGGTTAACATTGCCCCTTTTTCGTCAAGATGGTATTACTAACGTAATGTCTTGTCATTTTGTTCAATCACCATTTTTGACAAAATCCGAAGAGATAGCCTCAGTTCAGACTTTTCCTCCACCAATATTTCTATCCCTTAAACTTGAGAAGTTTTAAGCAATAGTCATGTTTCAGGTTCTCGTTCTATTTAGAAGTTCCCAGAGTAATATGCGAAACTCCTTTCGTGAAAGTGTCGTTAGTCCATTAATTGTTATTTCAATACGAAATGCCTGAAAGAAATTGTAGACAAGAAGGAAATTGATTGGGAGCATAGCTCGAAACAAACAGGTTAATCAAAGCTAGCAAATGCAATCAAGAAGGAAGTTTGTTGGTAGTGTATTTTGAAAGGAATAAAATAACCATAAATAACAAAAATTGGTAAAATAGAAACTGGGTGCCCTAGATATCACAGCCTAAGCTTCTCTGTTCAAACTTCTTGAGGACCATTTTGAGCTCAATATGTGTTTAGGGGATCCGAAGTACTTTGTCGATGCCCCAAGACGTAACATACTTCTTCACTGTTAATTCAAATATAGCAAGACTGCTGCATGCCCCACTTTTGAACAAAATTTGAGCCGCCCTTTTTGGGTTTTCAACTCAACTCTTCTTTAGTCTCAAAGTGCCCTTTGCAAGTTTTCTCTCTGGCCTCTCCTTTTTCTTTCTCCTTTTAGTTGAATTTTTCATTTCATTCATTTCTTTCTTTTTTTTTTTTAGAAACTCTCAAGGCGCCCTTTGCGGGTTTTCACCTTGGCCTCTCTTTTCAGATGAAATCTGAACTCCCTAGCTTAAACATATCTTTGTCATCCATCTTGGTCAAAGTTAATGATCTTCCAGAATAAGCCTTCTTCACCACATAAAGTTTTGCCAAATTTGGTATTTACTTCCCTCTGAAGTCCTTTTGTATGAGAAGAATCCTTCATAATGCCAGGTCCCCATTATGAAATTCTTTTGGGCGAACCTTTTTGTCACATGCCCGTATCATCCATTTTTGGTACATTCGACCATGAATACTTTCAATCAAGCTTACTGTAGACATTCTGCTTCATTCAACCTGGAGAAAAGAAATCTTAACTTCTAACCATTGCTCCCCTTTGGTGAGCCAACGAGAAAGAAGTTACCCCAGTGAAGGTCCTGGCCCACGTTCACGAAACATAGAAGGTAAATGGTAGCTTCTCTATGCCAACTTTTACAAATATTAGCCGTTTTTACAAAAAATTTTGAATGGTTTTTGGCTGCCTTTGCTACACTGGATGGTGTCTGATTTTTGAATAGACTGTAAATTTGTGCAATTATGTTAAACGCGTTTCTTTCTGGCATTCTTTATTGTCACTCTTTCTTTTTTTTTTTGGATTTGAATTTGAATTTGATGACTATTGACTTTGTAATTTTGGCATATGAAGCGACCTTCACCCTCTCAGTGAGGTAACCAACGACCATGAATATGAATCGATGTTGGATAAAAACTTTTGAGGAGACTGGCTTGATAACGTCCATGCCCCACATATAGGAAATCTCCATGTTTCAGTAGCCTAGGCGTGTCTTGGTGATCATGATGATGCCTTGCCTTATTCCTGCAGTGGGCTAAGCTTCCATCTTCATCTCTCTCGTTAGCTCGTAATGTCTGCTAACACTTCGTAAGGTAGGATCTACCATTTTTAACAGGTTAGGAAATAAGTTGCAATCTCTGTCATCTTCTAAATCCTTAGATCCCTCTAGACACATATCCCACTAGAAAGGGAGTCAGTAACAGCGTCGCTCATGTCATTGATATCTGGGACCCATTGTGGGTATGAAGTTAAATTCCAAAGAATAATTAATTCCAAGAATGATTATTTATGAATGAAGAATAAAAGAATATTCAATAGAATGTATAGTATGAAAAAGAAAATAATATTTGTTAAAAAAGATGCATTTTACTGAAATAGTAATTCTGGACACAAGCCTATTTCACAAAAGAAATCTCATTGCTTCTATGCTTAAAGCAACAAGTGCATTTTGTACATTACTCTAAGTAAGCTCTAAATACTACAGGAATTTCTTCCGCAGTCGTATTGTCCAAAACGCTCCCAGGTTCATGTTTCCGTATTTGGCGCTTCATCTATCTTTACAATACCCATGTTGATGAGTTTTTCCACCAATTTCTTGAAAGCAAGGCAATTTTCTATTGAATGCCCTGTGACCCCTGCGTGGTACTCACACTGGGCATGTGGGTCATACCATTTTGGGTATGGAGGTTGCATCGGTTTAGGGTAATGAGGAGCTACAACATGTGTGTCAAACAACATTTGGTACATCTCCCTATACGAGACTGGGATGGGCACGACCCGGGGTCTTTCTGAGTTCAATTTTGGATTGAGTTCTTCTCTTGGGGAGACTAGACAACTGGTAACTGCCTTCCTTGGCTAGTATACTATAAACGGCTTCGAACGGCCCTTATTATACCCACTCGTATTATTCACATCCTTGTTTTTCCTCTTCGGGACCTTGGAAGCCCACTCTTCCTTTTTCTTTGTCTCTGCTAGGCCAAGAACAATAGGATTAACTCGATCATCACCCGGATTAAAACCTGAACCCATTGGGGAGTTCAACAGGGTCGAAGTGTCAGTCTAACATTGGGGTTTGATAATGACAGGTACCCCGCGCGAATGCGCTTCTGGTTGAGTTGAGATATTTATCGGGGAGTAAACGATTTCTTCATCATCATCCACATCGTTGACCATTGAATCACTCCTTTTTTCAAGTCCTCCGGTTAGTAACTGGGTTAATTGGCCTATCATATTCATTTGATCTCGCATACCCTGTTGAATTTTGGCCAACTGCTCTTGCATCAGTATTTGTCTTCGCTTTAATTTCTCCAATCTTTGTTCCATGTCTTCTAGGTTGACTGAAATAGTTTCACCTAATTAGGGTCTTTCTACAAATTTTAATGTATGTGACATGATGCAATGCAAATGCATGAAATGCAATGCAAATGCATGAAATGAATGCACAAAGAAAGAGAGGCTTTGATTATGAATTCAATTCCATTAGAAGAACTTTTCTAGAAAATACATTTCTTTACATAAAACTAATTGCATATACGACTTTGTCCTCATAGTCCAAGTGAAAACACCAATCCTCTTCTTTCATATCCGGATGTTATGGTCATGTCCCGTGAACTTTCCCAATAGATGCCTCTTCTAGCTTCTTGTTGCTTGGTCCAGGCCGTACCTCTTCACTCACTTATCCTCCGCGATGTTCATCAGCTTCTTTTAGAAAATGGAGACACGATGACTCTCGAATAATCCTTTTTGGCTTGAATCCTCGGGCAAAGTCTTGTATTCTTCTGTGGGCTATCAGCCCTCTCTCGTTGTTTACCTGGACTATGTTCGAACGACCGTATTATAATCCACTTTATCAAGTAACACATTTCCTTATGACAAACTCTTCTTTTTAGCAATCGAATATGAATCAACACCTCCTTTCTAAGATGATGCGGTAAAATGCAATCAAAACAGAACAAAACAAAATATGTCAGTATAGAAAAAATAATCAACAAAAATAGAATACCTATTTGGGTGACCACTAGGGTTTGGTACAATTTTACCTGGGATAGGCTCTTAGGTCTCTCTATATGGGGTTTGGTTCTAAGGTAAGGGTACCTAAACCGGCAGATTCCTTGATCCTCACCCATTACAGACTCATATGGACCGAGTTCGGTTCAGGGGAATACATTTCCCTATGGCCATGCGGAGATGAAAATCTCACGATGACATAGGCACGAATGTATCCCGAAAGCGATCCACTATCTTGCACAGAGGTGAAGACCTCACGAATGAGTAGTTTCTTACTCTCACTTAAAGGGTGCGACCACAACGGTCATGCAATGCAATGTGCTCAAGGTTTCCAAAAGCTTGAAGCAAATAAAGGACATATGAATACAATGATGAAGATCGTAACACAAAAGCAGATGAAATACAAAGAAAGGATCGTATAATAAAACCAAGTTTTCAATTTTCGACAAAAAGACAAAAAGTAATCAACTCGCTTGTGGCTTGACTCTCTTATTTGAAGTCCCCAGTGGAGTCGCCAAGCTGTCGAAACCATTTTTTTGTAAAACGGGTCGACTTTGGTTTTGAAAATGAAAATAAAACAGGAGTCGCCACCAATCCTTTTTGATGAGGTGTGATCAGGTCACCTCTTAAAACGATTGTTTTTAATAAACGGTTTGATTTATCAAAAAAAATGATTTCGGTCTATGAAACTCAGAAAATGGTTTCGGGAATCGGTTACGTACGATGAAGGGTTAGCACCCTCGATACGCCCAAAATTGGTACCGAATTGATAAAATCATGTCCTAATGTTGAAAATTTAAAAAGATTCGAAAATACAATCCTCTTTTATTTTTTCAAAGCTTGAACAAATCGAGATGGATGATAAGACCCTCTCATTTCGAAGAGATAAAGTATCAGACCCAGTGAGTTAGGGTGCAACACTTTGGACTCCCGAAACTGAGCTTGCCTTTTGATTTTAAAACTCGGTTTTTAGTTTGAGGAGGGTATTCCATTATTTGTCAAATGAGAAACTGGAACCCAGTAAGTTAGGGCTCTATTTCTCGAAATTCTAAATACGGAATATTGCCTCTATTTTTAAAAAACTTATCTCGGGGTATCTAGATGTCGTGTCCAGTAAGTTAGGGCACAACACTTTGAATTTCTGAGAACAAGTATTTTATTCAAAACTTGTATTGCGATTTTAAAAGGGATATTTTGTTATTCAGATTGAATGAGAAAAATCGGAACCCAGTAAGGTAGGGCTCGGTTCCCTCGAATCTTTAATACGAAATACCGGTTATTTAAAAAACCTGATGCATCGAGAAAGATTAGTGTGACAAATGATAATATGAAAATACGATGTTACATGTGAAAAGAATAATAATAATGAAATAATAATATGAAATCCGAATAATATGCTAATACGAGTGATACTAAAATATTAATAATAATGATAAAGTACAAATAATAATATAGGTGGTGATAAAATGAAAGTGTTACGGTAATAGTCGTATATTGACAGTAGTGGAAAATATCGATAAAATAATAATGATGATAAAAAATAATGGTAATAATGATAGCAATTAATAAATGAAATAATATATATAAATAATAAATAAAAATATATACATATAATAATATAATAATAGTAATAATAATGATAATATATTAATAATAATAATAATAATAATAATAATAATGAAAATAACAAATAATAATAATAAATAATAATATTAGTAATAGTAATAATAGAAATATCAAATAATAAAAATAATAATAATAATAATAATAATAACAAGATAAATAATAATAATAACAACAAATGAAATAAGTAAAAATAAAAATAGATGAATAATAGTAACAATAGTAATGATAATAATAATAATAAAATGCTAAATAATAATAATAATAATAATAATAATAATAATAATAATAACAATAATAAATAAAATAATTTCAAATAACTAAAAGGGAGTAAATTGAATTTAAAATGAAAGTTTGGGGTCAATTCAAAATAAAAATAAAAGAAAAGGACTTATTTATACGCGCGGAGGAAGCGGGGGAGACCAAATATGTAATAAACCCCTCCGGCTAAAACGCGCAACAACTAGGGGGACCAAATTGAAAACCAAAATAAAATATTGGGCGGGATTTTAAAATAATAAAAATCTGATTATAAAACACTGAAAAAGCGGAAGAGCTAAAAGTGCAATTAGCCCTTCCTTCAAAAAACACGCGGATCCTAAGCTCTGGGTCGGGTCAAAGTCGGGTCGGATCAAAACAACGTCGTTTTGGGGCTTATGGACGCTGACCAAAACGACGTCGTTTTGTAATGTGTATATAAAGTAAAATTTGCTTAAAAATATCATTTCTCCTTTGTTATTTTAAAAAAAAAACTTATTCTTCTCTCTTTGCTCTCTGTAGGTCTGTAGAGTAGGGATTCTGGCCGATTGCCGACCGTCGTGGCTTGCGTTGGCCGGAACTTCAAAAAAGGTAAAATTTTGGGGATTTTTTTTTATATTTTCATATATATAAACTGTTTACTATTTTTTTTAAAAAAAAAAGATAAAAGAAGATGAATGTATATGTATATTTTCGAATAGAGAAAGTAAATGAAAATGAAGATCTTTGCACGTTTAACCTTTTCTTTCTTCAACTGCCTTTTTCGCTTACTGATTGAATGCTTCGAATCACTGCTTTTGTGTTCAAGAATGTCCCTCTTTGCTTTTTTGATTTCTGATTGTTTGTATTTTTTTGGATTCGGAATCTCTGTTTTCTGTATTAATCAAAAATCTCTTTTTTTTTTATTTTCCTAAAAAACTCTCTTTTACAATGGCTTAAATCAGTCTTTTATAGCCGATTTTTTACAACTTTACGTCATTTCTCTTTTATTGTTTTGCAGGCGACGGCACAAGTGGCGATGGCCGACACAGATGAGACGTTGGCGGTGGCGTCAAAAGGCTGGGCAAGTGGGACGGCGGCTGGTCAGAAGACAAATGACCCTAGGTGCGGCGCACCTAGGGTTTAGTTTTGTTTTTTTTTTCTGAAAAATGAATGTTGGGCTAGGGTTGTTGGGCTGATTAGTGGGCTGGGTTAATGGGCTTCGGTAGGTTTAGGTTGTTTTAGGTGTAATGAAATGGGCCTCGGGCAATTTGGGCCTTCTACAATACTTACAAAGACACTTTTTTTTAATTACTAACACTTTTATTAATAGTAGTTTTAGGAAATACAATTCTCTAAAAGGTAAGTAATAGGATTGATGAACCATTCCATAACATGAAATGCTTCCTAGCACGCAATCATTACTTAAAAAATGGAGTTGTTGAAAGGACATGAAACTATGCAAAGGTTTTAGAGACTCCTAAGCTGTTTCATTATTGGAATGTTTAAAGTACATGGTTTGTTAAAGAATACATTCCTTAGGCTGCCTTTGGTTGAGCTTTTAACATCAGTGAGGTGCAGTTGGGGTATCAACCTTACTGTACTGTTGTTTAGTTCAACATTCCAGTGCAGTGAAAATTGGTTTCAACCTCACTACTGTGCTGAAACGGGGCTGGAGATGAGGGCAGCAGTTAAAGGCAATTGGGGCAGTAGGTATTTTTAACAGACAAAAATACCCATTTTTTAACATCCCCATGAAATTTGTAGCTTAATTGCGCCGTTCTTCATCTTCCCTCTTCTCCATCCAAGTACTTTCCTCCTACTTCTTCTATTTTTCATCTTTTAATTTCCTTTTTTCCTTTGCATCAATACAGCTTTTTGCATGTCTTCTCTTTTCAGGGCTGCTGTTTCGTTTCGCTTTGTGAGAGGAGGAGTAGCAAAAAGCAAACAGACAAAAGCTTCTTATTGATTTTTGCTTTTTCTTTTTCCATGAGAGAAAAAAACTCAAACAAATATACTGTCACCGCTTTCAGTAAGGCTTAGTTTGGATGGGCAGTGTGTTTACCTCCGGTGAGGTTAAAAATAGCAGTGGCGGTGAGATTAGTTACTATAGCAGTGAGATTGGATACTATAGCGGTGAGATTAGAGACAATGGTAGAGTGTGTGTTTGGATTCAAACGCAGCTGTAGCGGTGAGGTGAAAATAAAAAATGACTATTAAGGACATCAGATTAGAATTGATATATAATAGAAGTTTTTAAATTATTTTACTTATATAAAATTATTAAAATATGTGAATTTATAAATTCATTTAATAAAATATTAAAATGTATCTTCCAATATTTTATTATAAATATTTTAATGAATTATATAATCAATTTAAATTATTTATTAGATAAAATGATTATTATTTTTAATTTTTTATAGTTAAATATTCCTTTATAACAATGATAAATATTATTTTCGCAAATAGTAACATTATACTTGGATCAAATTTTGAAGTATCTAAACAAATGATTTTTAATAAAAAAAAATAGTAACATAAGACATAACAAGTTTCCTTATTACTAGAAATTAGGTTATGATACAAAATTGTTTTTACAAATATTGATTCATTAAACTATTTGCAATGGTTTCCCTTAACATTGCAATTTCAAGGTCACTTTCACTGTTAGAAGAACTCGATTCACCTCTATCAAAATGGCCTGAAGAGATTGGCATGTCGGGTATATTCTCAAATTGTCGAAAATCCTCATCATGTATTGGTTTTTTTAGCAAAAAAATAAGGAGAAAAAGAAAAACGAATGCAAATAAGATTAATGTAGCAAAAAACTACAGGATGAACACATGGTATACAGAGATATATGAACACATGAAGAACATAAACTATTGAACTATACTATTTGATTGAATATGTTTGATACATACACTGATGAAAGTGTCATCAGGACTCCTATTTTAGGGGACAACGTACCAGAAAAGTTCATGGATGCCAACATCCTAAAAGCAGAATTACGATATAAGGATAACTATTTATTTATATAATGAATAACAATGAAAAAATAATAATAAATATTTCATAATCAATTGAATAATGTATGCATATATTTACAACTATAAATAACAGTCAAGGAGGAAAAATAAAAGTACAACAAATTACTTACACAGAAATGACATTATTACTAGGATCACACATAACATTTGACCAAGTGCAAGGATTAGCTTGATTGGAATTCTAGTCTCTCAACTGATCGGGTGAAGCACGGAGTGAAGTCTTCAATGCAAATAAAGCATCTTCTGAAACAAATGATATGAATATTCATAATCCAATTATGCAAACAAATAACAACAGGCCAAACCAGGCCTAAAGAGTTGGTATATAAAATCAATAGAACAAAGAAACAAGATTATCCGAGGAATATCATCTCACTATACGTCTCACACATGCGCACATGTTTAGACATCCATATGTCTCTCCCTAGAATTCAGGCAAATATAACTTTTAGGCATATATCAGTTTCTCAACCCACTAATATCTCAGTAGAGGAAATATAGTATTATATAGTTTGATTAAAAGCATATATGAAACCAAATCTAGAGCTCATTGAGCAAAATGAAAAGCTTCTAGCATCTTATTGTGTTCCCATTTGAGCTTACTGGCTAAGTAACATATTTGGTTTACATCTAAATTCTTTAGCATGAATAAAGACCTAAAACTCTGAAGTAACTAGTATTATCACTACAGAAAAACAGACTTTTAGCGGCATTTTTTTTTTTTTGCCTTTAGCAGCGTTTATAAGCGCCACTAAAAGTATTTGCGGCGCTTTTAGAAGCTCTACGAAAAACGCCGCTAAATCAAACGCCGCAAACTTTAGCGGCGCTTTTCCCACAAACGCCGCTAAAAGTCATGACCTTTAGCGGCGCTTTTCCCACAAACGCCGCTAAAGGTCATCACTTTTAGTGGCGCTTTCCCCACAAACGCCGCTAATTTGTACAGATTTGCAATGTACAATTTTTTCAATATTATACCCCTCCTGCACTAAAACCAACCAATAATAGTAAATATAGCATATAATTCCAACCCAAAACAGCAAAATTAGCATAAAAATCACACCAAATGCATTAATTCTAAATGATACTTGAAATTCAATAAATTAAATGAATTAGAACTGAAAATATTGTTACAATAATGTTAAATGTAATAATGTCAAAATAATCTTACAACGAGAAACTAAATGTCTAAGATGGCGGCTTCTGCGACTGCTAAAACATCTGCATCATATGCTGAAGCTGTAGCTAGAGCTCATTGTACTTTCTGTTTTGCTCTGCTAGCATTGATGCTGCCTCTGCCTCCCTCGTTGCTGCCGCTTCTGCATCTGCTCTAAGCTATTGCTGGAGTTCTTCATATTTTCTTTGAACATCAGCAATTTGCTGCCTCTGCTCAACCATGTTCTCTTGCATCTGAGCTATCTGGTCTTTTAGCCTCTGAACTTCAGCACGAGATTGACCCCCGGAAGGCATGTATTGCTGGGAGCCGGATCCAAAATATTGGGTCGGGGTAACACTAGATCCTTGAAATCGAACCCGACCATACCTTTCAAGACCAAAAACATTAGTGATAATTCTATTATAAATATACTCAAGATTAACAGAACTATCAGTCGAAGCAATCGTACCTTTTAGGACCCAAAACATTGGTAATAATTCTATTATCAATCTCCTCAAGATTAACAGAACTATCAGTCGAAGCAGCCGCTTCATACTCCACCTTCTTCTCCTTTAGTTTATCCTAATAAATCAATGAAAGAGTTAGAAACGAAATATATAATAAGAAGGAATGCAACATAACTTAACATTATAAATTTAAAACTACAAACAATGAATTAAACTGTTATAATTAAACATTAGAAATATTTATAATAAATCAAATTTTATTAAGTAAGTATACCATAATTTCTGCAGCTTCGGATGTTATCGGAGATCCATCCTTCTTTCTATGCGTAATGTCAAAAAGCTGAAGGTGTCCAACTTTTTGACCAGTCGAAGCTTCCTACATTGTAGCAGAAAAAATATAATTTAATAGTATAAAGTCATTAATATTTGACAGAATTAATAAATTATAATACCTTAGCCTTAGCTACACAAGCAAAACTTCTGGAACCTGCCGTGTGCATGAATTTTTGTTTCTATCTGCTGCTTGTTCCAACTCGCTCACGGTCTTACATAATGGAATTTGAATTATGTATATAGTAAATACTATAAACCAAAAACTTTATAAGACTTTAGAAGTACGTAATACCTCTCCTTTCTTTGAATTCTAGGATCTAACTTGATCTTCCCATTGGTACCTCAACATTCCCGGCGGAACATTTCTTAATTTTTCGTCGAGGCTTATGTCTTTCTTAAAATATTGTTTTTTCAGCGTGCTTTTATTGCCTCTCCATTTTTTACCCAATGTCTTCTTAACATAGTCATCGGAGACCTCTAAAGCAATTCTCTCCTAAAAAAACATAAGTTTAAAAAGTTAATATAAATGAAAGTTAAACCAAAGTATTATAAATTACATTCACGTTTTGTTACCTTAATATTATCGAGAGCCTGATTTTTGTTGGCATCAGGCATGTGATGCCATGATTCGTAGTTAATGGGCAACATATTGCCAATTCGTGCTATAATGCCCAAATAGCCTGCTAATAGTCAAGCTTCAGATCCAACAAGCTGGCCATGATTGTTTCTCCTTACTTTAACACGCTCGACAGGATCTAGGTCGTATAAATCTTTAAGCAATGTACGTCCCCGACCTCTGAATGTCCCACCACCTTCAGCTGAAAAATGATATATTATTATATTAAAATTGAAAAATGAATCAATAATAAAATTCAACATGCATGTAAAAATAAACTTAACATTACTTTGAAATTCTCCAGGCTCGTCATCTATGTCCGGCACACTAGAAGATCCAACAACTGTTTGCTATTCACTATTTCCTTCTTCTGAATTTGGAGTATTTTGGACAATACTTAACTCCTGTAATCGTCTTCTAGGCATTTTTCCTATAATACACATAAGATAGTTCAAAATTTTAGTAACAAATAACAACAATAATAGTACATTTAAAATAGTTAAATTATATAACATGACCAATATTAAAATTATAATACTATATATAAATAAAAAATTTTAAAATCTTACTACATCATATTTTGTAAATATCTTCGTCCACATCCTGACGGACCCATTGAAATTGTTGACAAGTACTAGGGATATTTTCATTTAAGTTTTGTTCTGGAAAAGGCAAAGTTTCTGATCTTTCGACTATGTCATCTCTACTTCCATTGCCCATGTCAAACAAGTCTCTAGGGGTGTTCCGGAGTACAATGTACCAACCCTCATCAGTTGGATCTTTTGAGTAAAAAACTTGTTTTACTTGAGAAGAAAATACATACGGCTCGTCCATCAATTGTTCTCCAGTGTGAATCAATCGAGAAAAATTCACCATTGTAAAACCATATTGATCGTTTTTAATTCCGCGAGTCGTATTCACATCAGTCCAATCTCCTCGAAATAAGACAACTTTCCATTTACCATAATAATCCAACTCAATTATGTCAGTAAGAAGTCCGTAATACTCCACATTCCCCTCGACAGGATTATTGTCCCTAGCACTAGCATAACTTGTAATTGAAGAATTAACAACAATTCCACAATTTTGGGTTCTCCTCAATCTCTCGCGATACTTTGTATGAAATCTGAATCCGTTGATGATGAAGGCACTATATCTTTTCACTATTCTATTTGGACCTTGTGATAGCCATTTAACTTCGTCATTTACTTCATTCCAACTCCAAACCTATTGAATCGAAAGTAAATTGAGTAATTATAAATGTTATGAGAAAATATTATTACTTGACAATGAAAAATTCAATTGCATACCGTTTGGCTTAACCATTCATGAAATGATTATGTGAACAACTTATTAATTTCTCGTTGTTGTAATCTTTAGGACCGTGAACGAGCTCTCAATATTTATTTGTACTCTCTACATTAAAAAAAAGTTTACTTTGTTAGAAGACAGACAAATTATAATTGATGAATATTTATCAAATTCTACAACTTACTTGCGTAATGGTTCTATTGAATCGTGATGAAAAAGAACATATCAATGTGCTTGGACCCACGGTCTATCATCTAATTCTGCAATTTCGACTTTACCGATTGGTTCTCCGAAACTTTGAAATAAATAAGTTTCTGAAACACCCCAAATCTGGCCCACGAGCTTTGACCAGATTTGGTATGTTCCTCAAATAAACTGGTTCAAATTCTTTTGTTATTTTGTGAAAACCTTGTGCCATTTAAAAAAAATATTGTTTGGGTTGGGCTTGTGTAGAAAACCAATTCGATTTTTATTTTGAAAATCCCTTTTTAATATTAAGTGATAAAACATATAGAGTATATTTTAAAAAAACATAATTTACTTAATCTTTAACTTAATGAAAATTTATGTTCAAAATAAATTTAAGTAAAAAGAATTAAAGAAATTCAACTATGGCCTTATGGCCTTATTACATCAAATAATTCCCCAAAATAAACTTAAAGTACTTAAAATAAAATAAGCGTCCAAATCATAAATTTCTTGTTGAGCATGGCCACCTTTAAGCTCCTGCCGACCCGGTCCATTACTACTCATCACCTGAAAAATATTCCCCAACGGGGTGAGTCAAACAGACTCCATGTGTAACCAACACTAAAATTTAATAAATTTAGGCATACCATACATGTCATGTTCACATAATAATATTTCAAGATAATGATGCAATCCCGAACCCAAACCTAGTTAGCCATCCGCTACACATCCCCGTACCAACCTGCACACCGTGGGGACTACTAAGTCAACCCTCCTTCCGCTACACTCCATCGAAGGCAGTCGCTGCAGTCGACATGCTCATCGCCCATATAAATAGCCACCAGATTCAGATAATTGTGTCATGAGACACCACATTCAGATAATGTAACCGAAGTTACCACATTCAGATAATGTGACCGAAGCCACCACATTCAGATAATGTGACCGAAGCCACCACGTTCAGACAGTGAGACCGAAGTCATCACATTCACTTCCCCTTTCTCATATAACCCGAATGCCCCATATTATTCATATCATGCATATCATACTTAAAGTCACATTCATGTGACTTTTCACATGTTAAAATATAACATATTTCGTAGTCCTAGCAGGAGTAGGAAACGTACCTGAGTACTCTGTACCACATTAGGGTACTTTAGCCACATTCACATTCTTATACATTCATATATTAAATATTTGCCATATAACATATTAAAAGTTAGTGTGGGTACACACCTGATTCGCTTAGCAATTCCTTGAAATCCCGAAAAACCGATCTATTGCCTTAGATCCGTTAACTCCTATATTCGGCCAATCATTTAAACACATTAATAAACCTTTTCGACCACAAATCCAAATCCTAGTAGGATTTATACACTTAAAACTTACCTTGGTGTCGATTTCCTTATTGTTCAAATTCCGAAAACCTTGCCTTATATGTCTGTCGAAACCCTTATAACTTCATGTTAGATCCGATTTCATCCTTAAACATAGTAAATAATTCTAAGCCGAATGTACATATGACTTACCTTGAGTCTTTAAATCCCGAAATTCTCCTCCTTGTAATCGACCTAAACAAATCCCAAAAGGCCCTTCAAGGTTTCGGCCATGGAATCCTAAAGGAGTTAGATTCCTATATTTCGGCTAAAAAGGAGAGATTGAAAATCAAATATCGGTTGATCTTACCTCTTTGGATGAAATCGTCAACACCTTTCTGTCACAATAAAGATTCGGCTTTGGCCTTAGTGAACAATCGGCTAAGTTCCAACAAATACTTAGTTTCGGCTTGACAAAAGAAAAAGAGAAGAGAAGAGAGGAGAACACTAAGAATTCGGCAGAGAGAAGAGGAGGAAGAAAATTTGATGAGTTGCCCTCCTTCCTTCCTTTTATAGCCGAAATTATCATCTAAGGAGTCCCTTACTTGGCCACCACTCTTCTATTTGATAACTTTATCCTTTAATTATCATAAAATAAAAGAGTTTAATCCAACCTTTATCTCATGGGAATAATGATAAATAAATCCCTTATTTATCTCTTTGAAAATACTTAAGATAAATCATCATTTATCCCTATTTAGCCGAATTTTAAAGAGAATAAAACTCCCTTTTTAAGAGCCTTGTTGCCGTCCACCTCTGTGTTTCTGGAAGCAAAAATAAAACTTCTTTTATTTGTTTCCCATGTGACTCGAACTCAGGCCCAACACCCTTGCATGTGGCGCCATTTCCAAAGGCCCTAAGTGGCATCTTCAGGCCACTTTTCCAAGCCTGTTTGTGTGTCAAATCCTTCCTATTAATTTTCTTAAGCCCACCTTGCCTTAATTTCCTCTTTTTAAACTTTAAAACTTGACATTTCTTTGCATTTCCAAGTTTCCAAAAATTTTCGATTGCCTCCTTTAACCTTACATTTCCTTACATTTCCAAGCTTCCAGAAATGTTCACTTTCCTCTTTTGAATCATTTCCAAACCATTTCCTAGTTTCCAAAAATGTTCACTTTCCATTTTTAAACTTAACATTTCCATACATTTTCAGGTTTCCAAAATGTTCATTTCTAAATCTTTTCCATACATTTCCGGGTTTCCAAAAATATTCAGAATTTATTCATAATACTTAAGACATGTCATTTCGTACAATTAAACCGAAAATGCATAGGCCCTTTTCAGGATGTTACAGTTTCGGCCAAGTTATGATCTGTGAGCCCAGCATTTCTACTTGGTCTGTTCATTCTTGTTTCAACATCTTCCAAATACCTTAAACAGAAAGTCATACATTCCTCTGCCAAGTAGCCTTCGACAATTGATCCTTCCGGATAACGTTTATTGCGGCAGTAAGGCTTTAATTTGGATAGGAACCTAAACACGGTATAGAACATTATCAAAAGTTGCAACTAAAGGCATTTAGGTGAATGAAGGAATAATTTTCAAATAAATTAAGACCTTTCAATGGGATACATCCATCGATAGAAAACGGGTCCACCAAGTATTGCTTCACAAGGGAGATGAATTAACAAGTGCACCATAATTGTGAAGAAAGAAGGCGGGAAGATCTTCTCCAGATTGCATAAAATCAGTGCAGCTCGATCTTGTAGTGTCTCAAGTTCTTGAGCATCCAAAACTTTGCCACAAATGCCTTTCATTATATTGGACAGTTCAATTACACAAGACGTCACCTTCTTCGACATACAACATCACATAACAACTGGCAGTAAGTCTTGCATCAAGATATGATAGTCATGCGATTTTAGGCCATATAGTCTTCGATCTTTAAGACTCACACATCGAGATATATTTGATGCATACGCATCCAGGACTTTTATATCCTTCAACACCATACAGAACACTTCTTTCTCCGTCTTTGACATTGAAAAAATAGCAGGCGGCAACCGATATTTCATATCGGAAGTGCTTGGGGATGAAGCTCACGCCGAATTCCCATGTGAACTAAATCAAGTTGACTCTGAAGATTGTCTTTCGATTTTCCATCGACATTAAAAATAGTCCCAATGATGTTCTCGCAGACATTTTTCTCAATGTGCATGACATCAACATCATGACGTAAAATCTGATGCTCCCAATAAGGCAACTAAAAAAAATACTTCTTTTTTTCCACAAGTCTGCCTCATTAGGATCATCCTCTTCATCAGATTCATCATCAGGTTCATCCATTGATCTTCTATTTCTTTGTGTGTTGGTCGGTTAATTCATCTTCCCATAAATGAAATCATATCTTTCAACATGAACAATATTTCAGATCCACCGGTCTACGAAGGAGCTTCTCCGAACTCTTCAGTACCGTCAAACTGAATACTCTGAAATCTAAATCTATGATTTTTCGGTAACCACCGACGATGCCCCATGTAAGAGAACTTCTTTCCATTATATAACCATTGCGAACATGTTTGCGCAGCACAACAAGGACAAGCATAACGTCCCTTGGTACTCCAACCAGATAAATTGGCATAGGCTGGGAAGTCATTGATGGTCCACATCAAAGCTACACGTAAATTGAAGTTCTCCTTTCTCAGTACATCGTATGTCTCAACACCAGCCTATAATTGTTTTAACTCTTTAATAAGTGGCTGCAAATATATGTCAATATCATTCCCGGGCCCTTTCTCTCCAGGGATAATCATAGACAAGATAAAGGATGACTGTTTTATGCAAACCCATGGAGGCAAATTGTAAGGAACAAGCACCACAGGCCAAGTACTGTACGCAGTGCTCATGATTTTGTAAGGGTTAAATCCATCAGATGCTAGCCCCAGCTTCACACTCCGAGGATCGCTTGCAAAGCTTCGAAATTTGGAATCAAATGATTTTCAAGCTAAAGAATCTGCAGGATGCCTTAACAATCCATCATCGATTCGTCCATCATGGTGCCACGTCATTGACTAGGCTGTCTTCGACGACATGAAAAGCCTTTGAAGCATTGTTATTAGCGGAAAATATCGCAAAATCTTAACTGGCTGCTTCCTTGACTGTGTATCATTTTCATCGTCATTACCATCCTCTGTATTTCCATTCATCCAACGGGATTGACCGCATACATGACAGCACTGTTGGTTTTTCCGGTCGCTCTAATACAACATGCAGTCATTTGGGCAACTATGAATTTTATTGTAGCCAAGGCCCAAATCCTTGATCAGTTTCTTCATGTCTTTGGAAGATTGAGGGATTTTCGTAAACGGGAACATTTCTATCAAAAACTCTAACAACATTGTCAAAGAGTTTCCGGTCCACCCTCCCAAACATTTTAGGTGAAAAAGATGAATACAGAAAGACAGTTTTAAAAATTTAGATCCCTCATACAGTTCTTCGTTCATTTCACCAAGTAACGAGTAGAACTTGGCCGCTTCTTCATTTGGTTGATCATCAGGTACACTTCTTCCCCTTTCGGTGAAAGTATTTCCACCAAAATTGCAATCATCGGTTGCACCCAAGTCATGTGGAAATGATTGCAAACCATCACCGCGCATATTAAATGCACCCGCAACATGCCATCCATGTCATATTCTCTAACATTTTGATTGTAAGCACTATGAGGATAACCCAGATTCATCGATGAAGAGGCTCCACTAGATGTACACTCTCCATGGAAAATCCATTTTTTATACCCCGGGACAAAGCCATCAACAACTAGATGTTCGTAGACAACTTCACGGTAATGCCAATTGATATTGCAACACTTCTTACATGGGCAAAGAATCATATTCTCTTGGCTTGTATTTTGAAATGCAAAATTTAGAAAAGTTTCTACTCCATATCGATAGCCGTTGCTTACCCTTGACAAATTCATCCAAGTTCTATCCATTTCGTAGTTGTTGAAGTCTGAAGTTAACAGTAAATTACACGGGTAAGTTGTTTATCTATACAGGTATTATGTAAGTTATGTAAATTATGTAAGTTATGAAGTTTGATCTTAAAATTATGTAAGTTATGTATTACGTAAGTTAAATAATTTGATGAAAGCTATGAAATTTGATCTTTAACCTATGTATTATGTATTATAATTATTTAAGAAATTTTACATTTTACATGCAAAGTAAGGGTACTAATCCCATGGCTGTATCCTTACTCAATATTAAAACCAAACCACCTATCAGGATTTTTGTAACACCCCAAACCCGGCCCAAACTATGTGACCGAATTTGGTTTGCTACAGAGAAAACATTTTGAAACCATTTTAAAACTTAGTCGAATTGCCTTTCAATTGAAATTTTATTTGTTAAAAGCCATACTTAATTTATTTAAAAAAAAAAATTTTGTTGAGTCGAGCTGTTTACAAATTTCAAATGTACCCGATGGTACTTTAAAAACATTTTGCGTTTAATTTGAGAAAACATGTGCATCCGTTTTAACATCATCAAATAGTTTAAACAAAACATTCAAACATGCAGCAATAATAAAATCATCCTAGGAGGCCTTATTACAATTAAGCAACATAAACCCAAAAGAAAGATAGATAAAATCAAAAATTCATTTATTAAAAGTCTCCACTGCATGGCCACCTCGAGTCCATCCGGCTCCTCACCCGCGATCTACGAATCATCTGAAAAATTAAAGGAGAAGGTGAGTCACCAAGACTCAATGTGTAACCCTTCCCCGATTTAGTGCAATAACATACACAAATCATAACCAATTAACATGCATAAGTTTAAAATGCACCCAACCTAACCATCCAAACGCCTTTTTCTACCCCGTGTGGTACCAAACCACTGGTGGTGCCAAACCACTGGTGTCCAAAGACACAATTGTGTTACCAAAACACTGGTGACATAAAGTCACAGATGTGATGCCAAATCACTGGAGATACCAAATCTCTGGTGTCCGAAGACACAAATCGAATGATGGGGCCAACCCATCGTGTGATACCAAATCACTGGCAGACGATCCCATATCTCAAAGTGGGGCCAACCCACGGTGGAATTAACCACAGGGACAAGTCGCTATGAGGTGCCAAACCTCTGGAGGTACCAAACCTCTGGTGACCGTAGTCACAATGTGTTACCAAAACACTGGTGTCCGTCGACACGAATATCACTGCCCCCTCCACTCATCAACCCACATCAAACAATTATGTACCTTTACAGAATCATGCTAAAAGGTTTATTTAACAGCATTCATAGATTTATCATTGCCATAAATCAAATATTGCACATACCAAATGTGTCATGCTTCCCAAAAGCATCAAATAGTAATCTCATAGCAATAAGGACTTACCCGAATCCTTGTTAATACCATGATGGTATTACATCCATGTCTACACAAACGGATTAGGCATAATATAACACTTAGCATATTAAAAAGTTATAAGATGTGTATGTACACACCTGGTACCAACAAGAGTTCTAAATCCCGAATAAACAAATCGGCCACACAAGTATTCTTGCCCCTATATTCGGCCAAAAATGGACATTAGTGCCATGGCCTATTCGACCAAACCAAAATAATTGAGAAGGATTCCTTGTGAACCCAAAACCTTACCCAAAAGCCTTCGAACACTAGCCAACACACTCCTAAATGAATCGGCCTCACTTCCCTACAATCAACCATCATCATTATGGTTTATTAGCCTTCGGCTTAAACAAAAACTTAAAAGAATTAATCCTTTGAAATAACCCTTACCACCTTACCAAAACCGATTGCTAGAGAAGTCCCGAGGAAATCTATGCTTCCTTCAATATTCGGCCAAAGTTGATCAAGATAGGAGAAGAAAATTTTCGGCACAACAAAGAGGTATATTCGGCTATAGGACAAAAAGAAAATAATAAGAAAAGAAATAGAGTTTTGGCAAGAAGAGTGTATAGGAGATTTTTGATGTTTAAGCAAAACAAATAGGAGAACAAGTTGTTGATGAAAGTTTCGGTTTTGAGAGAAAGAAAAAGGAGAAAATAGATGTTGAGCAAAAATGACCAAATGGTCAAAAAGTATTAGGCTTATCAAAATGTAAAATTCGGCCAAAAAGAAAAGAGTTTGAGAGAGAATGTTTTGCAAACTTTTGCACCAAATGCAAGGAATGACCAAAAAGAAAAGACTTCAATCCTTGCCAAACCAACACAAAATTTCGGCTCCCCCTTTAGTCCAAATTGCCGTCCCTATGCATGGTCAAAAGGCCATGATTATGTTTCCAAAACATAATCCTTGATACTAGCCCCATGTCTCCATATTTTCCTTAATTACTTGATTCCCTTCCATATGTTAACACTTGCCTTAAACCTATAGTCTACTAACCAAAAATAACATGGTCAACCCTTACCTTAATTATCCTTGGCCGACACTTACCATACAAAAGCAAAAATAATAGTTGTCCCAATGCTATTTAAGGGATTCGAACCTCTCCCCTCATGCACTAACTCATGCGCCAACACCACTTTGCCATTTACTCAACTTGTGTCACTTATTGACACTTAATTTAACTTAAGTGCTAAGCTCACATAATCCACTTCATTAAATAAACCAAACTAAAAATTATTCTACTAAACCAAGCCTACTCAAGACCCCTAATTAAGTCTTATAACATCACAAATAATATCACAGAAATTTAAACACAAGTAAAATAATTCAATCACGAATAACCCCTATTTTGGGATGTTACAATTTTATTTAGCCATAAAGTTGAAGCTCCTAGCACTGTGCATTTTACCTCAAGTTTAAATATCGCTTTATATAAATTTTATTCTCGCTTAAATTTTATTATATATCAGTTTTGCCTAAATTTTTTAAGATTCATCATACGTGGCATTGTTACACCTGGGGATGATCCGTTATATCTTACAGTGAGATATAAGGCAACCCGTTAGGTTTCCAGCCTATATACTTTGAATCTTTTTTTTGGACAATAATATAATATACATCATATATACCAACAAGCAGGATAATAAATAGCAATTTGGACAGCAATTTGAACAGAAATCTGTCAAGATTCATCATACGTCGCATTGTTACACCTGGGGAGGATCCGTTATATCTTACAGTGAGATATAAGGCAACCCGTTAGGTTTCCAGCTTATATACTTTGAATCTTTTTTTTTTGGACAGCAATATAATAAACAGCATATATACCAACCAAGCAGGATAATAGACAGCAATTTGGACAAATTCATCATGATATAATTGTTACTGATCAGAATTTTGAACTAAAACGTACCTTAATAATTTCAAGAAGATGGTCTACTCCACTCCCACCAAGAAACAAGGGCTGCAGTCAGAAATACAACAATAGGAAGCAGTAACTGAAATACAAACAACATATGAATTAACAAATGCTAATGATTAATTACAAAATACTATTTACTAAAAACTAATACTCACATTCTTTGACTGAAAGAAAAATAGTCAATTCAGTAGTCGGTCTAAGTCCTCTTCAATTCTACTCACTTTCAAAGTGCGGATACCTTTCTCAATACAAATCTGTAACAAATACATATGAAATTTATTAAAACAAAAAGTCTATTCACATACATTATTAAACACTAATATGAAAATTTATACAAATATATGTATATGTATTACACATATATTCAAATTAGTATTCTTATTTTATATCACTTTTTTTAAATACCTATTACTTTTATTATACATACACATATGTATATGTGTTCATGTCAATTCAATTAATTCGAAATTCAGTAAAAAAATTTAAAGTACTTAAGTGATAAAAACGATATAGTTAGAGGCTAATTTTGTAGTTAAAGAATTATAATAGAAACAATTATCATAAGCACCAAATATAATAACCAATTTTAATTGTTCTGCCAAAGGGAAATGAGTATCTTAAGTCCCTTTTTTGCATGCAAAAAGACATTCATTTTTGATGATAGTGTTTCTTCGGGCCTTTGGCTATAAATTTTTAAATTATATCGCCTTTGTCTCTATTAATAATTCAAATAATTTGCAGCAATTTAAACACCTCAATTAACAACATTTTTAGACCTCAGTTACAGCAATAAAACATCTCAATTTCCACCAAATAAACAATTCAAATTACATTACCTGAACAGGGCTTCAACAGTTTAAAAAAGGAGCAGTAACAACATCCAAATGTACTTTGCTTGAGCAACAGGAAATTCTTTAAGTCATTGGACAACAACTAAATATGAAATAATTTAGAAGTGGATAAATCAATGAAAAATGAAAATAGAAAAAGCATTACCCATGAAATCAACTATACTCACTCTTTCCAACCAATTCTACTTGTTGCTCGACGAAGTTCAGATACTTAGGCAAGTAAGAAAAGATGTGCACAATATCTGAAGCAAAAACCAATGTGCAATCAGAATGATTGCTGAAACATGCGTAGCTAAAGTTGCATCTCAAGAGAATCCAAAATCTAGAGTTGATGCAAATGCAACATACCGAATATCAATGACTTGTAATATTACAAGGGATAATTAATTATAAAGCACAAAATACAAAAAAATAAAATATATAACATATAACAAATTTGATCAGGCAGCAGAAAATATATGTAATTTAAAAAAAGTTTATATGCAATTTAATTTAATAATGTAATTAAAAATAAAATAAAAGTAGATAAAATATTTTCAAGGATTAAAAAAAGTACATGGTAATAAAATTTAATAAAAAGAAATCATGGCAAACATGACAAAATGAAAGACAAAATCAGCAATCAAAACTATACAAAATCGGAGCCCCAAAAGGAAAATCAGCATATTTGCAGTTAAGTCAATAAATAACAGCACATAACATTTGAACAGTTCAATTAATTAAATAAAACCTCATAATTGACTAATGAACATTAATTCACTGACTTTTTTAAATAAATAACTCACAGTATGGCAGACCAGATAAGTGGATGGAGATGCAACAGAGGGCTGCCAACAGCGATTCAGAAGGCTACTCTCAACACCAAATAGAGGCTGGAGTCAGAAAAGTTGTATCTGTTAAGCAATTTAAAGCCAATGGTAACTTGGTTACTTGATTACTTTCAAGCAATTTGCTAAATGGTTCCAATATTTGAAAAATTATTACCATTTCTAAATGAAAGAATAAAATATTAAACAAATATTTGAGTTTGACTTTAAGATTTAATTTGATATCTGAAATTTTTTAGAAAGGATAATGGCATATTATATAATAATTTAATTTGCAACTTAACTCTAATTAAAAATTGTCAATTAAATTTTACTCATTTATTTAAGAATTAAAAAAGTTTTTATTAAAAATTAAAGTGAAAGCATTAGGACTTGGGGAGTTCATATTTCAAATTCTCAAATATGCATGTTTTGTGCCTATTTGGCTTATATTAAAAATTCAGAGCCGCAACACACAGATAACACATTCATATAAAAGTTCTAGCAACTGGGAAAAATCTCTACCTTCAGATAAAAACATCAACTGCAATCAGAAATAGATTGAACAAACTTTCCTTCTTTTCCTTCTAAACGGGAAAGAAACAATACCCAAACTATAACATTGTGCATTTGAATAATATTCTATGAAGTAGCAACACCTATCAATGACCAATTCTTATAAAGTTCATTACAAAATAAAAGCCAACATTTCCCTCCCAATTAACTAAACAAGCAAAGCAGATTCATTACCAAAACACCATAAAAATCCATACGTCACATAACTCCGGCTAAAGAGAACCAAAGCTGGAAAAAATTAACGACAACCCAATATCAGTAAGTGGCAGAAAAACAAAAAGTTAGCTTCAAAAACAATGACCAAGTAAAAACTATACCTATTTGAGAGATAAAGCTTCAGTTGAACCACAAGTTGCAGGAGGAGCAGGAAGCAGTAACTGGTTAAATGCAGCAGAGGGCTACCAACAATTAAACATGTCAAAATATATACAACAATAAAAATAATATAGAAAATCTAAATGAGTAAAAAAAAATGCAGCCAAATCAAAGAATTAGATAGAATTAGATAGAATTAGGAGGTCTTTAGATTATAGGGATTAGATAGAATTAGTCCCTCTATTATAAAGTGAATCAATTTAGTCCCTATATTATTAAAAAATCATATGCATCTAAATTATAATAGAGTTAAAATTTACTTTATAACAAACTGTATTGAATTTTATTTCTTCAATTACAGTTTAATTCCAAACAAATGATTACATTTAGAGAAAGAAAGGGAAGGGATGGGGTGAATTACATTTCTTATGTGATCAGTCTCTTATGTACTATATTCCATGACATGGTGCAGAAATTAGCAACAAGATGTCGAACAAGAACCTAAGGAAAATAAGAAAATGACTATCATGTATCCTGTTTTATGTGATTTCTTTATTTCACAACAGAGTATTCCTATTTTCTGGAACTACCTATTAACATAGCACAAAATCATCAACATACTCAAACATTTGCAGTCTCTAAACCTCCCAAATGATTTCCTCCATTATATTTAAAATACCACAAAATACCATGTGCATCACTTAACCAAAAAAAAAATGGTTCTAAACTAGAATCTAATTTCTTCCTAGCTCTTTGAATATTGTAAAATGATTTCAGGGTGAACAATAATTATATATAAACCAAAGCGATAATTACTGGCATGAGGGAAGACATTAAAAAATGGAATAGAAAATAACAAATGTAGCTAAAGACATTTATACTTCAACATCCAGATATAATTCTCCTTGAAGGAATGAGGATTAATCTTCACATAAAAGTATATTTTGGAAGCAAATGAAATATAGATGGCATCCAAGATGCATGCAGGCTTGGATACTAAAAAGTTATCCTTCACACGAATATAACTTCAAGTTTATGAAAATAAAAAATAAAAAAATAGCAAAGGTGCCCGCCATTCAGGAAGATAGTTCAGGAACTCTATTCACCTGTTTGACCATATGCAAAACAAGTGGCTTTTGTTCGCTGAAAGATGATGGGAATAATTGGCTCAACAATTTCCCGATAAACCTATAGAAGCAAACAAAAGAAGAAAGCAATCAGTTGCTACACAAAATCAATAAACAAAGGATAGAGCTTTACTAGCAGAGAAGGGCGACGGTGACAGCGACGAGTAGAGAGGACGAGCAGAGATGACGAGCAGAGAAGGGCGTCGGGTTTTCAGCATGAGAGGGCTAGGGGATTTTGGGGAGAAATTAGGAATTAGGTCTGCTGATTTGGGGGGGAGGGGGGGATGGCTCGGGTAAGCAGAGATAAGTGGGAAAGAAAAACGGCGTCGCTTTGTTAAAGAAAATTGGCCTTTTGTGGCGTTTTCAAAAAGCGCCACTAAATTTCCCTACAAAAAACGACGTCGTTTCAATTAAATGGTTTTTTGTTATTTGCGCCACTAATAGCCTATAGAAAACGGCGCCGTTTCAATTAAAATTAATAGTTTTTTGCAGCGTTTTGGGAAAAACCACCGCTAATACTACTCTTTTGCAGCGTTTTTTTGTCTAGCACCGCTAAAGCCTCCAAGTAAACGGCGTCGTTTTTTTCTAATGATATGTTTTTTGCGGCATTTTTGCTTAAAAACGCTGCTAATACCTTCAATATTAATAAAATTTTTTATTTAATTATTAATTAGATTCCTTTAAATTAATTTTGTTTTGATTCTGACAATATATTTAATTTGTACAGTTTTATAATTTAATTTCTCATACCTAAAACCTAAAACCCTAAATTATACACATACCAGAAAACCCTAAATTATACACCTTAAACCCTAAACCGCAACTCATATATATATTACAAGTTGCAGAAGTAATTAAAGAAATAATCTAATTGCTTACCTAAACCCTAAAATAATATGATTTTTATCTATTTTATCAAAATCCCTAATACTTAAATCCCTAAACACTAAGACTCTAACTTTATTATTCGATATGGTTTAAACAGTAAACCCTAAACCCCATAAATCTCAAATACTAAAAATTAAACTATAAACCCAGCCTAAACCCTAAACTAACCCTTAATCTTAAATCCTAAACCCTAAACCCTAAATCATAAACCCTAAATCCTAAACCATAAAGATTAAAACATAAACTATATACCCTAAATTAAAACATAAACCCTAAATTATCATGACAATTAATTCAAAATTTTAAAATTAATACTATCTCTTTTACGATTATATAAGAAATTATTTAATAAATTTTTTCATCTTTAACAAATATTTTTCTATGTTTTTACTTTCAAATTTTTTCTAAGTGTCATTATTTTTTTGATTAAAAATAATTTATATTTTAATCAATATAATTTATATTTTAATTAAGATAAAATATTTATATTTTAAATATTCAATTAAAAATAAATTGTATTTTAATTAACATTACTAGTTAGCATTTAAGGGTTTCGATAAAGTCTTAATGATTTAGTTATCAATTTGTAACTTTTCATAATTAAGTCAGTTTCAAATAGCAAAATAAAATTAAATTCAAAACAAAAATAAGAAAAAATGAAAATTAAATCGAATCAAATCGAAACGAGTATCGATTACCCTAAATGAAAATTGAACTGTTGCTCAACATTTAGCGGCGTTTAAGGTTAGGGTTTAATTGTTAATGGTTTAGTGCTTGTAATTTAGGGGTTTATGGTCGAGTATTTAGAGTTATGATTTAGGGTTTATAATCTAGATCTATGGTTTAGAGTTTATGGTTTATTTCGTTTAAGGTTTAAGATTTAGGGTTTAGGGATAAACAGATGCACAATCAGATTTTGTTAGGGGCTGAAATTAATTTGTAAGTAAAAAATACAATCTCACCATTTTTATAGCATATATTTTTATAATTTTTTAATGATTAAATCAAATTTGATATTCTGTCTTCATTCGATAAACCCTAAACCGGCCTAAACCCGTGAACCTTAAACCATACACCCACAAACCCATAAACTCATAAACTCAAGCCATAACCCTAATCTTAAGACTAACCGTAAACCATAGACTCTAAACACTAAATCTTGAAATACTGAACTCGAAACCCTAGTCAGCACATACAAACCACTAAACCCTTAATTATAACCTTAAACCCTAAATTATTTAGATAAATTTTGAATATTATATATTCTTTTAATATTTTAGGAAATTTAAATAACATTTTCAATTTACTAATTAATTTTGTTTCTCTACAGATGCATGGGTTACCAATTTTTTTAATTTTAATAAATATAAAGCTTATCTATTATCTCTAAAATAATTTAAACTATAATTATAATTTTAATAAATATATAAGAAATTAAATAATTTAAACTATAATATATATAAAGTCTGTTTTCTTATAGTGGCTAAACCCTAAATATAAATTTTATAAGAGGCAAAAGTAATTAAAATAGAATGTTAATGCTTACATAGACCCTAAAATAAATTAATTTTTAGCGGCATTTTTTTAGAAGCGCTGCTAATGCTCTGATCTTTAGCAGCGTTTTTTAAGAAGCGCCGCTAATGCTCCTATCTTTAGCGGCGTTTTTTTAGAAGCGCCACTGATGTTCCGATCTTTAGCGGCGTTTTTTTAGAAGCGCTACTAATGCTCCTATCTTTAGCGGCGTTTTTTTAGAAGCGCTGCTAATGCTCTGATCTTTAGCAGCGTTTTTTTAGAAGCGCCGCTAATGTTCCGATCTTTAGCGGCGTTTGGAAAAAAACGCCGCTATTTCTCCTTTTTAGCGGCGTTTTGAAAATAAACGCCGCTATTGCTCAACTTTTTGCGGCGTTTTCTTTCAAACGCCGCTAATGTATAATATTTGCGGCATTTTTCATTAAAACGCCGCTAAAAGTCTGCTTTGGCGTAGTGTATGAGACAAAAAATAGATGTCTATTATCAAATTTATCACACCAAGTGAAACCAGAGAACAATTGCCTCCACATGTGCAACGTATGCATGTTTGACCAGGAAAAAGAAAATTTAGACAATGAATAACCACATACCTTGTAAATTAGCCGATACAAAAGCAAGCAAGCCAATATAATAAAACCACGAAAGGATTCCATTTTCAACAAAGTTAGCCCCAATGATCAATGCCATGAAATATAAAATTTCATGAGCATAAATGTGAATTCCATCTCTGCAAAAACATTCAAGCACAAAAATGTAAGGCACAACACAATTAGCTAAAGAGCTATTCATGCAGCTTCAGCCATTACTAGGTTCACAAACCTGGTGGGGATTCCCCAAGGACAATCACCTCTTTGTAAAATCACTATTATGAGCAAGTAAAACATAATTGAAAAGAACTACAAGGAAAACAACAATACAGAAAAGAACAGCTAAACGGTTCTCACATAATTGAAAGAAGTTCAACTCAATAACTACAAGGAGACACATTAAAAGTCTATGAACTTCCAAGCTAAAACTATCAAAACCCAACACACACAGATAAATTAAAAAAAAAAAAAACCCTGACCTTAACCAAACACTCAAGAGAAAATAATAAGATATATAGTGACTCAAAAAAACCCAAATCTTAGAATCTAAAAAAAAAAAAAAATTGGATTTAAAAGAAAGTAGCTTACCTTTGAGGAAGGAATCAAATTGGAGAAGAAACAAAAAAGGGGTTTTTTCATTTCAGATGTACCATGTAACTTCAAAAGTGAAAGAATCAATCTTTGATTCCCTTCTAATCTGTAAATTAGAAGTAATGAGCTGGCTAATCATCTCCTGATATACGATTACTTCCCCTCCTATTTAAATGGAAAGTACACTTGTATTTCTATATATAATTGACATTATTCCTTAGAGGAAATCTGTGAGTGTAACTTTTGTAATTTCTTCCTTTCTTGATAACAAGTTGAATAATCTCACAATCCCACCATCCACTACTTTAGCATGCTCCTTTCATTTTTTTTCTATAAACGTTTATTAATAGCTTCTTTCCACCTCCTATGAATAAAAAATTCAACATTTCATTTAAGACTTCTAATTTTTTGGCAAATTAAAACACGTTGTAAATTGGAATAAATTTCAAAATTATATATGAACATTAGTCTAATATGCAAACTTATACATGAATTTTGATTTTGTACAATTTTCTATATGAATATTTTTATTTGACCCAATTCTCACATTATTAACACAATTATTGATATAGCATTATTTTATGTTTATATATTACATACACATAATTATATTTATCCAATATAAAAATAAATGAATGTATTTATTCTTTTAAATATGTATGATTGATTAAACTTAAACTTTCATGTATATATTTAAACCACAATCAAAATTTTGTGTATCAAATTGAACATTAAATCAAAATCATGTATAACTTTTAAATTTATCTTCTCTATGCAACTTTTTATGAACAATCACAACAACTATTCTACCTTTCCACTTTTTTCAGCCATCCATTGCTTCCATCATCACCACATTTGTTTTCTTAAGTTTGCCATCATCTGTTCATGACACTCTGCTTTATTGGTTTGTAATGTTTTCACACCTAAACAAAAAGCCGTCTACACTCTACAGTACTAATTAATTATATTGAAAACAAAATTAATATATATATATATATATATATATATATCCAAAATTTCGTAGTTAAGAAATCATATTTGTCACAAATGAGAAGAGAAACATTTTGCAAAGGAGGCGTCCAGCCGATAATACAATATTACAAGTAAAGAAATAGTGGTTTAAGATTTAAGACTAACAATTCCAGAACTTTCTATGGTTGCCGGCATAATCCAAATGATTTACAAAGGGTTAGAATGTGAAATTTGCATTCCTTACATAAATGATGCCTTAATTAGGAGGCTAAATTAACCCTACAGATGTTACCGAAAGGATTGAATCTCAGGTTGCCCATTGATGAAACAACTTTCAGTTTTCATGCTAATTAATTAATGATTAGGTTCTACAAATAATGAAATGGCCATGCAGAAACAGAACAATGTAACTAGCAGCAAATCATTCCCAATTGATCCCCTAAAGGAATTTCAGCCAACAAAAAAGAAGAAAAAAAAAGAGAAGTGATAGCTGAACTAAAAGAGTCAACTCTACTCGATGAAAAAAACAGTCAAACATAGTGTCCTGAAAACTATTTCCAGTAACTGCTTTGCTTTCAAAAGGAGTATTAATGTGTAAAGGCAAAAGTCAATATCTACCAAATCCAGGAAGGGCGTTTATGCAATGGGATCAAAAGAACCAATCTATATATTCTGCAGCAGCAATCAAGAGAAGCTATTCTTTGTCTACATCCAAGGGCTTTTATCATTGCCCTAAATGTACACAAGCAAAAATGAACACATCCTCGGACATTTTTTGCCGTCTTTATCACTTATCTTACATTCTGCCTTGTCTTAATCATCCGTTTCAGAGTTGCAAGCCAAAAGTTGCATTCATCCCACTCATTGGTAGTAAGAAGAACCTGTTCCAGAAACAGAGGTAAATACATTGAAACCACTTTCAGTTGCCACTCCTAACAATCCTGACAGCATAAACCAACGTTCTTTTCCCACAATACCTGGATATGTAGAGCTGTCCCAAAATCATTATTGTCCAACGCCTGGCAGAGCTGAATAAGCTTATCAGAAGCATTTTTTGAAATGTCTCCACTGTTGAGTTTGGCAAATAAGGCACCTATTTTCTTTGAATTGTCTTCTATTTCACGCTTCTTGGCTGGGTTCGCACGTGGTCCTCCCAGTGCTTGAGAGGTCTCATTGAAAAGTCTAGTTAAAGTTGTGATTACAGGTTTCTGGTGGGCTGGAAACCAAACAAGGTAAAGTTATTACCAACGGTAATATGCCTAAAACATTTATATTTCTCCCTCTATCAGTTCACAGAACTGCATGAACAGAGATTATTTTGGAAACAAGCACACATTTGATTGATCTTTATTTAGGAAGTTCTGATGCTGTGTAGCATACCTTCAACCTCATTTATGTGGATTATGCAAACTTGAAGGATAACTAACTAGCGCAAAGAATAGTTAAAGATTTTCACAATTATCAATTTAGAAACAATTTGTTTTGTTTTGTAAATGTTCTCATAAAGGGTGATGATGAAAAGATAAACCTTAATAAACTTTCAGACAGTAAACCCTCATTCTGGAATAATCTCAGAAGTTACGCGGACAGAGCATGCAATGGGTGAAACTCCAAAATCCAATAAACAGGTATGACATTCACATTATTTGAAATCAAGAAACTAGTAATTACCAGGTACATTTGAAGTGTCGGCAGTCTGCACAGTTGGTGGGGGTGCAGCAGGTGCTGCAGCTGGTTGTATTGATGCTGACTGCGTAAGGCTAGTAGATTGCACAGGACTCATGCCAGGTCTTTGAACAACAGGTGTGTCGGTCACTGGCATAAATCCTCTAGGTGTTGGGGTAGGAGCTACAAATTGGGGCACTTTGGGGCCAGGAACTGATCCCATTTGCGATGGGACAGGTGCAGGAGCACCAGTTCCTTGGGGAACAGGATAAGTAGGGTTAGCAGCACCCTGAAAGGCATGCAAAAATCATTTAGTATACCGATCATAGAAGAATAACTACGGCATTGAACATGAACTAGATGTAGCTATACAGACGGGATATAATTGAGAACCCAAGGCAGCTGGCTGCTGATATTGATCTGCATTTCTTAGACCAGGAGGGTTTGAAGGAACAAAGGGTCTAACAACAGGCTGAGTGGTGCCAGGTGAAGGAGCGAAATTTCCCTGGAAGGACAAAAATATTTAGTCCAGAAACAAACTGAAAAATGAAAATAAAATGCATATGAGAAACCAAAAGACTATAAAAATTAGAAAGAGTTGTAGAGTTTTTTCCGGGTTTAAGATAAAACAAGTGACAATCAATTTTATGGAGAGCAGCAATGGAGGGTTGTTTGCACATTGAATAACTGCCAATGCCGAGATACCTCAGATCAATTGCAAACTTAAAGATTCCCACTTAACAGCAAAGCCATGCTAGTTATAAGCTGGCCTATTGCTGTAAATAAGATTTCATTTGGACCAAATTGTCTCTATGCATTAAGATAGCATGACAGATTAACAGTACAATAAGAAGAAAATATTATTACAAAATAGCCATCACTTAAGAGTCTACAAAGTAGACTGCTATGCACAAAAGGATACCCAATACAGCATACCTGGGAAACATGAGGAGATTGGGTTGGCACAAAAGTATTTGCAGGTGCTGGTGGTTGAGGTCGATACGAGGGAGGAGGTGCATATCCTCCATATTGGGAGAGAGAACGCTGATAATTTTCATCGTAAGCACTAACAGGAACACTTGGCTGAATTTGTGATGTAGTAGACTCCTAACCAATAACAAAAGGTAACAAAAGGCACAAAAAAAGTCATTCACAACATTACAATAATCAAGGACCGTCCAGTAAAGACACTCCTAAGATAAAAGCTAAAGGAAAAGCACCGGATATATCTGTTGCATAGGCTCAAAGACTGATCCACTTGCTAGATGAGAGTTTTTGAAAGCCATAGATGTAGTTTCTTTCTCTGCAATAGAAAAAAAACAGATTTATCCTCAACAAGCACATATTGCCTGGCACAAAACATAGCTAAGATTTTCAGTAAAGCTAATTTCATGATAATCCTCATATATAGTGTGTGTGAGAAAAACAACTTTAAAATAAACCAAAAAAACTGAGACACCAGAGAAAGAAGTTCTCAGTGCATCACAGGTTTAGAACTACTAATTACAAGAGCTCAAAAACAATTTCTACCAAATTCAATCAGTGTTGTTGGCACAATTAATAATTAGCACTACATCAAAAATCC
Source organism: Gossypium australe (assembly GCA_005393395.2). Classification (NCBI taxonomy): domain Eukaryota; kingdom Viridiplantae; phylum Streptophyta; class Magnoliopsida; order Malvales; family Malvaceae; genus Gossypium; species Gossypium australe. The sequence goes on from CM016621.1 coordinate 133,062,059, forward strand.
ATATGTAATAGCATTAGAACCACAGCAGCAAGCATAAGCCATCTCCCGAAACACATACCAGGTTCTGTTGAAAGTGCAATACGATCTTTTAAGATAACAAGTTCAGGTGACAGCTCATCAGACCCCAAAAGCTTCAAATACTCCATGGCTGTAATTAGAAGCCCTTGACTAGCCAATATTTCAGCATATTTCTCAACAAGCTTGCAGAGAGATGCACTATATTGCTTCTGGCCAGTTGCCAAAGCAAGGACAATAGTCTTTTCCATCAAATCCTAGAAAACAAAAATCTATTGTGGGATTTCAGCCAGACAACTTATTCTTGAAATGTGTTTCTATGAATTGCCAACTTACCTGGAGAAGATCAACATACGATTTCCCATCATGTTCGGTTGTCAGGCACCTTGACCAAATCTCTACTGTTTTATCAATATTTCCCGCACATATATAACAGAGAGTTGCTGCCAGAGTATTACCAGAAGCCATTAGTTTGGAAGCAAGCGTATCACAGAGTACTGTCCATTCCTCTCTTTGGGCAAACTGCTCATCAAATATATATCCCATAAATAATTTGTTACTACACCACTATAAATCTAAATTACTTCCAAAATATGAACTTACTGTACAGAGGAGTGCAAGTGTTTCTTTCCATAGTTTCAAAGGCCTTCTATTGACAAGACTCATGAGATCATTGTTCACCATTGCAGAGACAACCTTCAGGTGTGGTGAATGGCTCATCTTAAGATACTGATCACATGTGCTCTCCCATAAGGAAGTACCACCAACATGAGCAATAACTAATGCATCAGCCATCTTATTGGCTGCAATGCATTGTGCAACTGCTCCCTTATAGTCACCCACCACCAAAGCATGTAGAACAGCATCATCAAATGATGGATCTGCACTTTCCTCCAGCCCATCTGATTCTTGAGGTTTTAGATCCGTGCTAGGAACTGTGCTCTCAACATGAAAATTATTTTCAGAAGTTGCAACTGGTGTATCAGCCTTGGGACTTGGAAGATTGTTGAAGAAATCCTCCCCATTATCAGCAGCAAAGAGGGTAGCTTCTTTCTCATAGCTCACTTTTTCCTCAAGGGTAATATCAGTCACACTCTGAGAGAGGTCATTTTGTACGGTATCTTTTTCTTCTGCAGGTGGGCTAAAACCAAGATGCATGAGCAACTTTGTCCTAGCTGTCCCATCATCTTCAAACATCACCTTTAAGAAGCCCCACGTTTCTCTATCATGCTGAGATCTGCACAAAATTCCCGTGAACCATAAAAGCCATTAATTGGAAGGAGTGAAGAAATTATTTGACAAAAGACAGGAAAGAAATAATCAGAATTTCCTAGAATCTTAGTACAGATGACATACTCAGACTCTTGAGATTTCTTTTCACATAGAACCCTTAGAGAAGACCTCTCCCCATTTTGGATCGCAGATTCAAATTCAGATGACCGACTGACCAGACTTTCTTCAGCAACTAAGTTGTGCACAAAAACCTGAAAATAGCATACAGGACCATAAGATCCCAAAAAGAAGGAAGAATGTTATTCATATTCTGGTGGGTAAAAACATAATGAAACAAACCTCACTGATATATTTACCTCTGATGACGGAGAAGTACCTACACCATGAGTCTGACGGTGAAATGAGACAACTTTTCCTCCAAATCCAAAAGATACCCCAACAGGACGTTTATACCATTTTGGTGCTCTCAAAGACACTGCATAAAATGAAATTAAAGTTGGTCAGAAAGAGAATGTAAAGCATATATATTCTCATAAACAATAGAGTAAAGAGTAAAAACTAATTAAGCAGAGGTAGCCCACATCTGCCTCTATTGGCAGTCATCAATCATGTTTTCCTAGACCGCCAAAAGCTAAATAGTAGAAAGGTCAAATTATAAGACAAAAGGGGAAAAAATGGGTGGTTCTGCAGTAGCAAATTGAAGTACACCAAACAAACTACAGCACTCAAAATGCATGGTTCTATTTGAAGCATTACCTGCACCAAAATCACCCTCCCCAACACCGTATCGGCTGCAACCCTGCATAATAAAGGTAAAAAGTTAAATGCAAGAAGTGCTAATGTAGAGTACAAGAAAAGAATTCTGAGAGGCAAAAATTGTTGGCAAATCAGACAAATAAACTGGCAAGAATAGTAAGCTTTACATACTTTCCAGATTAACTACCAAAGAAACATGTCCCATCTACATGTTGCTAGTGATAGGCAGATTGCAATTGTTTAGTCACACAAGTCCAACTGCTAAGAAATTTTTGTTTAACAAAAACCTAATTATGATAGGAAAGGTAACTTGGACAAGGTCACACCTCAATATTGTAAATGCCAATCTTGCCATCAAAGGAAGATGCTGATATTACTCCAGGAATCTTTGTATACCAGTGCACATCAAAGTTCCAGTTGGTACCGGCAGGCAATTCACAGACAATCTAAGCCCCAAAACAGAAATAACCCAATTCAGAATGTAATCTTTTGATAATAAGGAACATACAAATCCAGAAGAAGTGAGGAAGCATATTAGTAATTAAGTCATTCCCCGACCTCTCCAGTCACTGTATCCCAACAAATAGTTCGATTATCTTTGGCACATGTGAGCAAATAAGAGCTGTCAGAGGGACACCATGCCATTGCAATTACACCTGCAATAGCACATGCATTCAAATATTATTATGAACTTAAAATAACACAAATCTTATTTACCTTACAACAATAAAAGACCTACAAAATAATGCATCAAACTTCTACATGAATGGGGACATGAATAACTGTCATGAAAATTAACAGCAAATGACCTAAACCATGAAATGGTCAAAGTCGTAGCTCTATCTGGGATCAATGGCACAGTTCTGACTGAGGGCACCAAATCAATCTCAAAAAACTACTTCCACTCTTGACTTTAGGTAGCTAACTATATACATATCATATTCACATATTATATAGTGTAGTGCCAGCCTGCCAGGTTAAACTGAAAGAGCATATAATTCTCTTATCAAGTACAGAAACAAACACCCCCAAAGTAAAGGTAAAATATCAGCAAGTAAAAAAAAAAAAAAAAAAAAAACCGAGTTGAATCTACTTCTCAAGCAGTATTACCTTTTGTGTGCCCTACAAACTCCTTCACCGGTGACATTATGTTCCGCATATCCCAAAGCTGCTTGCAAAAATACCAGAAATTAACAATTTCCTAACAAATGGTAATCCACATTTTAAGCAACATCAACAGGATTATTACCCTTAACATGGGTGAACCATCTTCATCTGAGGCAACAACAAGTTGGGTGGCGACATCAGGATGCCACTGCAAAACAGAACACCGCCTTCTAACTGAATCTGCAAAACTGTCCATTAGAAAACCAAAAAAGATTAGGTCAAACGATGTGCTGGGTCATGATGGAAATAACATGTGGAAACAACCAGAAGTTTTTCAATTGATAGAAAAGATGAACTTTACCTTATCACTGGTTTTTGCTTCTTCAAGTCCCAAACAACTGGAAAATTATAAACATACACATTAGCTACCCTGCTAAGCTTAAATGACAAGACAGTAAGTTCAGAATCCACTAATTTCCTCACCAGTTGTCCCATTATGAGAAGTTGAGGCCAGTATATGTTGGACCTTACTGTTCCAGGACAGATATGAGATTTCACCTTGAGCAGCAGAACCACTACCCTGCATGAAGGCCACAGAAAAACTATGTCAGATACCTCCATAGTCCACAGGTTGTCTGTTTTTTTGTTTTTTTTTAATTTGAAAAGGGGGGAGGGGATTTGAAACGTGAAAAGAAATAAGCAATGTTTGCTGCAGTGGAAGATATGGCAATTAGTGGAACAGCAAGGGTGTGAAATGTGTTAATCCTGATTCTATACATGGCTCAGAATAAAAAGACAATGGCCATGCAATACTTTGCCACAGTGAGCAGATAGATGAAGGAGGTTTACAATTCAACAAGTTACTAATGATTGCCACAGACCTTAAGAGGCGGAAAATGAGACGGTTGGGCAGGTGCTGACAAATCCCAGATGCAGATTTCACCATCATCGGCCCCAGATGCTAGTAAGTTTGGAGCAATGGCATTGAACTCGAGACCACGAACCTAAAAGTATGAGGAAAAGAAAAGAAGAAATATACCATGACATCTTCAAATGCTAGATGATAAATATCATATATGTCAAAAAGCTAGAGGTTTTATTACACACATAGACACACATACAAAAAAAAAAAAAAAAGGAATAAGGAAACTCACAGGTCCTTTGTGTCTAGAAAGACGTCCAACAATAGTTTGTTCACTTGACATAGAGCTGAGGAAATTGTTATGTTTAAACCAAATTATCATGTTGTTTCAAACCGAATAAGACAGTGCTAATGTCAAAATAAAAATCCCAAAACAAAATGAGATTGCTAAAGGAAATACAGAGCAATAAATGCTAATAATTGGCAAAAAAAACATAGGAAAATGTGAAAGTAATAAATTCCAATCACCTAGAAAAACAAAGATCATAAATGAATAGATAAAAGAATTAAATATTCTATAACACAGGGTCTCAGATAAGAAACATTTTAATCATAAATTTTCTCCAAAAAAGATGATATTCTTTTCCTTCTAGTTCTTAGTCTCTAATAAAATACAACTAGATCTAGATTAACCAGCAACCCAATGCCAACAAGAAGAAGAGTTTCTGCTCAATAACCAAATTCTTTTATAAATGATCCAGTCAAACTAACACAACATTCAGTGCTCACGAAACGTGAAGCAAAACTTGAATGTAGCCTACTAAAGACAATGCCAAGATCAGGAACAACAAATTACCAGACATTTTATCCAACTTATTCCACATGGAATAAAGCAAGCCATTAACAGTTTATGAGGGAATTAAGTTTCGAAAGTACATCAGTCAGAAGTCACTTTCAACCAACCATTCATCAAATCCAGTTATAATAAGTAATCTAGAACTCGCAAATCATGGGCACATTATTACAATATCAAATCATGAAAAAGCTACCCTCGAAGTAAACAAGCCCAAAAACTTGAATAACCACTTGCTGTAAATAATAAAAAATACCAAATTAACACAAGACAAAAACAATTATTGGAAATCCATATAAATAAACGCATGAATATATATTTGATAAGAGCTCAGTACAATCCCAAGTAGATGGAAAGCAGTCACAATTTTCCCATCCAAACAAACATCATACACTTAAAACCTGCAATATAGCCACTTGACTTATTCTAGTGCCCAATTCTTTCACTACATGTCTAATTTAGCCGAATTTTAAAGTAAACTAGATTAAATCGACCGATATGAGCATTTTATAGAAAGATAAAAGAAAAAAAAGTACCGTATCAGGTTTGAGGGGTTCCAAAGATCGATATTGCCATCAACGAGGCCACCAGCAATGAGCCCGAGTGAAAATTCATCGGAACCAGATCCGTTCTTGCCCCAAGCGAGGCGGTTAAATCGCTCTGAGCTGGGGCACTCGCCTAGCAAAGGAAGCTCGCGGTCATCACTCTGGAAATCAAACTTGAATATCTCGAGATTCGCGGATGAGCTAAAGGACATATCCACCGCCCCAGCCATTGTCCCCGCTGCCATGTAGGGAGCGTCCGGCGCCATTGCCACTTGCGCCGATCTGTTCACCCCTTTTATACACGCCATTAGATTAAAAGCAAATTTTACGGAACGTTATCCTCCCAAAATACCTATCAAATTATATATCGATGCCGCGAGAAATAAACAAAGACCGATAGCAATTATCGGCACATATGTGAATTGATACGGAAGAAGTTCAAAGAGAGATGATTTGGATTAATATGGTGAGAATTTTAAGGATTAGGGTTTTGATCTAATTTCGGGAATTCAGAAAGAGGGAAAAAACACTGTGTAGTGAGGTTTCCTCTTTTTTTTTTTTTTTTTTTTTTTGAGGGGGGCCGATTTTCTGAATTTTGTTCTCTTTTGACTGATTGATGGAGGAGAGTGGTAAAGTGGTAATTTTATGAATGGTTTCTTTTTATTTTGGTTTTGTGCTGCCGCTGCTGTGGTCGTTCTTATATGTTCTGTTCGAGTAACGAATGACTATAACTCGGACAAAGGATGGAATTGTGAGAGTGCAGATGATTATAGGATTAATTCCACCAAACGCCTATAAACTTTCTTCCACATTTTAAAATAGTCTTAAATTTCATTCAAATTGAAATTTCAAAATATCAAAATTGTATCCATCAGCTTATTTTCCAATTCTATCCATCAATTTAAATGTAAAACATCAATTTGAATGTAACATGAAACATATTTAAAATACATAAATAAGAGGATAATGCGCTTCAACGTACTTGAACTTATGTCCTCCTTTATTGAGAACAATGTCGATAACAATCAAACTAAGATGAATATGTATATATAATATGATCCACATATTTCAAATATTCTCTTTGTCAAATTTAAGCTGACAATGATATATGGTTCAAGGAATGTAAGATAAATGTCGGGTATGTTACTTGCATTGCCCTATTTAATTCATTTGGTTAAAATATAAGATTATGTAGAAACATGTTTTACTAAAATATTCTTGTTATAAAATTTATTTATTTTAGCAAGTTTAATTCTTTTAATGTTTTTTAATCTCAACTTTCATAAAATTATGATAAAATTTGATTTTTTATTATAATTTTATATATTAATAAGTAAATATATGATATTGAAATAATTTTATAAACCATAGTTAATATACTAAAAAAAATTAGAGTGAATATAATATTTATAACTTTTAAGTATGACATCTATTGTTTCGCTATTAAGAAAAATAAATATTCTTGTTTTTAATTAGATTTAAATTTTATTAAAAAAAGGATGAAATTGATTAAAAGAATAAAACTAAATGATAAATGGATCCAAATTAAAAAATAACGCTTGTAATTTAAGATAACTTAAGGAATGAGTGGTATTAATATTACACACTATATTATTAGATGGTCAAAATGTTGAAAATTGAAATAATATAATCTTATTTCAAAATATAACATTATAGGACATAATGTTACATTCGGCGAACCAAACCAATCCTTAATGCTAAAACTAATTATTAGACAAATGAAATATATTGATTAATGTTATATTGATATTTTAAGGATTTGATTAGAAAGTTTCAAAATTTAGAGATTAAATTTAAAATTTGAGTATGACTCAGAGATGTATGAAGCAGTTAAGACTAATTATTAAGGATAACACGAGTGATACTTGCAGTGAGAAAGACATTGGTAAATATAAAATAATTTTATTATATCAGAAAATGTTATTTATATAAATATAAATATAAATAAATAAATTTATTTATTTATATAAATATAAGAAAATGTTACTACTTTCACAAATCAGAACACGGCAAGTGAATCTACAATCTTTACCTTTGACTTTATCAACACAAAAGACTAAAAAGACCCTAGGTTTAGTGAAATAAAATCCAAAAAGAAAGGGTTCTGTCTGGTTTTTGTTTGTATTTTGGTAGACTTTTTTTCTTCCTTACGCTTATACTGTTAGTGGGAAAATTTTTTGTTTAAATATTGAAATTAAATCGTATATTTTAACTATAATAAAAGTAAAATTTAACTAGTTTAATATATTTTTATAATTTTTAAAGAGCTATATCAAATTTTTATCATTTTTAAGAAGTCAAAGTATAATTTTAATATTATTAATCTAAAATTTTATAAATAATAAAAAACCTAATTAAATGTTTACCATTTTTAGGGGGTTTACCATTTTCAGGGGGTCACGTCCCTAAGTCTCTAGTAAGCTTCGTCAATGTATATTCTCTCATTGAAATGAATTTATTTATGTCGTCAATTTTAGTTTCTCTGCCTTTTAATTATATAAAAATAGTTAAATTTCAATTGTGGTTTATATTGAAATTTGAGATTTGATCTCTATACTTGATATAATTTGGTATTTCAAAATTTATAATATCATTAATTAATCTAAATATTTTATTCTAATTAAAATATTGACGTAATTTAAAGAATCGTTAACATCGTTAAATTTTTTGTTAAATTCAAGTCCATTATAATGCTATTTTTTGTGACATGATTATTGAGTGAGTACTTTTTAAAAAAAATTTAGAATGTCACATCAAGAAATTTAACGGAAAAATTTTAATGGTATTAACAATTGAACTTATATTTTTAAATTCAAAAAATAAATTGACTAATTTCTTAAAAATAAAAAATTAAGGATTAAACTTCAAATATACAGATTGTACAAAAAAACTTAATGCATATTGTAACTTTTAAATTTTAACTATTTACTCCAAACTAATTAACTTAATACAAAACGTGGGTCAAAAATCGTACTAATTAATATGTAAAGTTTAATTCATTTATAAGTTACATTAAATTTCAATTAATGCAAAACTAATTATAAACAAAAACAAAATTAATTTGCATTTTAATTTTATTATTTATTTATTGATTTATGATTTGTAAAAGTTATATATTTCTAAAAATAAGATAATTAATCTGCTTTGGACTATAATAACGTTATATCAAAGGGTCCTTGGGTGATCTTCAGACACTATTTGATCGTCCAACCTTGGTCGACTCAAATTTCGACCCTTGAGGCTTTTCCACAATGCGTTGTTGCTTGGGTCCATATTCTAAGGCTCTCTGGATCTTTATACAAAAGGAGTATAGTTCAAGAGAATGAGAGTTTGATTGGAAAGGTAGTAAAGATTGATCTTCAAACGGATAAAGGGTCGCGGGGACAATTTGCATGGTTTGCGGTGCAAGTGAATCTATCAAAACCTCTAATATCAAAAATATGGATCACTAGCAGAATTCATCGGATATAGTATGAATCTCTTCCATCAATTTGCTTCCAATAGGGGAGGTTTGGACATCTGAGGGAAGGGTGCCCCCATGTTTCTTTGGAGAAGGAAATGAAAGGTCATGGTGATAATCAATAGGGAAATAATTCATCAAACCAGCAAGGTGACAGCTTGGGTGTTAGGAAAGGGTGGAAAAAGAAGAGTTTGGAGAGTGGATGGTGGTTGATCGTCGGCAACGACGTCAGCAACGACAGGAAGCAACGGGATCGTGAGTTTTTTAGGGAAATAATTGGGCTAGATCTAGATTCAATGTGCTTTCCGAAATTGGAGAGGTGAAAGACAGATTTCAGGCACCATTTTTGGGATCTTTTCAATTTGGGAAGTAGAATAATGAATGTGCGACAGAGGCTGATTTTTTGGAGTATAATAATGGGGATAGAAATAGCGAAGATAAGGCAAAATCAAGTGACAATTCACGGATTGAGGTAACTAGGAATAAAAATTTAAAAGAAAAAGGGCTCAAAGTATCCAATGAATCTAGGAAACAGAAACAGTTAATAAATGGGCCAATGGGTGTAAAGCTGGGTATCCGAAAGGATGGGTCCAGATCTGGTTCGGGAAGTAGAGATGTTGGGTCAAAAATTGGGCCAGGAAAGAGAATTGGGGAGGAATTAAATGGCCATGTTTTACTTGAGCACAAACACCACATAGTGGTGAATTTGAAAGAAAATGGAAGCCCAAACATGGGAACTGCTAGGGTTGCTAATCGAAGTGAAAATTTGGGATTTACCAATTTGATTTCCCCAAATTCATTTCCAGCGTCATTGAAGAAAAAAACTCACAAAAGACATGCTGAAGATCGGGGACAATGGTAAAGAATCACGCCATTTTGACATGGACTCATTGATTCCTTTAGAACAAACAGTTAACAGGTTAGTTAAAAGTCTAGAAACTGGTGAACATATTACGGGGAGTCGAATGGGAAGTCGTCTGCCAGCCAATTCAGGCTATCTGAAGTTAGAACAAACCTCAGGGTTTCATAGTGTGGCTGTTTAGGTCAAAGAGGCAGGTACAATAGGGATGGACGACTTCGGAATGATTATCCTGGTACAGGTTTGGTTGAATTTATGATATTTATGTAAGCTTATATTATTGTGTGAAACTGCCATGGTACAGGACATCTAAATTTTCACATATTTTAAAAGGAATATTTGCGTGATTTTGATCTCGATGTGGTTGTTCTAATTGAAACCAGAGCTAGTGGTATTAAGGTAGAATGTGTTGTTAAGAATATTGGTTTGCCGAATTCTCATAGAGTCAAACCTAGTGGTTTCTCGAGGGGGATTTGGATTTTTTGGAAAGACATTGTGAATGTAATTGTGGAAGTTAACCACTTCCAATTCGTGCACTTGAAAGTAAAGTTTCCGGAGTTAAATGGTTGGGTTTTGTTCATTGGGATTTATGGGAGCCCTTGGTGGGTTTTAAGGAAAGAGTTATGGGTGGAGCTTGGTAATATAATGTAAGGCTTCCATGGATGCAAGCAGGCAACTTCAATGCGATGCTTTATGAAGAGGGAAAACAAGGTAGATCGAGGAAAAATAGATGTAACTGCCCTTTATTTCAACAACTTTGCTATGGCCATAGTCTGAAGGATATTGGTTTTCAAGGTCCAAAGTTTACTTGGAACAGAGGTTCAATGTTTGAACGTCTCGACAATGCACTGTGTAATTACTAATGGGATAACTTGGTTCCAAACACTATGGTTCATCATCTTTATAGGATTAAATCTGATAGTCGTCCCCTAGCTATTTGTTTTGGTCAAAAGAACTCTACAAAGCCCCTTGCTTGTTTCTCTTCTTGAGTGGTTGGCTTTCTCACAGTAGCTTTGGTCATTTAGTTAATGAGAATTGGGGAAATGACGATAAGTTGGAGGGGTCAGTTTTGAGTTTTGTTGAAGCTATTAAGAAATGGAATATAGAGGTCTTCGGTAACATTTTTAAGAGAAAACAGATTTTACTGTTATGGATTGGTGGTATTCAACGGTACCTTAAAGAGATATCGATCAAGAAAGCTCATTGAGCTAGAGAAAGACCTGCAGACTGAACTTGAAGGTGTCCTAGACAACGAGGAACTTTTTTGGAAACTGAAATCTCATAGTGATTGGCTATTACTAGGAGATCGAAATACAAAGTATTTTCATTGTCAAGCTAATAAAAAGAAAATGATTAATCATATTAAATCCCTGAAGTTGGATGTTGGGTTATGGTGCTATGAAGAAGATAGATTAAAATATGAAGTTGTTTCCTTCTATCGGAGATTGTATACAGATGATGCGACTAATGTAGGTCTCTTTCTTGTTAGGAATGTGTTCTCTATTGTTGAACCCAAGCTATTTAAAGCACTTGATTGAAGATTAACAACCCAGGAAATTCATAATGCTTTGTTTGATATGGCACCACTTAAGGCCCTGATGATTGATGGACTGCATGCCCAATTTTATCAATCACAGTGGAACATGGTTGGTGTGAGTCACTATTGTTAATGGTCAGGAGAGTATTTCGGAATGGTAATTTGGAGGATTTCTTCAATCAAACTTTATTCGTGCTTATCCCAAAGGTTGCTACCCTTGAGTTAATTACGCTGTTTAGGCCCATAAGTCTCTGTACCGTTCCGTACAAAATACTCTCTAAGGTTATTGTGAATCGTCTCAAACTTGTTATGCCAATACTGGTTGCGAAGAACCAAACTTGTTTTGTGGGAGGGCGACACCTTATGGACAATATTGTTATTGCACAAGAGGTTATTCGTTTGATGAGGGTTCAAAAAGGGAAGAAAGGTTGGATAACGATTAAAATAGATTTAGAGAAAGCATATGATCGCTTAAGGTTAGAGTTAATTAAAGATACTTTTGAAGATGCGAAGATACGTAATAATATTGTTCGCATTATAGTGCAGTTCGTCTTGACATCAACAATGCAAATTTTATGGAACAAAAAGTTCACGGATGAGTTTAAACCAACAAGAGGTATAAGGCAAGGAGATCTCATCTCGCTTTTTGTCCTGGCAATGGAAAAACTTGGTCAAGCAATAAATTTAGCGGTTTCGAATGGAAAATGGAAGCCTATAACTTTAGGAAGAAGAGGACCACCTCTGTCCCATCTATTTTTTGCTGAAGGCTTGGTATTATTTGGGGAAGCAAATTTGGAAACTTTCGAATCTACGCAGTCAATTCTAGATCAATTCTGTTTATGGCCACAAAGTTAATTCTAGTAAATCTAAAGTGTGTTTTTCGGCTAACATGAATATAACAGTTAGAAGAATGAGTAGGAATGTCTTAAGCTTTTAGCAAACGAAGGATTTGGGCAATTACTTAGGTGTTCCTCTATTTCATAGGAGAATCAAAAAGAGCGCGTTCCAATTTGTTATTGACAAAGTACAGAGGAAACTAAATGGTTGTGATGCCAAGTTGTTATCGATGGCAGGTAGAACAACGTTGGCGAAGTTGGTGTTGTTAGCTATACCTGGATACTTCATGCAGTTTGCAATGATTCCTATAGGCACTTGTGAGAAAATTGAACAGATTGTAAAACAATTTGTTTGGGGTTCAACAAGTAATGGGAACAAGACAACCTTGGTTAAGTGGGATACTTGTTGTCAACCTACGATGACAGGGGCCTCGATTTGCGGAGATTGGTACCTCATAGTATCTCCTTCCTAATGAAGCTAGCATATAAACTAGTGACGAAGTTGGACTTTTTATGTAACACCTCTAACCCATATCCGTCACCAGAACAGGGTTACAGAGTATTACCAAACAAACAAAATAGTAAATCATTCAATTCATACATCAATGTAATACATATTCTAATTTCATTCAAATACATTCATAACGTCCCTTAATCGAGCCATCGATGCCCTAAGAAAATAATAGAATCAATCCGGGACTAAATCGAAAACATTTGGAAAGTTTAGGAAAAAGTTGAAAAATTAGGACTACAGGGGTCATACGGCCGTGTGATTCACACGGTTGAAACACACGCCCGTGTTTCAGGCCGCGTAACAATTGAAATAGGGACACACGGCCGTGTCCCAGCCTGTGTCCATGCCCGTGTAACTCTATGACTTGGGTCAAACGGCCAAGCCACATGTCTGTGTGCTAGGTCGTGTAACTCCTAACTTACATGCCTTTAACCTACAGGGGACACACGACCATGTGTCACACACGGTTGAGACACACGCCCGTGTCTCAGGCCATGTGGACCCAAAATGAACCTTAAAAACACAAGTTTACCATTTCAAGTTTGCTTGGACCTTAAGAAACTCAAATACCAACCAAAATACCTATTCAAAATGACATTAATCAAGCCAAAAACACACCAAAATCAACCTATTAAATACCTAACCAATGTACCCTCATTGATACCACAAGTATATATAACTATATTTCAAAATAAACATCAATCCATTCAAGCTAATACCTAGCCAATATACCTATAAAAGATACCTCAATCAAAACAATTCTTTAACACATATCATTCATACTAGAATAAAAAACTATACCTCGTTCTCATGTAATATATAAATTGGCCATTTACACAAAAGGTAATCCATAATATTTACAAAAACCAAAACATTAACGATAGCCACACAAGAGCCTATACGTGCCATATAATCTGAATTAAATATTCCAAAAACTACCGAATTGAGCTGGATAGTGTGATTTGAGTGTCGATCTTGTAACACCCCAAATCGGGCCCAAACACTACAACTGGATCTGGTATGTCACTAAGGAAATTTTATAAAAAGACGTGGCACTTTGGAAAACAAATATCAGGTTTAAATATTTATACCGAAAACTTAATAATTTATTAAGTTGTATAAGATATAAAGTTATAAAATGCCTTGGTGAATTTTAAATAAAAACCGAGATTTTGTATATGTCTTAACTTAATTTAAATATAAAATTTAAATGCCCAGTAATAAAAGCTCAACATAAAACCAAAACATAAATAATAGTTTAGTGGCCCAAGGCCTTATTACAACGAAATTTAAAACCCTTAATCAAAATATTAAAAACAATATTCTAAGTAAAATCTTCTGTTGGATCAAGAACTCTCTCGCATGGCCACCTCGTGCTCCTCTCCAGCCCGGTCCGTTGCACTAGGTGCTACCTGAAATTGTTAAATAATAGGGTGAGTCGTGAGACTCAGTGTGCAACCCTCATGCACCATTAGATTTGGGCCTTAGCCCCACAGAACATATAACAGAATATAATATATCAGAAAATATGCAAAGCCCAACCCAAATCCTAGGTTTCCATCCGCTACACGCCACCCTTGCCTGCCAGTCACACCATTAGGGATTTCGACAATCAACCCACACCGCTACACACCATTGATGGCAGTCATGCTGCTCATCGTCAGATCATGGCCGTAGCCACTACAACAAATCATGGCAAAAGCCGCTACAACAGGTCACGGCAGAAGCCGCTACAACAGGTCACGGCAGAAGCCGCTACAATAGGTCACGGCAGAAGCCGCTACAACAGAACACTTCCCCTTTCAATAAACCCAACCCCATGCAATTACAGAAAACAGCATACTTACCACATATGTCATCTTAATAGGAACATTCACTTAGGAATGACAGAGATCACTAACCTGGTGATTCGCTTTTACCCTCATTGGGTTTCAACCATTATGCCGGAATTTCGGCATTTATCAGAATATAACAGATTTATAACATATTTTATCAGGCAATCTAAATGATGTGGAAGTGTTACACACCTGATATCGTGTAGTTTTACTCCCTTAGTTAAATCCTTACTATCTGGATCTACAACCCTTAGTCTAAAATCTTGCTCAAAAGCCGGAAGAATACGAAGATTTGGGCTCCCCTACATTCGACCAAGAATTAATAAATACCTGAATTTATATGTTAAAACTAATATATCTCCTTACCTTGAAATCCCGAAAGTAACACGATTCGAGTGTTACTGAACTCTGACTTAGAGATCTAAACAAATGAATCCCCTTCAAATCCTGGAATGCCGCAAATGAGAGAAAACACGAGATTAGCCAACTATTTAGCCATTCGGCTATAGTCTCCAAAAGCCGAAAATGATCAAAAGAAAACCCAAATCGATACTTACCTCTATAGAAGGTTTTGGCTATCCCTTGTAGAAAGATTCGGCAATCACAGAAGAAGATTGAAGCGTAGAAGATTAGAGATCTAGGAGTTTTCGGCTTTTTAAGGAAATCCCGAAAAGATGAACTAGATGTGTTTTTCGGCTTTTAGAAGAATTGAATGAGGAGTTTCGGCTTTTAGTGAATGGGAGAAGAATAACAATGGAGATCAGAAGATTCGGCTAAAAGGAAATTTCAAAGAAAAAGAAAGAAAAGGTGAGAAAACAATGGTGATTTTCGGCTTTTGGAAGAGAAAAGATGAGAAAAGAAAACAAGTGAGATGACCTTCAAATTTTCGACACAGGAAGAGAAGAAAGAGTAGGGTTCCAATGTTAGAATTGATTAGCTATCCCCCCTATTTATAGAAATTTCGGCACTTACCTAACCTTGTAGATAAATCTTATCTTTTCTCATTTATCTTAATCTACTAACTCATCTAAAAGAGACTTAATTATCTCTAACTCTTCCTTCCTTTATCAGCTTAATTATCCATATATTAAAACATGAAATAAATCCCTAAATAATAGCCTTGTGCCGTCCCCCCTAGCTCCTCTTTAAATGCCGGATTTGGCCCAAAAACATGGGCTCCAAGTGGCCAAAACTTGGGCCTCCTCATTTACCAGTGACGCCAACTCCCTTCCCTCTTAGTGGTGCCATTTTGCCACTGGGCCACAAGCCCAATCTTGATATTTTTAACATAGATAACTATCTTTAAAACTTATAATGCCCAAACAGAATATTTTAACTGAGGTCTCAGCCCATTCCTGAGCCCAATTTGGACCCCTAACACTTAGATTAACACATTAAACATATCCACCCATTAAACGCATAGGCCCAAAAATTCAGGATGTTACAGATCTGATTGTCCAACCTTCCGAGTATCTACAATGACATTAAACAACACAAGTAAGCTTAATGAAGCTTAGTAAGTTTGACGCATTAAACAATAAATCTTATCGAAGTAAATACAACAGTTCAAACAATAATAATCAACCATGAGAATTCCCTGTCATCCACAATTTCAACCGATGAATTCATCTATATTCAGATCAATATTTAATAAATAAAAAATCTTTCAAATTCATTAAACAAATTACCTTACTGAGATTTTCTATTCAAAGAATGACTTACGGATAAGATTACATCGTCAGATCAACCAGAACACACTAGATGCTCATAAGAGCTAGTCTAACCGAAACACACCAGACAAAAGCTCATAAGAGCTAGTCCAACAAAAAAACACCAGACAGAAGCTCATAAGAGCTAGTCCAACAAAAAAACACCAAACAGAGAGTATAACACGAGAGTTCGCAACATATGCTAAACCTCGGTTTACTCGGGTAATATGCAAATATCTCCCTCCAATACCATTTCCACTCCAAACCCCTATAGCACACCAAATCACGATTGTACTCCATCCTGCGTTCAATCCGAATCGAGTATCAAATTCAATATTATATCTCAAATTACCATTCATCATCAACAATGAAAAATAAATATGTAAGTTGTACCATGTTAATCTACTCAACAATTCATATTGATGTTAAATTCTAAACCGTACGAACTTCTCTGGGCTGAATTGTAGTAGTTGCAGAAGTTTAGAGATTATTCCGTTATTTTTCCTTTTCCACGAGTATCTACAGGATCTTGATCTAAAATAGAAAATTCCTTAATTATCAGCTTACATTTCACATTCCAATCCATTTTATGATTAATACCCTTTTATTTTTTAATTTACACAATTACCCCAAACTTTTACAATTTTTGCAATTTAGTCCCTTAACCCGAAATTCATCAAATTAATCATTTTTCTCAAGTCAATATTTTATCCAAATATACCAGGCCTTTAAAAAGCCCATAATAAACATTAGATTCACAATTAAACCCTAAATTTTTGACATTTTCATAATTTAATCCTAAAACCAAAATCTAACAAAAATCACTTTACAAATTCATCAAATAACATAATCAAAGCTCCAAATACATGGTATTCATAAAAAAATTTCAATATTAATCAATGGAAACTTCCAAAATTTTTAATAGAATCAAAAACAAATGTACGGGCTAGTTGGACCTTGTTGTAACGATATCAAAACCATAAAAATTACAAGAAAACGGTTCAATTTCCTTACCATGCAAGGCAAAAAGATGTAAAAGCTTCCTAGGTCATCAATGGTGAGGTTTGGCCAGGAAAATGAGAAAAAAATAAAGCTTTTGTTTTAACCTGTTTCATTAATTTTGTATAATTTACAAAATTGCCATTAAACCTATTTTCTTTAAATTTTTCTTTAATTATTAATCCTAGTCCACTATTAACTAATGAGGTCTAATTGCCTTATTAGTCCTTCCATTTTTAATAATTAAGCTATTAAATCACGAAAATATAATAAATACTAAGTTTTACACCTTTTACAAATTAGTCCTTTTTCTTTAATTAACTATCTAAATGTTAATATTTCCGAACCAACTTTTAATACAACTTTAGTGAATCCATAAATTTTCTAAAAATAATATTTACAAGTCGATACGACAGAAATTTTTTGTCCCAAAACCATTCTTCCGTCACCATTGAAAATTGGGCTGTTACAACTCTCCCCCCTTAGGAAATTTTGTCCTCGAAATTGTTACCTGAGAATAGATTCGGATACTGTAGTTTCATTGATTCCTCAGTTTTATAAGTAGCTTCTTCTGAACCATGACAATGCCAAAGAATTTTACTAACGGGACTCATTTGTTCTGCAGTTCTTTGACTTTTCAAGCTAAAATTCTCACTGGTTCTTCTGAATATGTCAAGTCTGGCTGTAACTCAATTTCACTATGAGGAATCACAAGCGAAGGATCATATCCGTACTGTCTCAACATAGTAACTTGGAACACATTATGAATTTTCTTGAGTTCAAAGGGCAAAACTAATCTATAAGCTACAGGGCTGATTCTTTCAACAATCTCGTACTGTCCTATAAATCTCGGAGTCAGCTTTCCTTTCTTACCAAAACACAACACTTTCTTCCACAGAGAAACTTTTAGGAATACCCGATCGCCAATAGCAAATTCTATATCTTTTCTTCTCAGACCCGTATACGATTTCTGATGATCAGATGCAACTTTCAAACGATCTTGAATAACTCGAACTTTGTCTTCAGTTTATCGTATCAAATCAACTTCTACCATTTTGGATTTACTCAACTCAGAACAATACAACGGTGTTTTACACTTTCTCCCATAAAGAGCTTCAAATGGTGCTATTTTTATACTAGATTGATAACTGTTATTATAAGCAAATTCAACTAACAGTAGGTACTTTTCCCATTTACCTTCAAATTCGAGTATACAACATCTCAGCATATCTTCCAAAATCTGAATCACTCGTTTTGATTGCCCGTCTGCCTGAGGATGAAACGCTGTGCTAAAATCAAGGTTAGTGCTTAGAACCTCATGAAGTTTGCTCCAAAATCTCGATGTAAATCTCGGATCTTGATCTAAAATAATAGATTTCGAAACTTCGTGTAATCTCACAATCTCATATACATATAGTTCCGCTAATCTCTCAAGTGAGAAGTCTGTTGATGTGTCTCTAACTAACTACGATCACAATAAAGGCAAGTGCACCTATCGTTTAACAGTATAGTTATGGTAAGACCGGAAATATCGTATCCACAAGGACCAAAAGTACTAGTAATTACTATCTTCTTATTATCTAGCCCAAGAATTGGAGTAATTTCTTTTAAACTAAAACTAATTAGAAGCACGGCAGAGAATGAATTGGGAAAATAATTTAGACAACTTTATGAGAGAGGCAATACCTAAGGAAGAATCCACCTAGACTTCACTTATTACTCTTGATTCATATGATTTATTCACTTGACTTAATCCGTAGAAATCCCTGATTTATGTTAATATCTCTTTCAAGACTAAAAACAATTGACTCTAGATTGATTAATTAAAATCTCTTTCTAATTAAAACCCCTATTGTCGCATTAACTCGATCTATGGATTCTCTTATTAGATTTGACTCTAATCCGGCAGATTTATGTCGCCCTATTTCTAGGGTTGCAATCAACTCCGCTTAATTGTGTTGATCTACTCTTAAACAGGGACTTTTGCTCCTCTAAATAAGCACATTCGATTTGAATCAATAACTTGAATTATCAAAACAAGAATAAGAACTCACAATTAAGAATAAGAGCAAGTATTTATCTTATAAATCAAACAGTAATAAGATCCGTCTTAGGTTTCATCCCCTTAGATATTTAAGGGATTTTGTTCATAATGATGAGGAAAACATATTAAAATAAGGAAAACTACAAAACTTAAGAAAACCCAAAAACTTCAAGAGAAATTGATAGGAGATCCTTAGTCTTGATGGAGATCCTTCTTCCAAGCTGCTCCCGATGGTTGTCTTCGAGTATTCTTTGCTTTCTACTCTGTGTGTTTTTAGGTTCTCCCTTGGGGTGT
The DNA here is from genome assembly GCA_005393395.2 of Gossypium australe. Taxonomy (NCBI): domain Eukaryota; kingdom Viridiplantae; phylum Streptophyta; class Magnoliopsida; order Malvales; family Malvaceae; genus Gossypium; species Gossypium australe. The sequence goes on from CM016621.1 coordinate 133,081,538, forward strand.
TTATATAGGCTTTGGAACGTCTTTCTTGGCCAACAAGTAGTCTTTCCGAATAGAATTAGACTTGGTTTTGGCAGGGACACGTTCGTGTGTAGTAACTTAGGTCGTGCTCGATTTTGCTCGACACACACGGTCGTGTGGTCTGCCCGTGTCCGACAGTCCAAGCCGTGTTGATTTCCTGAGGTAGGCCCATTTTGTCCCTTTTTGGCCTGTTTCTCGTTCTTTTCGACTCCTTAAGCTCTCCTGAGTGTAAAATATGAAAATAAAGGATTAGGAGCATCGAATTCATCAAATCTAATGAAAATTCATCCAAAAATAAGCCAAGCATTGGGTCAAAATATGTATAAATTATGGTTTATCATCTGTTCTGATTGAAATAAAATGTGCCGATTTAGTCAATCTGTTAACAATCACCCAGATCAAATCTTTCTTTCTCGGAGTTGCAGGTAAACCAGATACAAAATCTATCGTGACTCGTTCCCACTTCCACTCAGGGATCATAACAGGTTGTAGTAAACCCGATGGTACTTGATGCTCTGTTTTTACATGCTGAGAAATCAAACATTTAGCTACAAATTCACAAATTTCCCGTTTCATACCCGACCACTAGTACATTTGTTTCAAGTCACAATACATCTTCGTGCTACCCTGATGAATAGAGTACATACTGCTATGAGCTTCAGAAAAAATATCATATTTTAAACCTAGATTATTCGAAATGCAAATTCTATTGCGATAACGCAAAGTACCATTATCATCAACACTGTACTCTAAACTCAAATTACTCTGAACCATATGTCGTTTCAACATCAACTTTGGACCTTCATCTTGCAATTCCCAAATTCGTTGAACAGGGGTTTCGTTCTCAACTCTGCTAATACAGAACCATCTTCATTTAGAACTAAATGAGCGTTCAACACTAGAAGTGCAAACAATGAAGACTTTCGACTGAGTGCATCCGCAACTACATTAGCCTTTCCCGGATGATAATCAATAACCAGATCGTAATCTTTCAGTAGTTCAAACCATCGTCTTTATCTCAAATTCAATTCTTTTTTAGTCATTAAATACTTTAAACTATTGTGTTTTGTAAACACGTGACATTTCTAGTGTCTCCAAATCTTCAAAGTGAATACAATCGCGGCCAGCTCGAGATCATGAGTAGGATAATTCTTTTCATGCAACTTTAACTGACGAGAAGCATAAACTACTACCTTCCCTACTTGCATAAGTACACAACCCAAACCATTGAGAGACGCATCATTATAAACAACATACGCTACTCCAGATTCAGGTTGAGTCAACATCAGAGCTCCAGTCAGCATGTTCTTTAGCTGATCAAAACTCTGTTGGCACTTATCGGACCAAACAAACTCAACATTTTTCTATAACAATCTGGTCGTCGGTGAAGCAATAATTGAAAAGTTTGTAACAAAACGTCGATAGTAACCTACTAAACCCAGAAAACTTTGCACTTCTAAAATATTCTTTGGATTTTTCCAATTCATCACACTGAAACTTTACTCGGATCAACTCGAATCCCATCTGATGATACTATGTGACCCAAAAATCCAACCTCGCGAAGCTAGACTTCACACTTACTAAATTTTGCGTACAACTGTTTTTCTCTCAAAGCCTGTAATACGATTCTCATATATTGAACATGCTCGGATTCTGTCTTGTAATATATTAATATATTGTCAATAAACACAACAACAAATCTATCCAAATGAGGTTGAAAAACCCAATTCATTAAATCCATAAAAGTATCAGGAGCATTAGTCAAAGAAAATGGCATTACCAGAAACTCACAATGATCGTAACGAATTCTGAAAGTAGTCTTTGACACATCACAGTCTTTAACCTTTAGTTGATAATACCTAGATTTGATATCTATCTTCGAGAACACTGTGGCACCTTTCAATTGATCAAACAAATCGTCGATGCGTGGCAAGGGGTACTTATTTTTTATCGTGACTTTGTTCAACTGCCTGTAATCTATACACAATCTTAAAGAGCCATATTTCTTTTTCACAAACAACACAGGTACACCCTAGGGAGATACGTTCAGTCGAATAAACCATCAGTCTAATAACTTTTGCAATTGTGCTTTCAATTCTTTTAATTTAGTTGGTGCCATACGGTACAGTGATATTGATATTGGTGCAGTTCTAGGAACCAAATCAATCACAAACTCAACTTCATGATCAGGAGGCAATCCCGTCAACTCTTCAGGGAATACATCAGTGAACTCACTAATAACTGGTAATTGATCTAGCTTTGATTCTGAATCTCTGGTATCAATAATGTATGCTAGAAATGCTTTACTACCTTTTTGTATCAATCTCTGAGCAAAAAAAGCTGAAATAATTCTAACAATATCTTTCGGACTCTCAGACTCAACTGAAATCATCTCTCCGACCTGAGATTTCAAATCAATCCATTTTTGTCTACAGTTTACTACAACATCATACAACGATAGCCAATCCATACCCAGAATAACATCAAATTCCTGAAAGGGTAACAACATCAAATCGGTAAGGAATTTACAGCATTGAACTTTCAATGGACAATTATGACAAACTAAGTTAACTGTCACACTCTGACCTAGTGGATTAGTAACTTGAATATCATAATCAGTAGATTCAAAATGTAATTTCTTTTCCATTACTAATGAAGTGGAAATATAAGAATCAGTTGACCGAGGGTCAATCAAAGCATACACAGTAACATCAAAGAGATGGAATATACCAGCAATCACATCTGAAGTAATAGCTTCCTCCCTAGCTTGAATAACATAAGTGTGAGTAGGTGATCTAGCCTCTGATCGAACAATGGTGTCTTTTACCCTGATACGAGTAGTCCTGACAGCACTATTCTGACCCCGGACATCTACCTTTCTGAGATGTAGACATTTGCTTTTCTTTCTGATCTTCATCTTCTTTTGCCGGTTTAGGACAATTTTGAAGAAAATGATTAGTCGGGCCACATCTAAAATAGGCTCCCGACTTAGTTCTACACTCACCAGGATGATATTTCCCACAACATCTACAATTGGGCTTCGGAGCATTTCGTACACTTCCCACACTATCAACTGGTTTTGTAGATACTCTAAAATCATGCTGAATTGATTTGTTTTTGTTCGGATGCTCAGACACTGAGGTAGCTCGGCTAAACTCTTCTTTAGTCTTCTTTGCCTGTGATGCAGAAAACGACTTGGAAGAACCTCTCTTGTGAAATTATCGAATTTGTCTATCCTGTTGTATCTTATGGTTGTACACTTCTTCCAATTTCTGTGCACAATCAGATAAGACAGCAAATTCTTGAATTTCATTACTTCCGATCATCATTCAGATTTCATTATTCAGGCCATCTTCAAACTGGATACACATCTCTTCTTAAGTAGGCATAATTTCTCAGACATATTTACTAAGATACACAAATTCTCTCTCGTACTCAGCTACTGATCTATTTCCCTGACGTAACTCAAGAAATTCTCTCTTTTTCTTGTCTAGATACCCTTTCCTAACATATTTCTTTTTAAACTTAGTCTGAAAGAAGTCCCAGGAAATTTTCTCCATCTGTACCACAGCTACTATTGTAGACTACCAACTGTACGCTTTCTCTTTTAATAATGAAACGACACATCTAAGAAAATCATCAGGAGAGCAAGCCATTTCTTTGAAAACCTGCAAGAGATTCTGAAGCCAATATTCAACTTTAATCGGATCATCTTTTGATCTATCCCAAAATTCTTCGGCACTAAACTTTTTGAGTTTCTCAATCAGAATACGTCGACTAGGCTCAATCACAAGAGGAGGTGGAGGTGCAACCGAAGGTATAACAAGAGGTATAATAGGGGGTAAAGGTCGTTGAGCCAGATTATTCATTTGCATAAATTTGTTGAACCACTGGTTCATAAACCTAATGAACATATTTTTAAGTTCATGTTCCTAAGCAAGAGGAATCGGAACACTACTACTCATCCCATGATCAGAGGTCTGTACGTTGCTGTTAACCTCATCATTGTCAGCATGATCAGATCTATCTGACATCTTACAATCTATAAGAAAACAAAGGTTAGATCGGATCAAACACGTCACACTATCATAGATTTATATGGCATGTAATTCTAGATATTTCACATATTACGTTCAGCTTGAGAATCGAATAAACTATAGCTCTGATACCATTAACCCCTAACCCGTATTCATCACCAAAATAGGGTTACAGAGCATTACCAAACAAATAGAATAGTAAACCATTCAATTCATACATCAATGCAATACATATTCTAATTTCATTCAAATACATTCATAACGTCCCTTAATCGAGCCCTCGAGACCCTAAGAATATAATAGAATCAATCTAAGACTAAATCAGAAACATTTGGAAAGTTTTGGAAAAATTTGAAAAATTTGGACTACAGGGGTTACACGGTTGAAACATACACCCATGCCTCAGGCCGTGTAGAAATTGAAATAGGGACATACGGCCGTGTCTCAACTTGTGCCCGTGCCTGTTTAACTAATTGACTTGTGTCCATGTGCCAGGCCGTGTAACTTCTAACTTGCATGCTTTTAACCTACAGGGGACACACGGTCGTGTGTCATACACGGTTGAGACACAAGCCCGTGTCTCAGGCCGTTTGTCATACACGACTGAGACACACGCCCGTGTCTCAGGCTGTGTGGACCCAAAATAAACCTTAAAACGCAAGTTTACCATTTCAAGTTTGCTTGGACCCTAAGAAACTCAAATACCAACCAAAATACCTATTCAAAATGACATTAATCAAGCCAAAAACACACCAAAATCAACCTATTAAGTATTTAACCAATGCACCCTCATTGGCACCACAAGTATATATAACTATACATCAAAATAAACATCAATTCATCTCATCAATCCATTCAAGCTAATATCTAGCCAATATACCTATCAAAGATACCTCAATCACAACAATTCCTTAACACATATCATTCATACTGGCAAAAAACTATACCTCTTTCTCATGTAATATATAAGTTGGCCATTTGCACAAAAGATCATCCATAATATTTACTTAAACCAAAACATTAAGGATAGCCACACATGAACCTATACATGCCATATAATCTGAATTAAATATTCCAAAAACTATCAAATTGAGCTGGATAGTGTGACTTGAGTGCCGATTCGATCATCCAACCTTCCGAGTGTTTACAATGGCATTAAACAACACAAGTAAGCTTAATAAAGCTTAATAAAGCTTAATAAGTTTGACACATTAAACGATAAATCTTACCAAAGTAAATACAATAGTTCAAATAATAATAATCAACCATAAGAATTCCTTGTCATCCAAAATTTCAATCGATGAATTCATCTATGTTCAGATCAATATTCAATAAATAAAAAATCTTTCAAATTCATTAAACAGATTACCTTACCAAGATTTTCCATTCGAAGAATGACTTACGGATAAGAGTACATCGTCAGATCAACCAGAACACACCAGATGCTCATAAGAGCTAGTCCAACCGAAACACACCATACAAAGAGTATAACACGAGAGTTCACAACATATGCTGAACCTCAGTTTACTAGGGTAATATGCAAATTTCTCCCTCCAATACCATCTCTACTCCAAACCCTCGTAACACACCAAATCACAATTTTACTCTATCCCGCGTTCAATCCAAACCGAGCATCAAATTCAATATTATATCTCAAATTACCATTCATTAACAACAATTAAAAATAAATATATAAGTTGTACCATGTTAATCTACTCAAAAATTCATATTGATTTTAAATTCTAAATCGTATGAACTTAACTGGACTGAATTGTAGTAGTTGCAGAAGTTCAAGGCCTATTCTGCTATTTTTCTTTTTCCATGAGTATCTACAAGATCTTGATCTAAAATATAGAATTCCTCAATTATCAGCTTACATTTCACATTCCAATCCATTTTACAATTAATACCCTTTTATTTTTTGAATTTACATAATTTCCCTAACCTTTAAAATTTTTACAATTTAGTCTTTTAAACCGAAATTCATAAAAATAACCAATTTTCTTAATTCAATATTTTATCCAAATATACTAGGCCTTTAAACAAGCCCTAATAAACATTAAATTCACCATTAAACCCTAAAAGTTTGACATTTTCACAATTTAATCCTAAAATCAAAATCTAACAAAAATCACTTTACAATTTCATCAAATAACATAATCCAAGCTCCAAATACATGGTATTCATAAAAAAATTAAATATTAATCAATGGAAACTTCCAAAAATTTTAACAGAACAAAAAACGAAGGTACGGACTAGCTGGACCTAGTTGCAACGATATCAAAAACAGAAAAATTAAAAGAAAACGGTTCAGTTTCCTTGCTATGCAAGGAAAAAAGATGAAAAAGCTTCCTTGGTCATCAATGGTGAGGTTCAGTCAAGAAGAAGAGAAAATGAGAAAAAATAAAGCTCTTGTATGATCGAAATAACTAGTTGCTCATATGTGTGGGTTCTCTATCGAAAGTTTGGGCTTAATTTCGAGAGAGATTTTTTTGGAGTTTAGGGAATGTCAGATCGGTTAGTTTTACATAAGATGTTTGGATTCCAAAATTGCGGCCACTACACGAACACTTGCTTCCCAATACTGATTTCTTGACACAACTTAAAGTGGCTAATTTAGTAGATACTAATGGGTGTTGGAAGTGGTCAGAACTGTATAATTATTTTAGACAGAAACTTTGGAGTTTATTGCTGCTTGTCACCCCCTAATGATGCACTTGGTGATGACATATACCTATGGAAGTCAAATAATAATGGTAAGTTCTCTATCAAAACTGCCTATAATAGTATTGTCCAATCTGATTATTTGTAGGATGACAATAGATGGAAAAAGATTTGGAAAAATCCATTACCCCCTAAAATTAAACACTCTCTTTAGCTGGTGAGGCACAGATGAATCCTTACGAATTGTGAAAGGGTTAGGAGAAAGATGACTGATGAAGCATGATGTTTAATATGTGGGGAGGTTCAAGAGACTGTTTTACATGTTTTACATGACTGTTAATTTGCAACTGAAGCTTGGAAGAAGATAATTTCATCGGATTGTGTTTCTAGATTTTTTTGAAGTGGATCTAGATGATTGGGTGAGTGCTAATTTAAAAGGAGAATTTCGAATGGGGATTGTTGGAGCTGAGGATCAAGTTATGTTTGCGGTTTTTTGTTGGATGTTATGGAAGAATATGAATAATTATGTTTTCCAGCAAGAGATTGAAAGAGTGGAAGATATGGTTAGAGCTACAGAGTGCTCCGCTGCAAATGTTTGCGAGGCAAACTGTAAAAAAGAAAAAAAACTAGAGAAGCCAATATTGATATGGTTAAATGACGCCAACCTAATCCTGGATGGATTAAAGTTAATTTGGATGGAGTAGCTAATAGGAGTGGAGATCAGTTAATGGTTGAAGGTGTATTTCGTGATTCTTCTGGAACTTAGACCAAAGGTTTTCGAAGGCTTGTTGGTAGAGGCTCGGCAATAAATTCAGAGTTGTGGGCTATTCTACATGGACTAGAAATAACTCAGATTAGAGGACACAATAAGGTGATTATTGAAACTGATTGTATGTTGGCAGTGGAAATGATTAATGAATTCTTGGGAAGTAAACCATCGATGACTCTCGTCAAGAGAATAAAAGAAGTATCTCGAAAATTTGAATCTGTTAAATTTTAGTTTGTGAAAAGAGAAGGAAACATGGTTGCTGATTGGCTAGCCAGAACATGTCCATCTACTGATGTTAATTTACATATTCTTGATGTTGCTACATTCTATGTTAGGAAATTACTTTTAGAAGATAAATTTGGTGTTCCATATGTAAGAACAAACTAATATAAGGCAATATGATGCCTTCTCTTATTTATAAAAAAAAAAGAAGATAATTACAACAATGATAAAATATATTACTTTTGGGTAAATTACATCGGTGATCACCCAATTATTAGTAAATTTCTTTTTTTGGTTACTTAATTATGAAAAGCTATAAAATGGTCACACAACTATTCAAATTTTTACTTTTTTGTCACCCGCAGTTAAATTACTAACGGAAATATAACTTGGCAGCCTTTTAAATTGGTAGAACAACAACTTTAACCCTCAACATTTATATATTGTGTCAATTTAGTTTTGATTCCAAAAAAAAAAAAATAACCCTTAACATTTACACATTGGGGAATTTGGTATTTTTGTTGTTGTTTTACTTTTATTTATGACATTGAGGGTTAATTTTAAAAGAATGAGAAAATTTAAAAGTTATTATCTTGAATTTTTGGGTGTTCTCATTTTTGGTATATTTCTGATCAAATTTAGTTGATAATTTGTTTTTCTAAGCTTTTTTGGTGAAAGGGTCATAAACAAAAGCAATATTGAAAAAGAAAAAAAGACCAAATTACATAATGTGTAAACATTGAGGGTTATTTTTTTAAAATCAAACCTAAATTGATGCAATGTATAAAATGTTGAGCGTTAAAGTTACTACTCTACCAATTTTAAAAGTTGTCACATCCTCTTTCCATCAGTCATTTAATAGTTGATGACCATAAAAAGAAAAATTGAATAGTTAGATAACTATTTTGCAACTTTTCATAGTTGAATGACCAAAAAAGAAACTTACCAATAATTGAGTAACTACAAGTGTAGTTTACCCATTAGTTTTTTAAAAATTAGTTAAAACCAGCTTCTTAATTGTACTTTTTAAAATAAAGGATAATTTCTTATTAATGCATGTGGTAAAATATTATTATTCGTTATAAATATTTGATGAAATTAAAATTTTATTCATAAATTTGTTATGCTGAACCTTATCAAGCCAATCAACAATTCCTGCCATAAGTCGTAAGGAATGATTATCACCTTACAAGTAATTATTGAAATCTAGTGCTTTTAGTGCAGTTATTTTGTCATTATTACTTGTAATTTTTTAATAAATTGGTAATAAAATTACATTTTTAAATTATTAATGGTTTTTGCATGAAAAACAAAATGTATAAGTAAATACTGACTTATTGATTACCTAACGTTTAACTGATATCAAGTTGCATCATATGGTCAGATCATGATGCGAGAAAAAAAATTTGTAACCGCCCCAACCTAGCCTAGATAGTAGACCTAAGCTGAAGAGGTCAAATTACCCACCGAAGTGATCTTGTCTTTTTCAAATCTATTCTCAATTTCCCAAGTTGTTCTATAACGGTGAATATCTCATTTTAATCAATTAAACACTGTCATTAACTTAGCAGCGGAAAAATAAATCAACAATATTAGTATAATAGTCTAACCTGTGTAAAAATCTTAAGACATTAACAATATCCTAAAATAATTACCAATAGGTAATATTAAGTATGGACCATTCCGTCTATATAAATACCTATAAATAACATGCGTCCTAATTAATGTGATTAAAAGTAACTGTTCCCTACCACGGTTTTTTAATAATATAAAACGATAAATAATAATTCATTGGTGAGAACAAGCCGAGACCCTATCCGTTGGGTTATTTGAAAAGGTGGAAAGTAAGGGGGTGAGCTATGGAAGTTCAGTGTGAGTTCTTATACAATAAATCAAGTCAATATTCGATCACAAACATTACGAATAACAAACAATTCACATATCAATAAATTCAATACGGTAAATCGGATTTGCTACTTAGGCAAGCGAACATCAACTTTCAATTATAATCAATCGGACGAATTCAATTATCAAATCATTATATCCTTCACCAAAACCATATGCACATGCAATAGTTCAAACATTTCAATACATGCTTTTCATGAGTATTCTCAATATGGTAGGAAGTGATCGTTTAGCAATTCGTTTAACAATCGATAATCTTACCCTCGACTGCTAGCACACCAAATTGGGAGTTCCCCAGAACCCCTCGTCCAAACACACCAAAGAAGTCATCCTGGGTTATCCGGCAACGATGACTCGCCACCTCAGGTTGCTCGACAATAATGGCTTATCATATTGCAGTAAAACTATTAGATCAGACATATATGGTCAAGGCACTAAGTTGCAGTCAAGCTGTCGGTACTGTGGAAACACGGTCACTCCCAGTAGAAAGTTGTTGGAGGGATCGTGAGAGCACAATACAAAAGAGTTGCAGTTAGGATCTGCTATAATTGTGGGTACATAGTAGGACTGTCGTAGTTAGAATCTACTGAGACTGTGAGTACACATCAAACATTCGTTTAACTATGGAGTCACAACCACTCGCAGATAATAGTTGTTAGAGGGATTGTGCAGCATAGTGAGATTGCAGTTGGAATATGTCATTCTGTGGGTACACAGTCAATCATTCCTTTATGCGGTCAGTTGGAGCTACGATTCTTCCTCCTTTCATATTGTTGGTATACAATTAATCATTCGTTTATGCAGTTAGTATGAGCTACCTTTCTTCTTCCTTTCACATCGTCCCCTCCATGCATATGCGATGTAATCATTCTTTTAATGCATACATTCATTTGATCATTAATACTTTTAACATTCTACTTTATTGCTTAACAACATCATTCACGATTATATCCATCAATCAACAGTTTAATAATTTAGGCATACAAGACGTTCATTCGGCATATATAACATTGATAAACACAAAATCCTTCATGGATCAAGCAATCAATAAAAAATAATTAAGATCATAAATTCATTCTTTTATATATTTAATTATTCTAATACTAGTTCAGGACCTAAATGCATAATCTAGTTCTTTAGATGCCATTAAAAACATACTTAGGGACTGATTTGCATAACACAATAAAAGATAAGGCAAAACTGTGATTTTTAAGTTTCAAGGGCCACATGGCCGTGTGACCAACCCGTGTGTGAAGCCCCAAGCCATGTGCAATGCGAAGAGCGGGTGTAGGAGACACACGACCGTGTGTGATGGATCTACACAACCATGCGTTCGGCCATGTGCAGTGCTCTAGGACGTGTGTGATGCGATAGAGTGAGGTGCAGGAGCCACATGGCCATGTGTGAGGCTTCAGGCCGTGTGTGAAACGTAGATGCAGGGGAAAATAAAGGGACATGACCGTGTGTGAGGCCGTGTGATCCACACGGGAAGGCTACATGCCCGTATGGTAAGCCGTGTGAGACTAGGTAGCTTCGAGTTTTGCCTTAATTTTTTGTAAAAGAACACACACCTAAATTTCTCGTGACCTCAAGCGGCTAGCCCCCATTCAAGTTCGACCCAAACACCTACAATGGTCTTTCAATTGGAAAAATTCAAGAATCAAAAACGTATTTTCAATATTTGTGAAGGTTTTTGGGAAAAATGTTAAAGATTTTTAGTCAGATTGAAAGATTTATCAAAATGCAATATCTTTCAAAATTGAAAAGTCCTAGTTGACTAAGAGCAAGGTACTTATCAATCTTGATAGAATATTCAATGATCTAGTGACACAAATTTCAAAAATTTGGAGAAGAACAATTGATGAGGATTGGATTTAATTTTCAAAACTTTAAATAATATTTTTCAGCAAAACGTAAGGGCTTAGAAGAGTTTTGAAGTAGAGAGTTTTGAGAGAAAACTAAGGTATAAATAGAGAGAGTTAGGGTTTCAATTTGATAAAATAAAAAATAGGAAATCTTAGTAGAATTAGGGAAGGGCTTAAAGAGTTGAGTTGAGGAATAATTTGAGGGCTAATGGGAAAATAGCCCATTAGTCTAAAAATCTTCAAAATATATGTGAAAGTAGCATGGATAAAGCCTAGGATGTGAGGGAAATTTAGGAAGGCATTAACCATTAGGCTAGTGCCCACATTCATGCTAAAAACAGACACAAATAATTTCTTAAACCATGTTTCCTAGGTTTTATATGTGCAGAAAAATTTAAAAAGATAAAATCAAATTTATAAGATTTGAACCTTAAGTTCTCAAGATTTCCTACTAGGCTTCTAACCAATAAGGCTATTTTTAATTCTTAAAAATTCTAAGAATTCTAACCCCTATTTTTTGGGATGTTACAAAACTTATATTAGTAAGTAATATAAATGGTTCATAATTTAAATAATCAAACTTGAGCAAATTGATTTAATGGGCTATTATGTTGTCTATCGAGTCCAATTGGGAGATACCTTATCTTGAGTATTAGAGTGGATGACTCCTAACAAGATAGAAATATAATTGTGATTGTCTAGACTGACAATACATCAGACAAAACCTAAGATGAATTTATCATAGATTCGTTTATGGATTTATTCACTTGTGACGTTCATAATGTGACTTACCTCAATCTTGAATCAGTAATTAACTGTGTATGTGACTTGTATACTTCGATATATGAAAAGCTTGAGTTCAATTGGTACTAGAGCCAGAAGCTGGTATGTTAAGTATACAACATATTAATAACATATCTTTACTTATAATAGCTGAATTCTTAGTCCAATAAAGGATAAAGGATATTCTTATTCTAATCGTTGTTTTATGCAATGTCAAAGTCTTAAAATTTATATAAAGAATGATCGAACCTGGAAACTAACTATGACAACGATTTGAGGCAAGCGCACCTATCGAACAGTAGTATAGTTAAGGCAAGACCGGATTGTCGAACCCAAAGGAACTAAAAGTACTAATACTAATTTTCTTTTTATTATCTAGCCTTAGAATTAAAGGAATTTTTTTATCTAATCTAAAATTAACTAACAACTAAGCTAAAGATGCAAAGACAAAGAGAAAGAATTTAGGAAAAATACTTTGGGAAAAACCAATTGATTAAGATAATACCCGAGGAAGAATCCACCTAGACTTCACTTGTTATCTAACTCTGAACCAGACAATTTATTCATTTGACTTGATCCGTAGGATTCCCTAACGTATATTAATCCCTCTCTCGAGGCGACTAACGTCTAACCCTAGGTTGATTAATTGAAATCTCTTTCTAATTAAAACCCCTAGAATTGCATTAACTCGATCTATGGACTCCCATATTAGGTTTGACCCTAATCCGACAGATTTTCGTCACCCTATCTTTAGGCGCGTGAGCAACTCCGCTTAACTATGCTAGATCTACTCTTAGGCAGGGACTTTTGCTCCTCCACCTAAGCACATCACACTTGAATTAATATCCCGAAAATATCAACACAGGAATTAAGAACACATAATTAAGAACAAGTCAAATATTTATCATATAGTTCAGCAAACGATAACAAGAGGGTTTAGTTCTTAATAATAAAAGAAAACATCTCAGAAGAAAAGATAAAACAAAACATAAGAAATCCCTAAAACCCCCTGAAGGAATTGAAGGAGAGATCCTCCGTCTTGAGTATGATTCCGACTTCTTGAGATGAATCAAATGGCTATCTTCGAGTAAATCCCCACAAATCTGCCCTCTTTGGCCTAGCTGGACGCCCCCTGAAGCTTGGCCTCTAGGGTGTTTATATAGGCTTTTGGAATGGCTTTCTTTGCCTCTAAGTACCCTAATCCGAATGAAACTCTTCTTTCTCACGTCAAGAACACGCCCATGGCAAACGCCCGTGTGAATCGTGGCCAGGTCGTGTTCGAGACTGTTGAATGAGGCACGGCCGTGTGGTCTTGGGCCCAGGCCGTGTTGATTTCGTGATATGGCCCATTTACTCTGTTTTGGGCCCGTTTCTCGTTCTTTTCATCATCCGGTGCCTTTCTGAGTATAAAACATGAAAACAAAGGATTAAGAGCACCAAACTACACAATTCAAGGAATAAATCATCCAAAAATATGCTAAATGTGGGCTTAAAATATGTTACTATTACGGTTTATCATAGTCCAATAAAGGATAAAGGATATTCTCTTATTGACATTGCATAGTTGACCGAAAAAAATATATGTTCATAGGTCATTTGACCAGTACGAATGATTTTATTACTGTGTTTGTAGATGACAAAATTTTTGGGCCAATTATAAAGCGGCACATGTTAAACCAAAATTATTGTGGTTCAAAGGGAAAATTTCAATGGTGAAAATGATGATATCATATATGTGTTGTAATTATTTTTCTCTAATTAATTTAAATTAATTAAGAGATAAATATTTAAAATTTATATATCACTAATTAAAAATTTAAATTTTATATTATCACTAATTAAAAAATAGAATAATTAAGTTATAATATAAAATAATTATCTTATAATTAATTAATTAAATTAATAAGAGATAAATAATAAATAAAAAAGTTTAAATTATTGTAGAATAATCAAGTAGAGTAGTTAAATTCTACAAGAAGTCTCTTTTATTCAAGTAATTGGCACTATCAACAAGGGTCACCTTAAGCCATTCTACAAATAGATAAGTTCAAGAAGCCCAAAAAAATCTTCGCAAAATTATCTAAAGACCTAAGAACTTGAAGAAATTCTGAAGAATGTCGAATCATTTTGAAGAAAAGTCACCTTCCGATCCAATTCAACTATAGAGAAGAACCCAAAAGTCGTTTATGAAGAAAGCCGCATTTCGATCCGTTTCAATTGAAGAAAGGAGGTGATGGTCACTAAACTAACTATAAATATGACAAAGGCAAGCGCACATATCAAATAATAGTATCGCTATGGTGAGTAAAGATATCGTATCCATGAGGACTAAAAGTATTAGTAATTGTTGTTTTCTTATTATTTAGCCAACAAATTGGAGTCATGTGTTTTAATCTAAAATTACTAAGTTAATTTAACTAAGAATGCAGTAGAGAACAAATCAAGGAAATAATCGAATATTAACCAATGAGAGAGATAATACCCAGGAAAGAATCCATCTAGACTTCACCTATTATTGTAAATTTGAATTAAACGATTTATTCACTTGGTGTCTTTATCCATAAAAATCCCTAAATTATGTAAATATCTCTTTCGAGAGTAAGAACAACTGACTCTAGGTTGATTAATTGAAATATCTTTCTAATTAAAACCCCTATCGTTACATTAACTTGATCTATGGATTCCCCATATTATATTTGAATCTAATCCGAAAAATTTATGTCGTTTTATTTCTAGGATTGCATGCAACTCCTCTCAATTATGTTAGATCTACTCTTAAACAGGGACTTTTGCTCCACTGGATTAAGCGCATTTTAATATCCCGAAAATATTAAAACAAGAAATTAGAACACATAATTAGGAACAAGATTCAAGTATTTATCATGTAAATTAGGAATCAAATAATAAGATTCATCATAGGTTTCATCTTCCTAGGTATCTAGGGAATTAGTTCATAATTGTAAATAGAAACATCTCAAAGTCAAAAAAATCACAAGAAACAAAGAAACTCATAAAAACTTTAGAAGAAATTAAAAGGAGGTCTTCGATCTTGATGGAGATCCATTTCCAAGTTGAGTCAGTTGGTGTTCTTCGAGTGTTTTCTTTGATCTTCTCTGATGGTCCCCTTATGTCTTCTTCTAATTGGTATTTATAGACTTGAGAATGCTTAGAAAGCCTAACAATTGTGTTTTTCCGCGTGTTTGGGAAGCAAGGTGCAAAATCAACACGGGCTGGCACACGGGCGTGTGTCTAGCCTGTGTGGATCCTGGAAACAGCTCATTTTGTCTGATTTTGGCTCGTTTTTCGCTCCTTTCACTTTCAAATACTCTCCTAAGTATAAAAACATTAATTTAAATGACTAGGAGCATCAAATTCACTAATTTGCATAATTAATCGTCCAAAGATACATTAAGAATGGGATTAAAATATGTTACTTTTATAGCTTATCAAATATCCCCACACTTAAGCGTTTGCTTGTCCTCAAGCAACATCCTCAACTCACATTAAATTTAATCTTTCTTAACTTATAATTCTCATCAATAATGTTTCAAAATAATTCGCAAATAATCATACATTGAAAATTCAACTAAAAGAACACTAAAGATCCAAACAATCCAAATCGAAAAATTTTAAAACATGAAAACATAAGTATTTCCCCTTATCTAAGTAATTACCTTTAATTCAAAATCAACAAGAATTGAAATCCTCACTAAAGATTCACTCAAATCACTCAAAGTGTTTAAGGTTCAAGAATAAGCACTCAAAAGTCAAACAAGAAGTGTCCTTGCCATAAGCTTGCTTGAAAATCAAATCTCCACCACTATAAAATGATATGACACTTTAATAAAAAGGTCTTTTAAGAGGTTGTAATAGGGCTTAGGTTAAGGGTGTGGAGAAAGACCAGGAAATCTTGTTACAATCGAGGTCGCATTGATAAATTACCCAACTAGAAAAATAAACAAATGCTGAATTAAAAACAAGTGCATAAACCAAGAACTATTCAAGAATAAGAAAACGAGCTTTTTCTCAAAATATGAATTTAACTGTTCAAGCTCAACTAACAAGACTAATTAATAATCAAATTTTTTTCTCTTTTTTTTAGAACAAAAAGAAATAATTCAGTAAATCAAACAAAGAACATAGTTAAACAATTAACCATATCAAATCTCGACAAAAAATGGAGTTAATAAAATAGGAAAAAGTTTCAATGAAAAAAAAATAGTTATTGGTTAACATTAATGGGTAAATCAAGAAATGGTGTGTTAGGCTCAACGGGGTTCACTAAGGGTTAATTAAAAAGGTAGGCTTTTTATGGGATAAGTGGGTTAAAACCTAAGTGCCTTTATCATCTCAGTAAATCAAATCAATGGTGTGGTCTCGACATGTATAATAGAAGCAAGTTCTAGAATAACAAATCAAATTGACATACTTATAACCAATAATAAAATGAGCAAGAAAAATGTATGCTCTAAAGGCTTAAAATCTCACAAAAAAATCATGTTTTTGATGTCAAACCTGTAAATTTAAAACTTTAAGATAATACCTCAATTTAGGGAAACAACCTAAATTTTTTTATTTTGAAAATAAACTTATCATGCTTGATTCTCTCATGTTTTAAAGTTTAAATCAACCAATACAAAAATATCTACAAAATAAACCAAAACACATCAATAAAAATCTCAAATCAATAAAAGTTCATTCTAATGGAAGTATGAGAGACATAATTCAGAGATTTTCTAGTAATTAAATAAATAACCACCCCACACTTAAGATATACATTGTCTTCAATGTACAAACATATATAATCACAGCATAAACAGAATATCATAATAGAGGGAGAAACCTGAAACTGCCCTAAATATTGGATGAAATAGCCAGAATGATGAAAAGTGGAATTGCAAATAGATTTAAATGTAGTGCATGATCCCGAGCAAACTAATAAGAAATAAACACAAATAGTGAAGAAGATTAAGAGGGTAGAACTCAATTAGAAACAACCATAAAAATAAAAACATAGTTCAAAAGACAATAAACGAAAGAAGTCTAAGAAAATAAAAATAAAACAACAAAAAATAAAAAGAAAAAGAAAAAGAAAAGGAAAAAGAAAAAGAAAAAGAAAAAGAAAAAGAAAAAGAAAAAGAAAACAAATAAAATCAATGATCCTCATCGTTAGAGGCATCGGTATCGTGAATTGCCGGTGCTGAAAAGGATATATGGAGGTGTTGACAGATTTGCTGCAAAGTCGTGTCAATACTATTGAACCTCTGAAAATAGTGCTGCTCGAAATGAGTGAACCGTTCGGAGAGGTCCTCTAAGGTAGAAACAGAAGAAGCAGGATGGTGACTCGAAGGTGGATAATGAGGTGGATCCTCGTGATGGAAGGGGACATCATCAGTGAAGTCATCTGGCTCATTCTGAGGGTCAGAATGGGATAATCTGTACTAAGGAGGATCCACTCCACGAAGTCGCTCAATCATCCTCATATGGCTCATGCTTGATAATCCCTGCAGGAACATCTGACGTACTAGTGTAAGTGAAAAGGACTACTCCGATGTGTCGAGGAGACCGAGGTGACGTGCTAGTCGAGTCACATAAGGTCCTACATAAATAGGACCCTTCTTGCTGCTTTTTATCTGATGGCGAAAGGCGAGAGCGATAAAGTAGGCTAAATACGCCCCGTGGCCATGCTCCATAAAAAATAGGCGTCAATTGTACTGATGACTCTGGTGTTCTCTCTTCTACCGGTCAATGTGTGAGCCAAGATGGCATGAATATACTGTAAGGCCGGTGGAAGGAAAGTCACTTTCGAGTAACTTACATCATAAGGCGTCATACTCGCCGTAAGGTATACCCAGCAAAGAGATGGCGAGTGGTGGATGTGCCGGTATAATCGAAGAAAACTCGTGGCACTTATGAACTCGGCAATATAGAGTCCCAATGCCACTCCAAACTCTGGAACACTCATATGTCGTGCCGTACCATCGAGTCTGAAAGTGATGGTGTCCGGTTCGTCATGGGTTTTCATCACCTACTGTAGGAGAAATGTCGAAGAGAGCTCCAAAGTCAGCTCCAAGTATGTGGGCTCGATGATGGAAAAGAACTGGTCCCACAGGGCTGTGGCAATGATAGCGCGCATGCTATCAGCTAACTGGACCTACTCCAAAACAGCCCAAGCAATACATCAGCCTAAGCCGAGTGGCCTCAGTCGAAGAAGCTGATATAAGTCCTCCTGGGGACCTTGTAAAAATCGGAGATAAAGATGGCATGCATCGGTGAAAGCGCCCGAAGAGGAGGTCGCTCTTGGAGTCTTTCGCTTTTTCAAAGCGGGAACGACGACCTTAGATTTACTGCGTGTGTTCGTCATGGTGTGCCTGAAAATAAAAGAATTCAATATTAGAAAAAAATAAATAAACCATCACCAAATACGCAAATAGAGGGTCGACAAATCAAAATCCAAGCAGTCAAAATAGAAATCTACTCCTAAAATAGTATGTACGAATACCTAATCATGTAAAAACCATATACTTAAGCTATTATGAATCAAACTAGAAATAATAAAAATAATAAAAAAAAGGGATAATAAATAAAATAAAGTAAATGAGAAACAAAAACACAAATAATGAAATAATTAGAATAATAATAGTAACAAATAATAATAAATACTAACCTAAACAAACTGTAACAAATTAGAAATGAAAGTAATGATAAGAGTAATAATATTATAAACAATAAAACGAAGGGAGCAGTCAAAAACATAATAAAAAAATAAGAATAAAATTACTAAATGGAGTAAATAAATTAAATAGAAATAAGCAGAATAATAAAATAAAATAGAAATTAAAGAAAATAATAAAATAATAAAATAATAAATAATTAAAAATAAGAGAAATAGGGAGGACCAACGGTGAGACAGGACGGTGGCCGGGGTGCAAGGGAGAGGGGTGCGGCACAAAGGAGAGGAGAGGGTTGGAGGGGGTGGCTGGTTCGTATGCGGCTCAGTAAGGGGGGAAAAGAGGAGGCTCGTGGTGGTGCGGCGCAGAAAATAAGAGGGGAGGACGGGGTGAAGAAGGGTGGTGGTTCCGACAAGGGGAAAATACAAAAGGGATGAGGGTCATGTGTGGCTCAAAGGGTGAGGGGGACAGTTGTAGGGTAGGTGAGGAGGGGGAGTTGCATCAGAGGGGGTTTGTGCATTGAAGGGCAAAGGGGGTCGGAGGTAGGATGAAAAGGGAAATGGTTGGTGGCATGGCTTGTTTGGTGAGGATGGGTGATGACTCGGGAATGGAGGAGAGGGGAAAGAGAGACAGTGATGGCGATGGGTACGATCGACGGGGGTGGTGAAACTGGTAGAGGGGGTGGCGATGACGGCTTGGGTTTGTGTGGGAGAGATTAGAAGGAAAAAGATAAAAGAAAAGAATGGGGATAGGGTTTAAATGGGTGACACAGTCGTGTAAGGGCCCGTGTTGGGCCATACGACCGTGTCACACGCTTGTGTAAGGCTTTCCCAGCCTGTGTGCGACTAAAAATCGTGAACCCAGTCTTCACACAGCCTCGGACATGCCTATGTGTCCAGGTCATATGGCCCACACGGTCATGTGCCAGGCTATGTGTGATTTCCTTCACTTCTCGCACGCCCGTGCTAGAGGCCGCCTAGGTCACACGGCCACCCACGCGCCAATGTGGCCTGACTTTGTCTCTCACAAGGCCGTGTCTCTTACCCGTGTAACTCTCTTGCTTGATTTAAAAATGAAAAAAATTAGCTCAAGGGTTCACATGGCCTAGGACACACCCGTGTGTGCTACACTACCATGTCTCCAGGCCGTGTGAACCATTTTAGGTCATGTAACCTTTGAATTTTTGAAATATTAAGTCCTAAAACTCACACGACCAAAAACAAGCCCGTGTGTCTAGGGCGTGTGGGTCACATGGCCATGTTGTCAAACTGTGTAACTCACTATCAATTGTTCCTTTATACACACGGCCTAGGACACGCCCGTGTGTCCAGGCTGTATGGGTAAAATTTTTTTTATTCTAAAATTTAATTTAATTAATTTGAAAATAACATAAAATAAAGTTAACAGAATTAGCAGAATGTTAGACACTTGGGTTGCCTCCGGAGAAGTGCTGATTTAGAGTCTAAGCTTAACTTACCTTGTGCGCACGGTTACGATGGTTCGTGGAGCTGAAGCTCCTCTTTCTCATTATCAATTCTATTATCAAAATAAGGTTTAAGTGGAGTACTATTTACCTTAAACGTGCCAAATTCAGAATGACTTACCTCGATTGTACCGTAAGGGAAGACGTTCAGTACCATAAATGGGTTTGATCCGTTTGCATCAAGCTCCAAAGGGACAATTCATGGATCCATTCTGTCTAGTAGTACTTTGTCCCTAACCTTAAATTGGTTCGTTCCATTCATATGCTCATCATGGCGTCGTTTTGGCTATTCATCGTGTTTTCTTGGTTTCTCCTTGACATGTGTCTGCCATTCATCTAATTCATCGAGTTGTAACATTCATTCTTCATAAGTTGTTCTGTTTCTGTCACATTGACTGAAATGTGGCTCCATTACATTTTTTCAAGGGGTTTCCTACAAAGAAGGTTGAGCCAAATGGTTACTGACATTATCAAAACTTTTAATATCATCTCGATCACTAGATGTTCTCACAGAATCATGAGCTTGGAGAGTAATCGTTTTGTCACCTATACGAAGTAGTAATTCACCCGTACCAATACCAATTATAGTCCTAGTAGCTGCTAAAAAGGGTCGTCCTAAAATTAAAGGTACCTTACTACCCTTATCCATGTCCAACACAACAAAGTCAACGGGGAATATGAATTTATCTATTTTAATAAGCACATCTTCAATAACACCCCTAGGATATCTAATGGCTCTATCCTCTAATTGAATACTCATTCTAGTTTGTTTGGGTTTCCCAAGACCTAGTTGTTTAAACATTTTATAGGGCATGACATTAATACTAGTCCCTAAATTAGCTAAGGTATTATTAATATTTAAACTACCAATTAAACAAGGAATAGTAAAAATCCCTGGATCTTTCAGTTTGTTAGGTAGTTTATTTTGTAAGATGGCCGAGCAAACTGCATTGAGCTCCACAATCGATGAATCGTCTAACTTCCTTTTATTTGCCAAAAACTCCTTTAAAAATTTGACATAATTGGGCATCTATGAAAGATCTTAAACAAACGGTAAGTTAATATGTAATTTTTTTAGGAGATTAAGAAATATACCAAATTGTTCGTTCATGTGGTCTCTCTTTGTCGTGTTAGGATATGGAACTCGAGGTTTATATTCTTTGGCAATCGACTTTTGCTCTTTTTAGCTTACCTCAACCTTATCGTTATTTACCAAAATTTCTTGCTTCGGTTCTTCATCTCGAATAGTAATTGCATGAAGTTTCTCCCTTGGGTTAGTTTTAGTACTGCTAGGCAAACTACCTTGTGGTCGTTCTGAAATTAATTCAGCAAGCTGACCTATTTGGTTCTTGAGCCCTTGAATCGATGCTTGTTGATTTTTTAGTGCTGCCTCAGTGTTTTGAAAACTCAATTTTCTGACATTGAGATAAACTTCCTCAACATCTTCTCAAGGTTTGGCTTTTTCTCTTGTTGGTAAGGTTGTTGTTGGAAGCCTAGAGGGGGTTATGCTCTTTGATTTCCTTGACCACCCCAAGAGAAATTAGGACGGTTCCTCCAACCTGCATTATAGTTATTACTATAAGGGTTATTTTAAGGCCTAGAATTATTACCCATATAATTGATTTGTTCATTCTCTGTGCTAGGAGCGAAGGGTAAACATTCTGGATTACTCATTTCTCCTCTATTTGTATCACATTGCATCACCGGATGTACCTACGTAGAAACATATAAACCATCAATTTTCTTATCTAAAAGTTCTACTTGATTCGATAACATGGTGACCGCATCTAAGTTAAATACACCAATGGCCTTCATCGACTTTGTCCTCATAACTTGCCACTGATAATTATTTAGTGCCATTTTTTCTATAAACTCATAAACCGCTTCAAGTGTTTTATTGTTTAGTGTACCACCAGATGCTGCATCAATCAACTGCCTCGTTGAAGGGTTCAAACCGTTGTAGAAGTTTTGAACTTCTAACCATAAGGGTAACCCATGGTGAGGGCACCGTCTCAATAAGTCCTTATACCTCTCCCATGCATCATATAACGTCTCTAAATCTATCTAAGCAAAGGAAGAGATACCATTCCTCAACTTGGTTGTCTTAGCCGGTGGGAAGTACGTTAAAAGAAATTTCTCGGTAATTTAAGCCTATGTAATGATGGAACATCATGGTAAAGAGTTCAACCACTGTTTAGCTTTGTTCCTCAATGAGAAAGGGAATAACCATAAACGAATGAAATCATCAGTGGTGCTATTTTTCTTGAAAGTATTGCAGATTTTTAGAAAATTGGCCAAATAAGTATTTGGATCTTTGTCTTGCAAACCATCGAACTGAACATACTGTTGTACCATTTGAATTGTATTTGGCTTCAGTTTGAAATTATTTAAAGCAATGATAGGTCTCACAATACTCGATTCAACCCCTGTTAGAGTGGACTTGGCATAATCGTACATAGTACGAGGAACATGAGCAGGATTTGCAGCAACTGCAGGAGGTAGCTAAATATCTTGGTTATCACCCACCACCTCAGTAATAATAATGTCCTCTTGTTCATCTACAATATTCTGTCAATTCTGCCTTGCTTCTCTATCGTTTCTGCAAGCTGTACTTTCAATTTCACTATCAAATAGTAATGGCCCCGACAGGTTTCTTCTAGACATAAACTAAAGGCACCTGCCAGAAGTAAACAAAAGAAACATTAAAATGTAAAAATAGCTACGGTGAGTAAATATATCGTATCCACAAGGACTAAAAGTATTAGTAATTACCATTTTCTTATTATTTAGCCAACAAATTGGTGTCATGTATTTTAATCTAAAATTACTAAACTAATTTAACTAAAAACGTAATAGAGAATAAATCAAGGAAATAATCGAATATTAACCAATGAGAGAGACAATACCCAAGAAAGATCCACCTAGACTTCACCTATTATTATGAATTTGAATTAAACGATTTATTCACTTGGTATCTTAATTCGTAGAAATCCCTAAATTATGTTAACATCTTTTTCGAGAGAAAGAACAATTGACTCTAGGTTGATTAATTGAAATATCTTTCTAATCAAAACCCCTATTATCGCATTAACACGATCTATAGATTCCCCTATTAGATTTGACTCTAATCAGGTAGATTTATGTCGTCCAATTTCTAGGATTGCATGCAACTCCACTCAATTATGCCAGATTTACTCTTAAACAAATACTTTTACTCTATTGAATTAAGCACATTAAACATGAATTAATATCTCAGAAATATTAAAACAGGAAATTAACACACATAATTGAGAACAAAAATTAAGTATTTATCATGTAAATGAGAAATCAAATAATAAGATTCATCATAAGTTTTATCTTCCCTGGATATTTAGGGAATTAGTTCATAATTGTAAATATAAACATCTCAAAGTTAGAAAAACCACAAGAAACAAAAAAAACTTATAAAAACTTCAGAAGAAATTAAAAGGAGGTTTTTGATCTTGGTAGAGATCCACTTCCGAGTTGATTCCGTTGGTGTTCTTTTAGTGTTTTCTTTGATTTTCTCTAATGGCCCCCTTATGCCTTCTAATTGGTATTTATAGACTTTAGAATGCTCAGAAAGCCTAAAAATTTTGTTTTTCCGCATGTTTGGGAAGTAAGGTGCGAAATCGACATGGCTGGCACAAGGGCGTGTGTCCTGCCCATGTGGAAAGGCCTAGGCCGTGTGGATCCTAAAAACAACTCTTTTTGTATGATTTTGGCTCGTTTTTCGCTCCTTTCGCTTCGAAAATCTCTCCTAAGTATAGAAACATGAATTTAGAGGATTAGGAGCATCAAATTCACTAATTTGCATAATTAATCATCCAAAAATGCATTAAGATTGAGATTAAAATTTATTACTTTTATAGCTTATCAGGAGGTTTAAACCTATTTTAAAAGCAAGTAACATGACACTTGAAGCACTCCACACTCGTCTGAGATCAAGTCAAACGACCCTTGGATAAAAGTCAAATTGGAGAGAAGAATCAGAGGATATTTTTCTTTGTATTTAAAAATTTTTTAGAGATTGTAACTTCCTTTTTAAAGTTATCGATAAATTTGGCTCTAAATTTTCAAGTGAACTTTCGATTCAAAATTTGTGTGTACAATGTTATTATTAAACATTTTCAAGTCAACCTAAATGAAGTTGTTTTGTATGGAAATAGAGAAAATATTCATATACTTACATTAACATTCTAAGGACTGAAGAGATTGTTATAAATACATATAATTTTTTTTTCAATACAGTAAAACGTGTGTTAGTATGCATACCTTAGTATTTGTTGCTAGAAAGTTAAGGCTTAAAAGTGTATCTTGTTCAATTGGAGTTGTTGGCCGCCAAAACCTTTGTATTCTTATCTTGCCTGTGTCGAAACCATTTTTAAGTTTTTCAAAAAAAAAGGGATCGACTTTAAAAACGAAAATGGAGTCACCACCAATCCCTTTTTTTCTTAGGTGTGATCGGATCACCTTATAAAACATTTTATTTCAAAACATTGATTTTGGCCTACGAAATTCAAGAAAACGGGTTCGGGAGTCGGTTAAGTACGAGGAAGGATTAGCACCCTCGTAACGCCCAAAATTGGTACCGGATTGATTAGTTATTGTCCTAATGTCGAAAATTCGAAAAGATTTGAAAACATGATTTCTTTAAAAACTTTAACAATTTGAGTTAGAACTTGAGATTCCTTTGCTCCGAAATAATACAAACATCACATCCAGCACGTTAGGACATGATGTTTTAAACCCTCGTAGCCAACATCATCTCATGATTTACAAAATTCATTAAAAGGATATTTAGTTATTTAGTCAAACGGAAAATCGAAACCCAGCATGTTAGGACACTATTTCCCAAATTTCTAAACACAAAACATTGCCTTATTTAAGAAAAACTTTTGGATAAAATGTAGTAATTAAAGGAGATAGATATTTTTAAACAAAGATTTAAAAAAAAATAACATTAAGTTATTACAAAAAGTGCAATTTACTAAAGTTAGAGGTCATATTAACAATTAGCACTAACATAAACAATTAAGTAAAAGAATGACAAGCAATAATAATAATAATGTTAAGGTAAACAAAGATAATGGATTCAATTTTTTTTAAAAAAAATGAACAACCAAAATAAAAAAATATAGAGTAGATAATAGCAATTTTAAAAGAATATATGAAAAAAATTTAAAAAAAATTATTCACAAGATTAAATTCATGTAGAAAAAATAATAATATAAGGTAAATAATATACTTAAAAAAATTAATGAATATTATAACAATTTTAAAAAATAAAAAAAGTATAAAAATGATATGGATAAATAAAAAAAGTTAAAAAAACGCATAAGTCAACCTAACTCCCGCTGTAATAACCAATTTTTGCCCGGCATTAACCCAAAATACCAAACCCAAATTATAGCCCTATCCCAAACAGCCCGTTTAAGCACAAAAAAATAATAACCAAATAAACAAAACAAAAGATCCAATAATTAATAAAAAGTCCAGTCCAAATACAGCAACCAAGCCCAAATTTAATACAAATAAGCAAAGCCCGATTACAAAAACCCGAATGGCCCACTTTGACCCAAATTAACCTAGCCCAAAACCGCGGCCCAATGGCCCAAAAAAAACCTTAGGAGATTTCGGCAGAAAAGCAAACCCTAGAGTCCCCTCTCCAGCGCCGCCGCGCGTCCCCCACACGCGCGCCGCTCCAGCTCCCCCGCGCGTCCCCCACACGCGCACCACTCCCACGCGCGCCCTTTCAGATCCGCGCGACCTTCGCCCGCACGCTTCTGCCACCACGCGCCTTGGCCTTCGTGTCTCTCCACCAGCGCCCCATGCGCCTCTGGCTTCGCACACCCCGTGCCCATGACCTGCAACAACACGAACAATAAGGAAGAAAAGCGACAAAAAACAGAAGAGAAACAGAGACCCATACCTCTGTAAATCGAATAAGAACCGAGGGGAAACGAGGGTAAAAGGGGAGGAAAAATAAAAAAAAACCGAAGGAAAACTCTTGTAACTTTTTAAGCAATCAATGAATCAAAAGCAAGGAGGGAACGGGAGGTTGATCTTTTAGCCCTTTCGTATTCACTTTCACTGTTACTATTGTTTTTCTTTATTTTCATGCTTTCTCTGTATATTTCCAAGTAATAATCAAAAAGAGCTTTTAAATAACAGAATAGGTAAATAAAACAAGAAAAATTAGAATCAAGGGGGGTTGGTTTTCGATCTCATTTTTTTCTTTTTCTCTTTTCCTTCGTCTTTCGATTCGATCCTCAACTGGCGAATCTTCTTGCGTTTTTCCTTTTAGTCTTTTGCATGCGAATATAAAAAAAACCTTACCTTTGTCAAGGAGACCATCGGACGCTCCTTCCTCGTCGCAACCGAAGAGGAGAGATTCCTTGTGATTGAAAGCATTAAAACTTGATTGGGTTCTAAGGTTGGTATTCGAATAGGGTTTGAATCGGCCATTAACCACTGATTACTATGGCGTTTTAGTGGTCGGGTTTCCTTTTAGTTACGGCTGAAGGGGAGAGAAGGCTGCTGGCGGCTGAAGGAAGGGATTAAAAGGCTAGGGTTTGGTTTCATGAGGGATCTGGGATGTTTTAATTTTGTTTAGGGGAAGGTTAACAGCCATCAGGCGAAACGACGCCGTATGGAGGACCCATTTTCAGTCCGACCCGACGTCCTTAAGACCCGCGCGTTTCAACGTGAGGGAATATTTACGTATTTGGTCCCTTCCTTCCGCGTTGACATCTGATTAGCCCCTTTTTATTTCCCCTGTTTCATTTTAAAATTAATCTCTTTAATTTGTGCAACATTCCAATCCGGTCCGTTCAATACACTGCGTTTTCTCGACTGAGGTTATTTTCTAGTTTAATCCCTAACCTCTTATGCGCATTTTATTTTGATCCTTGGTTCTGTTTTAATAGTTTTATTTATTTATAGATCGCCCCTTTATTGCTAGCTTTATTCCAATTTAATCCTTGGACAGTTGGACTTTAATTTTCCTTTTTAAATTTAGCATTTATTTAATCATTTCAAATATTATATATATTATTATATGCACATACTTTATATACTATTATCGTTAAACCAATCTATTATGTTTTAAATCATTTTATATATTATCAACTTCATATCATACAGATTTCGCTATTAATATATGTATATCCGTTTTTATACCTTAGGTCATTTTTCATACATTTACACATTCTTTTATATATTATAATTTAAACTACTTATATTCCTTTTAAATTACTAACATTTTATTATGTACACATTATTTATTTTGGAATTTTATATGGATTTTAAATTCTTTGCATACATTGGTATATTGCATACATAATGTTCATTAGATTTTCATTTTTTATAAAATTTGTTTCAAATTACACCATATAACGTTGTGTATATATGTATATATATATATATATATAATATTCATTTCAAAAGCCATATATATCCTTACAATATATTTTTGTGTTAAACTCTTGTACTTGATTTTAAATTGCTTTTTATGTATTTTATTAATGGTACATTGACGATCTCAAATTCATTTTTATTTAACATTTATCACCTCTCGTTATTTGGTATTTTTTGTTACTTTGTCATAAATGTTGATGTTAACATCCATGAGGTATTGTTCTAGCTTAGATGCCTTATCGTTCCATATGATCATTATCCATTTCTCGTAGAAATGATATCGCTATGTATCTTTATTTCATGCTATTCGTTATGCCATTGCTCTGTATTATTGCTTTATGATTTCACTCCGACTTTCATTTGATTTCAAATTAAGTATTTGAACTGGTTTTAGAATTGCATATCTGAAAATTTTTCAATAGAAAGCAATATTTGGGTGTTTAGAAGTATGGAAAATTACACCCTAACGTGCTGGATGTTGATTTTTCGTTCAACTAAATAACCAAATACCCTTTTTATACGCTTTGAAGATCAAAGATGATCTCGGCGTCAGAGTATGAATGTGTTATACCCTAACGTGTTGGGTATGGTACTTTTATTCCTTTGAAACAAGTTAATCTTGAGATTCAATCCCAATTTAGGTAACCCATTCTTAAATTTTTTACTCTAAATATTTTCAAGTTTTTCAACATTAGGACAGCATTAATCAATTTGGTACCGATTTTGGGCGTTGCAAGGGTGCTAACCCTTCCTTGCACGTAACCGACTTTCGAACCCGTTTTCTCGAATATTCGTAGACCAAAATACCGTTTTAGTAAACCGAAACGTTTTATTAAAACAAAGGTGATCCGATCACACCTAAATAAAGATCGGTGGCGACTCCCTATTTTTAAAGTCGATTCCCGTTTTGACAAAAAATGATTACGACAGCTTGGCGACTCCACTGGGGACCTCGAGAGTCAGGCCATAAATTGATTGATTTTGCCCTTGTGATTGAAAACTCGGAAAATTGTTTTGAAAAATCATGTTTCTCTTGATGCATCTGCTTATGTTATAACTGTAATACTGTTGAGTCTCATAATATTTGCATTTACATTGCATGGCCGTTGTGGTCACACCTTTAAGTGGAGTAAGAAGCTAAGCCTTCGTGAGGTTTTCACCTCCGCATGGCCATAGGGAAATGTATCCCCCTGAACCGAACTCGGTCCATATGAGCCTATAATGGGTGAGGATCGAGGAATCTGCTGGTTCAGGTACCCCTCTGTAGAACCGAACCCCATATAGAAGCCCTAGAGCCTACCCTAGGCAGAGTGTCGAAATAGTTACCCATATAAGCGTTTAATGATATTTTATTTGTTTTGATTAATGCAATACTAACTTGTGTTGATTTGTTTGATTTGCATAACATTCCATGTAGTAGAGGTGTCAATTTCTGTTCGGTTGCTGAGATAGGAAGTTTGCTATGGAAAACGACTTTCTTGATAAAGTAGAGGACAATGCGGTCGTGCGCACATGGTCAGAAAAGTTGCAGTTAGAAAAAGGAGATAGCTTAGTTGAAGGTCATACGTCGGAGCTGAGGGACTTCACCCGTGTTAGCGTGACACAAAATGAGCTTCAAGAGTTGCGGGATATCTGGACCCATTGGGAAGATGAAGCTAAACAGATGTTCTGCCACCGTTATGGTGATATCTCTCACTTATTGGATGTTAAGATAGATAAACACCTGTTTCGGGCTATGGTCCAGTTTTGGAATTCCGCATACAGTTGCTTCACTTTTGGGAAAGTGGATTTGGTGCCGAAATAGAAAAATACACCACTTTACTTCGTATTCCCGAGATGCAGGTTGACAAGGTTTATATTAGGCCTGCCTATGTCCCTCCTTTGGCGAAAAAGTTGATGAAAATTACGGGAATGAGTGAACAGTAGATCTCGACCAAGATTCAACAGAAAGGTGAAGGAAGATGTATTCCTTGGGTAAATTTAAGGGATCTGATTTTGACGCACCCTGATGTGAGGAGGAAGGTTGATATCTTCGCCTTAAGCCTCTACGGACTAGTCATCTTCCCAAAAGCCCTAAGACACATAGATGAAGCAGCGGTGGATTTGTTCTATCGATTGGATAAACAAGTTACACCTGTCCCAGCAATTCTTGCAGAGACTTTCAGATCATTAAACGCATGTAGAAGAGCGGGAGAAGGAAGGTTTATCGGATGCGCACAGCTATTAATGGTATGGTTTTATGGGCATTTTTGGAAGATGGATAAAGTCTCTTGTCGACCCTTTTATAAGAATTATTCACCGATAAAAGAGGAAGTAGCCCTGTCAAGACGAGAAGATATAACGGAAGAAGGATGGAGGATAATTCTTCAGAATCTTCAGAAGGGGGACATTGAGTGGAGAGCTCCATGGATGACGCCTGAAGAAATCCTTTACAGATGCGGAGACTTTAATTGGGTCCCTCTACTCGGAATCTGAGGAGTCATCGGATATGCCCCTTTGCTAGCAGCAAGACAATACCAGTCTAGACAGTTCGTACCAGCAACACATGGGTTGGATCGAAGCGAATTTTCTTATATAGGAGAGGGTTATAAGAAGAAGATTAAGGAAATTGCAAATGCTTGGAAGCAAACCTACCGGATGAAGAGGTTGACTGCGGGTGAAACGGTGACTTCTGAGTATAAAGTGTGGCTAAACAAAAGAATCAACGACAATATCCCAAGACCAAGTTCAGATAATGCTCAATCTATGGAGGAACGGTTGCAAATGATACCGACGGAATTAGAAATTATAAAGAAAGATTTTGTAAAGCGAAGTTCAGAGCTTGAGAAGAAAATTGAGCAGTTGGAGGAAGAGAAGATGATTTTGAAGTGGGATGTAGAGATACAGAAATCAGAAGTAGAAAAGATAAAAAAGAGGAAGAGCAAAGCCGAAGAAGAGTTGGATAGCCTAAAAGGGGACTACAAAAAGATGCGTCTCTCGATGAGAACTGTGGGGCTAGGAAAGACTTCAGGTCAATGGCGAAAAAAGTTACAAGAAGAAAGAGCTGAGACCGAGCAATGAGAAAGGAAATTTCAAGAAATGAAAGCTCAGAAAGAGATCCTAGAAAGGTAAGTGTTAGAAGGCCAAAACGGAAGAAATGAATTGAAGACTAGAGTGGCGGAGTTGGAAAGGTCCTTAAATCATTATCGAAATCGCAACTCAGCGATAGAATTAAAAGCAAGCTTGAGTAGAATCGAAGAAATGGAAAAGAAGACTGAAGAGCTAGAAGGGGCGCTGCAGGGATGTCAGGATTATATTAGGTATTTAAAAGAGAGTAAAGAGCAACAGAAGGAGGAGTTACATAACGCCCAGCAGCAAATTGAAAATAGGGACTATTGCATGAGGGAGGCCATAAATCAGATTCGAGAGGTGGCCGAGCACTTGCAAACTTTGGCAGCAGAGGCAGAGATATTAAGTGTGCAGCATGAGTCACGGACAAGCCGAGGATAGGAGTTATCCTCGTTACTCCGAAAGATTAGGGATCTAGGCGCTAAGGCCAGACCATATCTGTAATCTATTTTATGTAAAGAGCTTTGTTTTCTAAGGAAGTTTCCTGTGGGGAATTGAATCAGAGTTGACACCCTTTTACATTCATACCATACATTTGCATTGCATTGCATCATCATAGAAAGGGGGTGTTGATTCATATTCGATTGCTGAATAGGAGAGTTTGTCATAAGGAAATGTGTTACTGGATGAAGTGGATTATAATATGGTCGTTCGAACATAGTCCAGGTAACAACGAAAGTAGGTCTTGCCCGAAGATTCAAAGCCTACAAAGATTGTTTGGGGGTCATCAGAAGATCGACCTGGACTAAGCAACAAAGAGCTAGAAGAGACTTCTATTGAGAAAGTTCAAAGGACACATCCATAAACATCCGGATACGAAGAAGAGGATTTACCTGAAGGTTCAAGCCGACAAGGATTGTTCGGGAGTCATTGGAGGATTACGAGTATCACGGAGGTTAAGTGAATGACGAGGTACGACCTGGGCCAAGCGACAATGAGTTAGAAGAGACGTCTATTGAGAAAGTTCACGGGACACAATCACAAACTCCCGACACGAAAGAGAGGATTGGTGTTTTCGCCTAGACTATGAGGACACGGCCGTCTATGCAATCCTTTTTAATGTAAAGAAACGTATTTTCTGGAAAAATTCTTCTAATAGAATTGAAATCATGATCAATGCCTCTCTTTCTTTTTGCATTCATCCCATGCATTTGCATTGTATTTCATGCATTTGCATTACATCGTATCACATGCATTAGAATTTGTAGAAAGACTCTAATTAGGTGAAATTATTTCGTTAACCTAGAAAACATAGAACAAAGGTTGGAGAGATTAGAGGAAAGACAAATATTGATCCAAGAGCAATTGATCAGAATTCAACAACAGATGCAAGAGCAATCAACCAGAATCCAACGAGAGATGCGAGAGCAAATGCGAGAGTTCCAAGAGAATATGATATGCCATCTAACCCAGCTATTAGCGGGAGGATTTGAAACAAGGAGGGGCAAGTGGTCGACAATGTGGAGGAATATGAAGAAATTGTTTATTCCCCGAAAAATATCCCAATTCAACCAGACACGCGGTCGCATGGGGGACCCGTCACTATCAGGCCCCAATATCAGACTAATACCTCGACCCCGCTGAACTTCCCGACGGGCTCATGTTTTAACCTTGAGGAGGGTCGGACTAAACCAATGGTCCAAGCAGAGGCAAAAGAAAGGAGGGAGTGGACATTGAAGACCCCTAAGAAAAGGGAAAAGGAAGTGGGTAGTACGAGTAGGGATGACCAAAGACCATTCACCGTGTTCCCGCCTAATAACACGCCTGCTCCAAACCAACTCAAAAACAAACAAAGACTGGCGAGACCCAATCCTGAAAAACCTCGACTCACCCCTATCCCTATGTCATACGGAGAACTGTGCCCGAAATTGTTGGAAAAACAGTTAATATCGCCACATTATATGGCACCATTGAAGCTTCCATACCCGAAATGGTATGATCCTAATGCTAGTTGCATGTATCACGCTGGGAACCAGGGGCATTCTACAAAAAATTGTCTAGCCTTTAAGAGAAGGGTTCAAGGTCTTATTGATGTAGGGAGTTTACAATTTAACGGTACTGGTAATACGGTTGGAAATCCGCTCCCTAACTACCTTGAAGGGAACGTGAGCACAGTGACAAAAGGGATGATGCAATTAAAGAAGTTTCAATGATACGCCCTTGTCCTCCCGGGTTTGTTTTGAACAATGAGACTGCGAAGGGATCCCTGTATTTTAGCTAATCTAGAGTAATATTTAAAACACGCTTGTTGCTTTAAGCCTAGAGGCAATAAGAGTCCTTTTGTGAAATAGGCTTGTGTCCGGAATTTTTATTTCAATTAAATGCATCGTCCTAAGTAAACATTAACATTTTAGTCTATACATTTTTGCATTTTTTGTTCATGACCACATCATACGAATAATCATCCTTAGAATCATTTATTCTTTGGATTTTCTGCCTTCATACCCACAATGGGGTCCCCAGATATCAATGACATGAGCGACACTGTTACTGACTCCCTTTTAAGGAGATATGTGTCTAGAGGGATCTAAGAACTTGGAAGATGACAGAGATTGCAACTTATTTCCTAGCTTGTTAAGAATGACAGATCCTACCCTACGAAGTGTTAGCGGACAATACGAGCTAACGAATGAGATGAAGATGGAAGCTTAGCTTGTCGCAGGACAAGGCAAGGAATCATTGAGTTATCTCCAAGAGTTCAAAGATATTTTCGTATGATTACGCTGGGACTACTAAGGCACGAGTATGCTGTCAAAGCTAAGGAAGCCACAGAAGAAGTCCATAAGGATATTTGAAGATCACATGCTGATGGTTCTACCCTGACTAAGCCAATCAAGAGGTTCGAGCTACCGGTCTACCCAGAAAGGAAAATTGCATCAAACGCCAAATCGAGGACAGAACTTATGTGCTTTTTCCTCCTTGTCTACACGTGGGGCAGGGACGTTATCAAGCCAATCTCCTCGAAAGCTTCAGGTCCGCATCGATTCATTTTTGTGGATGTCGATCTCTTCACTAAGAGGGCGAGGGTCGCTTCATATGCCAATATTACAAAGTCGATAGTCAAAAAGAAAAAATATTAACAAAAAAGGCGAAAAGGTCATATTTAACCGCACAATGTCAAAAGTTTGCGGTCTTTTCAAGGATCAAGTGCCATGTTATGGTGTAAAAAAAATAAAAAAAAAAGGGCAACAGAACAAAGATTGTTAGGAAGATGACCTAAACTTGGGAATGTTGGCATATAGAAGTTACGTTTACCCTTTGTTGATCATTAAGCTTTGGCTAGGACCTCTGCTGGGACAACGCTTTCCTCATTAGGTTTTGCCTAGTGAAGTCAAAATTCTCTTATCCCCAGGCACAGGCCGAGCCAAAATCGGATAAGGTGGAATGGATCCAATCCCGATGTGATCAAGTGAATTTGAAAAGAAAATGTTGAGAGATATCTGTCACGATCAGATGAAGCGAGTTTACAACAAAAAGAATCGCCTTAGAAAATTTCATGGTAGGGCTTTGAAGAAGATTCTTTCCCATGCAACGGGGACTTCAGAAGAAAGGAGATGCCAAGCCGGGAAGGACCTTAGGCAGCAAAGAAGGCCCGTTCTAGGGAGACAAGGATATTGTCTGAGATAGACGATAAGGACCTGCCCAATCCGGTGAATTCAAAAAAAAAAACAAAAAAAAAACAAAAAATATAAAAAAAAAGAAGAAAAAGGAGAGGCCAAAGTGAAAACCCGCAAAGGGCGCTTTGAGACCAAAAGTGGGTTTGAGTTGAAAACCCGAAAAGGGTAGCTCAAATTTTGATAAAAATGGGGCATACGGTAGTCTTGCTACGCTTGAAGTAACAATGAAGAGGAATGTTGCGCCTTGGGGCATCGACAAAGTACTCCGGATCCCCTAAACACATATTGAGTTTAGAACGGTCCTCAAGAGGTTTGAACAGAAAAGCTCAAGCTGCGATATCTGGGGCACCTAGTTTCCATGTTACCCATTTTGAGTCTGCTATCTTTGTCTTTTCAAAATACACTCTAAATAAATTTGCTTCTTCATTGCATGCTAGCTTTGATTAACTTGTTTGATTCGAGCTATACTCCCAATAAATTCCCATTCCGTCCATCATTATGGTCCTTTTTTGAGCATTTCGCATTGAAATAACGATCATTGGACTAATAATACTTTCATGAAAGGAGTTTCACATATTACTCTGGAAATCTCTAAACAATACAAGAGTCTGAAACATGATTATTGCTTAAGATTCACCGAGCTTAAGGGTTGGAAATATCTGAGTCCAAATTAAGGTGATTGAACAAAATGACAAGGTACCGCGTCAGTGACACAATCCTGACAGAAAATGGGCATTGTTAACCCAAGTGCAAAACCATAATCATTCTCGAAAGGAAATGACATTCTGTATTCATGCGAGCATCACGCATATACATCTGGTTGGGTCACCTAAAGAGTGATCGTTAGAAGGAAGCTGATACAGATCCTGTACCTTTGAATAACAAGAGGGTGGGCTGAATAAGAGACAAGCCCTATGTTTTAGAGTCGCAGTGGGATGAAGGGAAGATATTCAAATCCTATACCCTCAGGTCACAATGAGATGAGCCCTGAAGTTACAGGGGGCAAAAGGGTGACATACGCGAAACGCAGGTCACTCATAAAACTCGAGGACGGGCATGAAACATGAAAGGAAAGTCAAGAGTCGAAGCAATGAATACCGGTCATCACGAGAGTCGTAACAAGAAGAGACACACGACAAATGAACCCAGGGCGCATGGCATAATCATGTAGGCATAAAAGCATTTAAGACAAGCACGTGCAGATCATGATAATGTCACGCATGACACATACAGGTATGCCAGTCGAACATGAAGTTTTGACGATAGCTTTACCGAACCAAGGAGAAAGAAGACATCCGAGTTCCACCAGATACGCTTTCAATTACTGTTTTTCAAAAAAATCAACTCATAATACGAGAGGTGAGTTAGCCTTGGGACACGCCGAGGTATTTAATTTCTATCTTTCAATTTCTGCTAAAATCAACTCATAATACGAGAAATGAGTTGGGCCTCGGGTTACGCACGCTGAGGTATTTTTAATTTCTGTTTTTCAATTTCTGTTAAAATCAACTCATAATGAGAGAAGTGAGTTGGGCCTCGGGTTACGCACGCTGAGGTATTTTTAATTTCTGTCTTTCAATTTCTACTAAAATCAACTCATAATGCGAGAAATGAGTTGGGCCTCGGGTTACGCACGCTGAGGTATTTTTAATTTTGTTTTTCAAATTCTGTTGAAATCGACTCATAATGCGAAAAGTGAGTTGGGCCTCGGGTTACGCATGCCGAGGTATTTTTAATTTTTGTTTTTCAATTTCT
Source organism: Gossypium australe (assembly GCA_005393395.2). Lineage (NCBI taxonomy): Eukaryota > Viridiplantae > Streptophyta > Magnoliopsida > Malvales > Malvaceae > Gossypium > Gossypium australe. The sequence continues at coordinate 133,117,872 of CM016621.1, forward strand.
GCTGAAATCGACTCATAATGCGAAAAGTGAGTTGGGCCTCGGGTTACGCACGGTGAGGTATTTTTAATTTCTGTTTTTCAATTTCTGTTAAAATCAACTCACATTGCGAGAATAGGGAAATAGTTTGAAAAGTTCAGATTTTGTCGAAGTCCCAGCGGAGCAATTAGTAGATCGAAGCTACAAATCTTTTCGTGTCCTAAAGTCATATTGGAGCAAGTTGAAAAATAAACAAGATTGAGGAAAAGCGAATTGAAGCTACGAGTCATGTCTCGTGAAAGTAGTGGCAGAATGGATCAAAGCTACATGCTACAGCAAAGTCTGAAGATGTTTAAGGGAGACGAGGACCAATAAATCAAGCCTTGGCCAAGACCGGGCAAAATTGGTTCTCCTATTGTCTTTGCTCTATTCTCGTTTCATGACAATGAGCAAAGAGGGGGAGCTGTAATAACCAATTTTTGCCCGGCATTAACCCAAAATACCAAACCCAAATTATAGCCCAATCCCAAACAGCCCGTTTAAGCACAAAAAAATAATAACCAAATAAACAAAACAAAAGATCCAATAATTAATAAAAAGTCCAGTCCAAATACAACAACCAAGCCCAAATTTAATACAAATAAGCAAATCCCGATTACAAAAACCCGAATGGCCCACTTTGACCCAAATTAACCTAGCCCAAAACCGCGGCCCAAAGGCCCAAAAAAAACCTTAAGAGATTTCAGCAGAAAAGCAAACCCTAGAGTCCCCTCTCCAGCGCCGCCGCGCGTCCCCCACACGCGCGCCGCTCCAGCTCCCCCGCGCGTCCGCCACACGCACACCACTCCCACGCGCGCCCTTTCAGATCCGCTCGACCCTCGCCCGCACGCTTCTGCCACCACGCGCCTTGGCCTTCGCGTCTCTCCACCAGCGCCCCATGCGCCTCTGGCTTCGCACACCCCGTGCCCATGACCTGCAACAACACGAACAATAAGGAAGAAAAACGACAAAAAACAGAAGAGAAACAGAGACCTATACCTCTGTAAATCGAATAAGAACCGAGGGGAAACGATGGTAAAAGGGGAGGAAAAAAAAACCGAAGGAAAACTCTTGTAACCTTTTTAAGCAATCAGTGAATCAAAAGCAAGGAGGGAACGGGAGGTTGATCTTTTAGCCCTTTCGTATTCACTTTCACTGTTACTGTTGTTTTTCTTTATTTTCATGCTTTCTCTATATATTTCCAAGTAATAATCAAAAAGAGCTTTTAAATAACAGAATAGGTAAATAAAACAAGAAAAATCAGAATCAATGGGGGTTGGTTTTTGATCTCATTTTTCTCTTTTTCTCTTTTCCTTCGTCTTTCGATTCGATCCTCAACTGGCAAATCATCTTGCGTTTTTCCTTTTAGTCTTTTGCATGCGAATATAAAAAAAAAACCTTACCTTTGTCAAGGAGACCATCGGATGCTCATTCCTCGTCGTAACCGAAGAGGAGAGATTCCTTGTGATTGAAAGCATTAAAACTTGATTGGGTTCTAAGGTTGGTATTCGAATAGGGTTTGAATCGGCCATTAACCACTGATTACCATGGCGTTTTAGTGGTCGGGTTTCCTTTTAGTTACAGCTGAAGGGGAGAGAAGGCTGCTGGCGGCTGAAGGAATGGATTAAAAGGTTAGGGTTTGGTTTAATGAGGGATCTGGGATGTTTTAATTTTGTTTAGGGGAAGGTTAACAGCCATCAGGCGAAACGACGCTGTATGGAGGACCCATTTTCAGTCCGACCCGATGTCCTTAAGACCCACGCGTTTCAACGTGAGGGAATATTTACGTGTTTGGTCCCTTCCTTCCGCGTTGACATTTGATTAGCCCCTTTTTATTTCCCCTATTTCATTTTAAAATTAATCTCTTTAATTTGTGCAACATTCCAATCCGGTCCGTTCAATACACTGCGTTTTCTCGACTGAGGTTATTTTCTAGTTTAATCCCTAACCTCTTATGCGCATTTTATTTTGATCCTTGGTTCTGTTTTAATAGTTTTATTTATTTATAGATCGCCCCTTTATTGCTAGCTTTATTCCAATTTAATCCTTGGACAGTTGGACTTTAATTTTCCTTTTTAAATTTAGCATTTATTTAATCATTTCAAATATTATATATATTATTATATGCACGTACTTTATATACTATTATCTTTAAACCAATCTATTATGTTTTAAATCATTTTATATATTATCAACTTCATATCATACAGATTTCGCTATTAATATATGTATATCCGTTTTTATACCTTAGGTCATTTTTCATACATTTACACATTCTTTTATATATTATAATTTAAACTACTTATATTCCTTTTAAATTACTAACATTTTATTATGTACACATTATTTATTTTGGAATTTTATATGGATTTTAAATTCTTTGCATACATTGGTATATTGCATACATAATGTTCATTAGATTTTCATTTTTTATAAAATTTGTTTCAAATTACACCATATAACGCTGTGTATATATGTATATATATAAATATATATATAATATTCATTTCAAAAGCCATATATATCCTTACAATATATTTTTGTGTTAAACTCTTGTACTTGATTTTAAATTGCTTTTTATGTATTTTATTAATGGTACATTGACGATCTCAAATTCATTTTTATTTAACATTTATCACCTCTCGTTATTTGGTATTTTTTGTTACTTTGTCATAAATGTTGATGTTAACATCCATGAGGTATTGTTCTAGCTTAGATGCCTTATCGTTCCATATGATCATTATCCATTTCTCGTAGAAATGATATCGCTATGTATCTTTATTTCGTGCTATTCGTTATGCCATTGCTCTGTATTATTGCTTTATGATTTCACTCCGACTTTCATTCGATTTCAAACTAAGTATTTGAACTGGTTTTAGAATTGCATATCTGAAAATTTTTCAATAGAAAGCAATATTTGGGTGTTTAAAAGTATGGAAAATTAGACCCTAACGTGCTGGGTGTTGTTATTTTTCGTTCAACTAAATAACCAAATACCCTTTTTATACGCTTTGAAGATCAAAGATGATCTCGGCGTCAGAGTATGAATGTGTTATACCCTAACTTGTTGGGTATGGTACTTTTATTCCTTTGAAACGAGTTAATCTTGAGATTCAATCCCAATTTAGGTAACCCATTTTTAAATTTTTTACTCTAAATATTTTCAAGTTTTTCAACATTAGGACAGCATTAATCAATTTAGTACCGATTTTGGGCGTTGCAAGGGTGCTAACCCTTCCTTACACGTAACCAACTTCCGAACCCGTTTTCTCGAATATTCGTAGACCAAAATATTGTTTTAGTAAACCGAAACGTTTTATTAAAACAAAGGTGATCCGATCACACCTAAATAAAGATCGGTGGTGACTCCCTATTTTTAATGTCGATTCCCGTTTTGACAAAAAATGGTTACGACACCCGCTATATGAGGATTCAACGAAATTCCTCCACCAAAATCTAACTCGAACGGAAGCAACTCAAAAAGAAACGAAGATGAGCGAAGAACAAAATAAGAACAAGCCACAGAAAATAAGAACGCAAAAGAGAGAAATTTTAGTGAATGCTCTCAAGAATTTTTATTACTCAAGTGTGTTTTACAATGAAGGGAGATGCCTCTATTTATAGTTGAGCCTCCCCAAATCTAACGGTACAGATCAATTACATCAACGACTAAGATTAAAAGGTATCTACAAATTAAATCTCTAAGATTACAAAACCATATCTTCTAAGATTGCATACCATATCTTCTAAGATTGCATATCATATCTAAGATTGCATATCATATCTTCTAAGATTACATACCATATCTTCTAGGATTGCATATCATATCTAAGATTTGCATATCATATCTAAGATTGCATACCTTTGAAGATTGTGTTCCCATATACGTCAAGCTTGTAGATGGGCCTTCAATCTTTTCAAGTAATGGGCCATTCTGATCGAGCTAAATGATATATTTTGGACTGGACTTGGACTTCGTTTTATTATTTTGGCTTTATTATTTTATGTATGGGCCCGGGCTAAATTGGCCTATTACAGTTGCCCCTCTTTGCTCATTGTCGTGTAACGAGAATGGAGCAAAGACTATAAAAGGACCAATTTTGCCCGGTCATGCCGAGCCTTAACCTCTTGATCCTCATCTTCTTCAAGTAGTCTCTAACCCAACTGCAACTTCAAGGAGATTGAATCTGTAGCTTTAATCTTATTCTACTGCAACTTCAGGGAGATAAGACCTGCTCTTGTAGATTTAATCCATCCTACTGTAACTTCGGGAAAGTGAGACTAGTATCTTTGATCTTGCTTCACTGTAATATTCAGGAAGACAAGATCTGCTATTTTCAGTCTGCTCCGCTACAACTTCAGGGAAGCAGGCTAATATCTTCGATCTGCTTGCTGCAACTTCAGGAAGATAAGATCTGTTGTCTTCAGTCTGCTCCGCTGCAAACTCAGGGAGGCGGGCTAATATCTTCGATCTGCTTCTTGCAACTTCAGGAAGATAAGATCTACTGTCTTCGATCTGCTCCACTCCTGCTCAGTGGAGATAAGATCTAATATCTTTAGTCTACTCCATTGCCGTTACATGGAGATAAGACTTGCTGTCTTCGATCTTCCCCACTCCTGCTCAGTGGAGATAAGATCTGCTATCTTCAGTAAGCTCCATTGCCGATACATGGAGATAAGACTTGTTGTCTTTGATCTGCTCCACTCCTGCTCAGTGGAGATAAGATCTAATATCTTCAGTCTACTCCATTGCCGATACATGGAGATAAGACCTGCTATCTTCGATCTACCCCACTCCTGCTCAGTGGAGATAAAATCTACAATTTTTAGTCTGTTCCCTTGCTACATCAGGAAGATAAGACTATAATCTTTAGCCTGCTCCCTTGCTACCTCAGGAAGATAAGGCTAGTGGCTAAAATCTGCTTCCTTGCTGCATCAGGAAGATAAGATTCACCAAATTTGATCTGCTCCGCTACCGCTTAGGGAGATAAGATCTATAATCTTCAGTCTGCTTCCTTACTACCTCAGGAAGATGAGACTACAAAATTCAACCTGCTCCCTTGCAACCTCAGAGAGATGAGGTTGGTGACTTGAATCTGCTCCATTGCCGATACATGGAGATAAGATTCGCCAAATTTGATTCGCTCCACTACCACTTAGGGAGATAAGATCTATGAACCATCCTCTGTAGACTCGGTTTTATATGTTTATGTTTATGCCAAATGATTAGGATGCTATAATGCTCCTAACTAAATGTATTATGGACGACATTTGCATGAATGCAGAATGTCATCTGAATGATCTCCTTCCCTTTTTTTTTATAATGTAAAACGATTAGGACACCATGACCGGAATGAATCAAATGCTCCTAATTGGAAGTGTATGAATGATATTTACATAAATGCATGAGAATGACCCCTTTTTAATGTTCGGGTTGTCACTGCTCATAGTTCATCAAGGTTCTATCACTGATGCGTTACCATGCTTTCTCGTTCAGCTGGTATCTTTGACAGAAAACCCAAAGAAACGATCATATTCTTCTCAGCAAGCTTGCCTCGCTGTAATTTCAGAGTCTCTTCCACTATACCTCCTAGGACATAAAGTTTGTACCTCCCACTGCAACTTCAGGGGAATCAAATTTGTTTTCTTCCATCCATCCTGTTACCACTCAGAGGTATGAAATTTGTATCAATTTGATCCGTTACACCATTCCCTAGGTGTAATGACCTGATGTATGAATGCAGGGTATCTTTTTCTTTTCTCGAGAATGATCCCCTTCTACACTTGGGTTGGCATTGCTCGTCATTTGTCGAGATGGTATCACTTGACAAAATGTCTTGTCTTTTTGTCCAACCAATAAAAATCCAAAAGAGATAAACATCTTTGAATATTTCCAAACTCTTTGGCTTGGTGAGTTCTAAACAATAGTCCTGTTTCAAATTCTCATATTATTTAGAAGTTTCCAGAGTAATATGCGAAACTCCTTTTATGAAAGTATTATTAGTCCATTAATCATTATTTCAATATAAAATACTTGAAAAAGATCACAACAATGGACATGAAAGAAATTAATCAGGAGCATAGCTCGAAACAAATAAGTTAGTCAAAGATAACCCAGGCAATAAAAGAAAATTGATTGGTATATCTTGAAAAGAATAAAGTAAGCAAAGATAGCCAAGGCTATAAAAGAAAATTGATTGGGGTGTATCTTTGAAAAGAATAAAGTAATCGAAGATAGCAAATTTAAATAGGTAAGATAGAAGCTAGGTGCCCTAGATATCGCAGCCTGGGCGTCTCTGTAGAAACTTCTTAAGGACCATTTTGAGCTTAATACATGTTTAGAAGATCCGGAGTACTTTGCCAATGCCCCAAGACGTAGCATACTTCTCGATTGTTTATTCAGGCATAGCACGACTACCGCATGCCCTATCTTTGATCAAAATTTGAGCCGCCCTTTTCGAGTTTTCAACTAAAAACCCCTTTGGTCTCAAAACGTCATTTGCGGGTTTTTGCCTTGGCCTCTCCTCTTTTTTTTTTTTTGAATTTGATCTCAAGACGCCCTTTGCTGGTTTTCACCTTGGCCTTTCCCTTTTCAGGTAGAATACTTCTTGACTGAACCTAAATTCACCGGATTTGGCAAGCCTTTGGCATCCATCTCGGTCAATATCAACGCTCCTCCAAAACAGGCTTTCTCTACAACATAAGGTCCTTCCCAGTTTGGCATCTGCTTTTCTCTGAAATCCTTTTGTAAAAGAAAGATCAGGTTCCCCTCGTGGAATTCTATAGGATGAACATCCTTGTCGTAAGCTCACATCATCTGACCGTGATGGATAACTTTTAACCTTTTCTTTGATTAGGTTCAATTAGCAAAAATGCTTCCATTCCATAAACCAATGGGTAAGATGTTGCCCCGACAAAAGTCCTGGCCAACGTTTGATAGAAGATAAATAGTAACTTCTTTATACCAATCTTTACAAGTCTCGGTCATCTTTTCTACAATCCTTATTTTTTTTGCTGCCTTTGTTACTCTATGATATGGCGTCAGATCTTTGAACAGACTACAAACTTTTTGACTTTGTCCTTTTTGGCATTCTTTATCGGCGCTTAATCTCTTCTTCTTTTTTTAAATTTAATGACTTCGACCTTGTAACATTAGTATATGGAGCTACTTTCACCCTCTTAGTGAAGTAAACAACGACTACGACGATGAATCGATATTGACTAAAAGCTTTTGACGAGATTGGCCCCATCACATCCATGCCCCACATATGGAAAATTTGTGAAGAACTGGAGAAGGCACATGAAACTTATCTCCTTAAATACGTCATAGTTGATACCATCCCCTTCTATGTAGACTAACAGTACCCAAACCTCATGATTAGCTTGACTTTTGTAAAACCATTAGCATGTTCTCTAAACACCCTTATGGACCTCTTTTAAGATTTTCCCAAGCGTGTCTTGATATGATCGTGTGAAAACATCTTTGAATTCTTGAAAATAACTCAATGATGTCTTGTTTTATTTTTGTGGTGAGCTGGGCTTCAATCTTCACCTCTTTTTTAGGCTCATAATACCCGCTGACCCTTTGTGGAGTAAAGTCTGTTTTTCATCTTGTTCCACCATTCTTAACAAATCAGAAGATATATTACAATCTCTGTCATCTTCAAAGTCCTGAGATCCTTTTAGACACATATCTTACTCGAAAGGAGACTCTGAGTCAGTAGCAGTATTGCTCACATCATTGATATCTAGAGACCTATTGTAGGTTCGAAGGAAGATTCCAAAGAATAAATGATTCAAAGAATGATTATTTATATGGCCATGAATAAAAAATGAAAGAATACTTGAAAGAAAGTTACTTGAAAGAAAGTCCAAAGAACAAATAAAAGAAAAAAACTAAGAGCAATTGTTTGTACAGTATGAAATGGAAAAAAATAAAAGAATATTTGCTCCAAAAGATGCATTTTATTGAAATAAAAATTTGGACACGGGCCTATTTCACAAAAGGATTCTTATTGCCTCTTGGCTTAAGGCAACAAGCGTGTTTTGAATATTACTCTAGATTAGTCTTAAAAATACAGGGATCCCTTCCACAGTTCCATTGTTTAAAATCTTCCCAAGTATGTAAGGGCTTGGAAACTTTGTTCCTCGGTTCCTTCTCCGCTATATCTAAATCAGGGATAACAAGATTAGTAGGGTTATCTCCTGGGTTAGATTCTAAGCCAACTTGGAAATTCATGGGTACCCCAGTATCAGCTTGACCTTGTTGAGGCCTAATTGCAATAGATGGCTTTTGAGAATACACCTCAGGTTGTATCTGTACATGTGGTGGGGTAAAACCCGGAGGATAGTCTTCATTATCCTCTCCAGCATTAATCATGGGGCCTTTTCCCTTGTCCATTGCACCATTCAGTAGCTGAGTCATTTGAGCCACCATATTTCTTTGGGCTTCCATCATTTGTTCCCTCATATCTTGCTGGATCTTTACCAACTGCTCTTGCAGCTAGTCTTGCATGTCTCTTTGGAACTGTTCGAGTCCTTAATCTATTTTTTTTGTCTTAGCACGTGTACCGTGACAATGTTTTAGTTTCTAGATTAATCTTCTCTCTTTTTCTTTTTCCTATAATAACTTCAACTAATTAGGGTCCCTCTATAGATTTTAATGCATATGATGCAATGCAATGCAGATGCATAGAATGAATGCAAAAGAAAGAGAGACGTTGATTCTGAATTCAATTCCACTAGAAAAACTTCTCTAGAAAGCAAATTTCTTTACATAAAATGGATTACATATGCGGCCTTGCCCTCATATTCCAAACCAAACATCAATCCTCTTCTTCGCAAAGGTCAAATCTTGCAAACTTTTAATAGATGCCTCCACTAGCTCCTTTTTGCTTGATCTAGGCCGCGACTCACTGCTTACTTATTTCCATAATGCTCGTTAGCCTCTTCAAGAAAGCCGAGACGTGGTGATTCTCGAATAGTCTTTGTCAGCTTGAATCCTTGGGCAATAAAGTCTTGTATTCCTTCACGGACTATCAGCCTTCTCTCATTGTGTTTACTTGGACCATATTCGGACGACCGTATTATAATCCACGTTATCAAGAAATCCATTTTCTCATGACAAACTCTTCTATTTAGTAATCAAATTTGAATCAACACCTCTTTTCTATGATGTGGATGCAATGCAATCAAAACAAAAGAGAACACGTTAGCACAATAACAAAATAGGGCACCTATTTGGGTGACCACTAGGGTTCAATATAACTCTATCTAGGGTTGGCTCTTAAGGATCACTATATATGGCTTAGTTCTAAAGGGAGGGTACCTGAACCAGCAGATTCCTTAATCCTCACCCATTGTAGGTTTATATGGATTGAGTTCAGTTCAGGGGAATACATTTCCCTATGGCCATGCGGAGGTGAAAACCTCACGAAGACATAGGTACAGATGTATCCCAGAAGCAGTCCACTAGCCCACGCGGAGGTGAAAACCTCACGAAGGCATTGTTTCTCACTCCCACTTAAAAGGTGCGACCACAACGGTCATGCAATGCAATGCAGAAATAATTTACAAGATTAGCACAACATGCAATAAAAGGGATCATAATTTTTCAAATCGTTTTTTTCAAATTTAGACAAAAGGACAGGAAATAATCAATTTATGGCTTGACTCTTTGATGAGGTCCCCAGTTGTAACATCCCCAAACCCGGCCCATTCGTTACGACCGAAGCTGGTTATGTTATTGAGGAAAAGACGGTTGAAAATCTTTGTTTACTTAGCATAAAGCATGAAAGAATTTATTTTTTTTTAAAACTTTATTCAGTTATTACCTTATGAAAACTTTGAAGTTATAAATTGACTGAATTAAAAAAACTTTATTAACCACATTCTTCATAAATAGGTTACTTGGATTAAAATCATTTTCACATAGCAATTTAATTTAAATAAACCGTAGTTAAAGTAATACCAAAAACATAAAATGGCCTTTGTTACAACCCAACAAATTCAAATAAAATACTTATATTGAAAACAAGCATAATATAATAAATCTTCATCTTCGGCATGGGCCACCTTGTCCTCTCCGATCCCGGTCCAGCTTTATGCACTACCTGAAAAGGTTAAAGGAAAAAGGTGAGTCACCAAGACTCAGTGTGCTACCCTTTTTCCCGGATTAGCAAAATATCACGTTCAAAAATAATCATGATCATCATGCATCCAAATCATATGCACCCAATCCTAACCGTCCATACACCTTTTCTACCCCGTGTGGTACCAAACCACTGGTGGTGCCAAACCACTGGTGACATATAGTCACAATGTGTTACCAAAACACTGGTGGTGCCAAACCACTGGTGACATATAGTCACAATGTGTTACCAAAACACTGGTGTCCGTAGACACAAATCGATTGATGGGGCCAACCCATCGTGTGATACCAAATCACTGGCAGACGATCCCATATCTCAAGTGGGGCCAACCCACGGTGGTGTTAACCACAGGGATAAGTCGCTATTGAGGTGCCAAACCTCTGGAGGTACCAAACCTCTGGTGACCGTAGTCACAGTGTGTTACCAAAACACTGGTGCTCGTCAGCACAAAATATCACTGCCCCCTCCACTCGTACAACCCGTATCAACCGCTAATATGCATTTAACAAAAATATACAACATACTTGTCAAGCAACATACATATTGTTTATCACAATCCAGTATTACAGTACACATAACGGATATACCATGCTTACCAAAAGCATCAAAACAGGGACTTACCTGGCCCCTTTTTCTCATACCATACTGGTATCACATCCACCTTACCACGGATCCACATAACACACAGCTCATATACATATATTTATAACAACAAGAAGTGTGTATATGAACACAATATCATAAACACATATATATTACTAGAAGAGTGTGAAAGTACACACCTGCAAGCCTTAACCGAAGAACCAACTAAGACCCTTGATCCTCTTGCTCCTAAAACAATCGGCCAACCAAGCATTAGCACTCATACCAATCGGCTATAACCATTTTAAACCAAAGGGGTTATCGATTACCCTTACCTTTGCAGATGGTTTAGTTTCCTACCAAACCCGAACCAATCAATGGTTCCTTAATCAATCGATCCACCCTAACAAGAAAACGGTTAATCCACAATAGACTTGGCTTAACAAGGACTAAAAGAATGGACTAAAAGAATCCTCTCTTACCACCACTTACCAATCGACTACACTTGATCGCCACCAAAATCTGGAGACCCTATGACGAAATAATCATCACACAAGAGGTTAATATCCTTCCAAACAAATGCCAAAACCCACTCTTACTCTTAAAGATTATCGATAGAAAACAGAGGGCTTACCATAAAACATTCGGCCTTACCCCTAGACCTTCTCCAAGGCTTGAACCAACGCCAAAAACAGCCCACACTCCACCTAATAGTCGGCCAAGGTGAACACTACTAGGAGAGAAAAGAGATTCGACCAAAATGAGAACAACTGCTAGGAGGAAATTTCGGCAATACCAGGGAGGGATTCGGCTATGATTTTAAAAGTGAAGTAAAAGAAATATATGTTAATAGAGAGTACAGTTTCGGTAAGATGGTATTGAGAAAAGGAGATGAAGATTAGGGGAACAAAGTAAGATAGTTTCAGCTTAAAGAAATGGTAAGAAACAAATGCAACATTCGGCTAAGAAGGCAATGTGGATTCGGCACAAAAGTTGTAAAAGAAAGGAAATGTGAGAAAGAAGGATCACCATATTCGGCTTACTCAAATGAAATAGCAAGAAGAAGTGAAAGGAAACATTCGGCTACACAAGGTTTTGGTTCCAAAAAGTGAAAAATGAGAGAGAGTTGCTTTGAGAAAATCGGCTTTTGGGTACACAAACAAAACTGGCCGAAACCTCCAAAATGCCTAAGGGAATTTCGGCATTCTCCTCCCTAAAAATCTCCAAAATCGGCCACATACACCCAATTGAAAATCCCCATAGTCGGCCACCTCCTGGAACCAATTCAAGCCACAAATTCAATTCCATTTGAATTAAACAAATCCCCCCATTATCCTATCCACATCCTATCTCTAATTTAAACTAATTAAAAAAACTATAATTATCTAAAATAATAAAACAACAAACCATTATCCCACCGAATAAAACAAAGCTCATCCTAATCTTCCAATTTAATCTACATGCCGTCCACCTTCAATTTGCTGCCCAAAATAAATAAATAAATAACTAAAAAAAACTAAAACTCCAATTGCCATTCTCCAGGTTCGAACCTGGGACCAACTGCCGCACGCCTAACCCCCAACGCCCAGGCCACTCGGCCATCTTGATTTTTATGACAAAAACCACACCATAAAATCTTTAAGGGGTACCTACCCAAGCCCCCCAGCCGCATAAGAAAAATAAACACGCAAAAGCTGCTTCCGTTGCTCGAACCAACGCCCACACGCACCTTCAGCGCCTAAGTTCCGCACAGGCACCACCTGGACCAGCTGCTCCTTGCGACCAAACACGCCCCCAAATTATTTTAAGGCCTTCTACCCTGCAACGCCATACTCCAAAAATTAAAACCCGTCTGCTGCCTTCTTGGATCGAACCTAAGACCCTCACAGGCGCTACCTCCAGCCCCTTAAACTGCGCACACAGCCACTTTACCAAAGCCTCACTTGTGCCAAAAATTACCAAAAATTACTCTTAAGGCCTCCCTTGGCCCAATTCCTTTTTACCCTAAAAATCTAAATTTTCCAAAGCCTTCCCTTCTCATCCCAACATTCTTAGAGCCTCTAAAACTCAACCAAGCACTCCCAAAAACCCACTAACACTTGATTTAAACCCAATACGCACAGCCCCTGAACCAGGGTGTTACACCAGCGGAGTCGCCAAGCTGTCGAAACCATTTTTAAGTTTTAAAAAAAATGGGGACCGACTTTAAAAACGAAAATGGAGTCGCTACCAATCCCTTTTTGCTTAGGTGTGATCGGATCACCTTATAAAACATTTTATTTCAAAACATTGATTTTGGCCTACGAAATTCAAGAAAATGGGTTTGAGAGTCGATTACGTATGAGGAAGGATTAGCACCCTTGTAACGCCCAAAATTGGTATCGGATTGATTAGTTATTGTCCTAATGTCGAAAATTCGAAAAGATTTGAAAACATGATTTCTTTAAAAACTTGAACAATTTGAGTTGGAACTTGAGATTCCTTTGTTCCGAAAGAATACAAACATCACATCCAGCACGTTAAGACATGATGTTTTAAACCCTCATAGCCAACATCATCTCAAGATTTACAAAATTCATTAAAAGGATATTTAATTATTTAGTCAAACGGAAAATCGAAACCCAGCACGTTAGGGCACTATTTCCCGAATTTCTAAACACAAAACATTGCCTTATTTAAGAAAAACTTTTGGATAAAATGTAGTAATTAAAGGAGATAGATATTTTTAAACAAAGATTTAAAAAAAATAACATTAAGTTATTACAAAAAATGCAATTTACTAAAGTTACAGGTCATATTAACAATTAGCACTAACATAAACAATTAAGTAAAAGAATGACAAGCAATAATAATGATAAGGTAAACAAAGATAATGGATTCAAAATTTTTTAAAAAAATGAACAATCAAAAAAAAATATAGAGTAGATAATAGCAATTTTAAAAGAATCTATGAAAAAAATTAAAAAAAAATTATTCACAAGATTAAATTCATGTATAAAAAAATAATAATATAAGGTAAATAATATACTCAAAACAATTAATGAATATTATAACAATTTTAAAAAAAATAAAAAAAGTATAAAAATGATATGGATAAATAAAAAAGTTAAAAAAAAAAGCATAAGTCAACCTAACTCCCGCAATATGAGGATTCAACGAAATTCCTCCACCAAAATCTAACTCGAACGGAAGCAACTCAAAAAGAAATGAAGATGAGCGAAGAACAAAATAAAAACAAACCACAGAAAATAAGAATGCAAAAGAGAGAAATTTTAGTGAATGCTCTCAAGAATTTTTATTACTCAAAACTCAAGTGTCTTTTACAATGAAGGGAGAGGCCTCTATTTATAGTTGAGCCTCCCCAAATCCAACGGTACAGATCAATTACATCAATGGCTAAGATTAAAAGGTATCTACAAATTAAATCTCTAAGATTACAAAATCATATCTTCTAAGATGGCATACCATATCTTCTAAGATTGCATATCATATCTAAGATTGTATATCGTATCTTCTAAGATTACATACCATATCTTCTAGGATTGCATATCATATCTAAGATTTGCATATCATATCTAAGATTGCATATCTTTGAAAATTGTGTTCCCATATACGTCAAGCTTGTAGATGGACCTTCAATCTTTTCAAGTAATGGGCCATTCCGATCGGGCCAAATGATATATTTTGGACGGGACTTGGACTTTTTTTATTATTTTGGGTTTATTATTTTTTGTATGGGCCCGAGCTAAATTGGCCTATTACAGCCTGAAAATGAAAGATTGCACAATTTAAGACCACGAATGTATTAAAAGTTCAAATTTCAATTTTTGTATAAAATCAATCACCATTTTTCACTAACTTGTAGCCATGGACTAATCAAATGAAAAATGCATCTAAATATAAAATGTTATTAATGGAATTTGAGAATAAACTAATTTTTGTAACAATCGACAACTTCATGTTATGGAGAAGAACCCAAAAGTTGTTTCTAAAGAAAGCCGCCTTTTATTCCGTTTCAACTGAAGAAAGGAGGTTCAAACCTGTTTCAAAAGCAAATCAACATGTCACTTGAAGCACTCCACACTAGTCTAAGATCAAGTCAAACGACCCTTGGATAAAAGTCAAATCGGAGAGAAGAATCAAATTATATTTTTCTTTGTATTTAAGAAATTTGCAAAGATTGTAACTTTCTTTTCAAAGTTATCAATAAATTTGGTTCTAAACTTGCAAGTGAACTTTCGACTCAAAATTTGTGTGTACAATGTTATTAATAAACATTTTCAAGTCAACTTGAATGAAGTTGTTTTGTATGGCAATAGAAATAAATATTCATATACTTTTTTTTTGAAATGCCAACTGATGCTTTTATTTGATGGGATTTTAGCTAATACCAGACGCAACATTTAATACTACCTACAACTGTCCTATTTTAAATGGCTACCAGAATGGTGCCTTGGAAATATGAAAGCAGAAAATAAATGAAGTGGTTTAGAAATCAAAACAGGCATATGAAAGGCTGTAAACTAAAATAGAAAATGAAAAGCTAATCCTAGAAACCCCTTTTCATTTCGCTGTACCCATGAGTTCTTAATGCATCAGTTGCTATGGAGACTCTTCCTCTATCACCTCTTCAACATATAACTTTTCAAACACCGGCATCCATTGATTTTATGCGTTCATCGAATCATTCTAACATTTCCAGATCTGGACTCGTCATTATCACCTCTTCTGCCATTGTTACGATTTCTTTCATGACTCACCAGTTCCTCCATCGCGCTGGGTACCTCTTCCATCCAGTACTGTGGACCATCATACTTCCATCCCTCCTAATAAACCGTAATATGTACATATTTTAATCCCACATTTAGCATACTTTTGGATGATTTATCCCCTGAATTGTGGAATTTGTTGCTCTTAATCCTTTAATTTCATGTTTTATACTTAAGAGAGCATCGGAGGATGAAAAGAACGAGAAACGAG
The DNA here is from genome assembly GCA_005393395.2 of Gossypium australe. Lineage (NCBI taxonomy): Eukaryota > Viridiplantae > Streptophyta > Magnoliopsida > Malvales > Malvaceae > Gossypium > Gossypium australe. The sequence continues at coordinate 133,133,600 of CM016621.1, forward strand.
CCAAAAATGGAGTAAATGGGCCAAAGAAAGAAGTCCACACGGCCTGGAGATAACCACACAGCCGTGCCACTTTAGCAGACTCGAACACGACCTGAGCTCGATTCACACGCCCGTGCCACACGGGCGTGTCCCTGCCGTGACTCGTTTTAATTCCATTCGGATTAGGTTACTTAGAGGCTAAGAAAGACATTCCGAAAGCCTATATAAACACCCTAAGTGTGACCTAAAAGGGGAGGCCGAAGAAGCGAAGCTAGAAAGGGTCGAATTGTGGGATTTACTCAAAGACAGCCAGTTGATTCATCTCAAGAAGCCGGAATCATATTCAAGACGGAAGATCTTCCCTTCAATTTCCTTTAGGAGGTTTTAGGGTTTTTCTTATGTTTTGTTTTATATTTTCTTCTGAGATGTATTCTTTTATAAACATGAACTAAACCCCTCAAATACCTGAAGGGGATGAAACCTAAGATGGATCTTGTTATTGTTTTCTGAACTATATGATAAATACTTGATTTGTTCTTAATTATGTGTTCTTAATTCTTGCTTTGATATTTCAGGATATTGATTCAAGTATTGATGTGCTTAGGCAGTGGAGCAAAAGTCCCTGTTTAAGAGTAGATCTAGCATAGTTAAGCGGAGTTGACCGCACTCCTAGAGATAGGACGACGAAAATCTACCGAATTAGGGTCAAACCTAATATGGGAGTCCATAGATCGAGTTAATGCAACTCTAGGGGTTTTAATTAGAAAGAGATTTTAATTAATCAACCTAAGGTTAGACGTTAGTAGCCTCGAGAGAGGGATTAATATAAATTAGGGAATCCTACGGATCAAGTCAAGTGAATAAATTGTCTGGTTCAGAGTTAGATAACAAGTGAAGTCTAGGTGGATTCTTCCTCGGGTATTGTCTTAATCAATTGGTTTTCCCAAAAGTATTTCCCCAATTCATTCTCTGTGTCTTAGCATCTTTAACTTAGTAATTAGTTAGTTTTAGATTAAACAACAACTCCCTTAATTCTTAGGCTAAATAATAGAAAGATAGTAATTACTAGTACTCTTGGTCCTTGAGGATACGATATTTCTGGTCTTGCCATAGCTATACTACCAAACGATAGGTGCGCTTGCCTTATTCGTTGTCATAGTTAGTTTAGACACGATCAAGTTTTTGGCGCCGTTGCCGGGGACTAAGATATTAGGAACACTTGATTTTTATTACTTTAGCCAATTTTTATATTTTTGCATTTAATTTTTTATTTACTAAGTCTTCTTTTTTCTTTGCTTCTGGCAGGTATTCTAGTTTATGACTAGAAGAAACCCGTCAGGACCTCTACTCTACGACAGTGAAATTGAAAGCACAGTTCGCAGAAATCGAAGAGAAATAAGGAGAAGCCTACAATACATATAAGAAGAGCAAGAGGACGATACTAATAATACGTAAGAGATGGCTGAGAATAATCCGCTACCTCCGGTGGTGATCGAGAATCATGCTCCTCGAACTATGTATGATTATGCTAAACCTAATTTAACAGGAACTGAATCAAGTATTGTTAGGCCTGCTGTCGCTGCAAATAATTTTGAACTGAAACCTGACAAAATTCAAATGATTCAACAGTTTGTTCAGTTTGATGGTTTGCAGGATGAGGATCTAAACATCCACTTGGCAAATTTCTTGGAAATTTGTGACACCTTTAAAATAAATGGTGTTTCTGATGATGCCATTCGCCTTCGTTTGTTCCCTTTTTCGCTAAGGAACAAAGCTAAACAGTGGTTGAACTCGTTACCACGAGGGTCAATCACTGCATGGGAACATATGACTGAAAAATTTATGTTAAAATATTTTTCGCCGGCTAAAACGGCCAAGATGAGGAATGATATTTCTTCTTTTGTGTAGATGGATTTAGAAACACTCTACGACGCATAGGAGAGATACAAGGATCTATTGAGAATGTCCCTCACCATGGGCTACCTCTATGGCTACAGGTTCAAACTTTTTACAACGATGTGAACCCTTCAACTAGGAAATTGATTGATTTAGCCGCTGGTGGAACCCTGAATAATAAAACACCTGAGGCTGCCTACGAATTTATTGAAGAGATGTCACTAAATAACTATCAGTGGCAAGTTAAAAGGACAAAGCTGAAAAAAGCAGCTAGCATTTTCAACCTCAATGTAGTAACCATGCTATCGAACCAAGTAGAACCTTTGAAAAAGAAAATTGATGGTTTGTGTGGTTCTTCGCAGGTACACCCAGTGATGCAGTGCGACACAAGTGGAGGAGGAATGAACAATACAGAATACCCATCCTACAATCCTGGCTTAGAAAACGAACAGATGAACTATAGGGTAATAATTCTAGAACTCAAAATAACCCTTATAGTAACACATATAATCTAGGTTGGAGGAACCATCCCAATTTCTCATGGGGTGGTCAAGGAAATCAAAGACAACAACCCCCTCCAGGTTTTCAACAACAGCCCTACCCACAGGAAAAGAAGTTGAATCTTGAGGAGATGCTAACAAAATTCATCGCAGTGTCAGAAACTCATTTCCAAAACACCGAAACGATACTCAAAAATCAACATGCATCGATTCAAGGGATCGAGAACCAATTAGGGCAACTTACTAAGCAATTCTCTAAACGATCACAAGGAAGCCTGCCATGTAACACTGAAACTAATCCAAAGGAACAACTCCAAGCAATAACGACTCACAATAGTGAAGGGTTAGGTGAACCAAAATTGAGGCAAGAGAATGTGGTAGAGGAAGGTAAGGTTGAGGTAAGTCATGATGAGCCAAAGCCGGTAATTAAAGAGTACCAACCTCGTGTGCCATACCCCAATGCGATGAAGAAAGACAATACAGATGAACAATTCGGTAAATTTCTTAAACTTTTAAAGAAATTACATATTAACTTACCGTTTCTTGAAGCTCTTTCGCAGATGCCAGATTCAAGGAAATTTTTAAAAAAGTTTTTGACAAACAAACAAAAGTTAGACGATGAGTCGCATGTGGAACTAAACGCAGTATACTCAGCAATTCTGCAAAATAAACTACCACGAAAATTAAAAGATCCAGGGAGTTTTATAATTCCATATTTAATTGGTAGTTTATCTGTTGATAATGCTTTAGCTGATTTGGGGGCAAGCATCAATGTCATGCCTTATAAAATGTTTAAACAGCTAGGTCTAAGGAAACCCAAGCAAACTAGGATGAGCATTCAATTAGCTGATAAAACTATATTCCTAGGGGTATAATTGAAGATGTACTCGTAAAAATTGATAAATTCATATTCCCAGTAGACTTTGTCGTTTTAGACATGGATGAGGACAATAATATCCCTTTAATTTTAGGAAGACCCTTTTTAGCAACTGCTAGAACCAAAATTGATGTTGGTACAGGTGAACTCATACTTTGTGTAGGTGACGAAACGATCACTCTTCAGGCTCTTGACTCGGCTAGGACATCAAGTAACCAAGGTGAAAACATAAATTCTATTAATGACCATTCGGTTAAACCTTCTTTTCAGGAAGCACCACGGAACTACACAACTGAGCCAGATCCTAGACCTTATGCCAACAAGGAAATAACTCATGAGGAACGAAGGCTTCAGATCGATGAACTAGACGAGTAGAAGACACATTTCAAAGAGAAATTAGGAACACACGAAGCAGAACCAAAGCAAAACCATGTCAAACTTAAGGGAGACACAGACCAATTTCAGATCGAGGATCAGGTATTGTTGGATAAAACAGATCCTCGAGTCACCATCTCAGACCTTGATGAAGAGATCCCTCTCACAGTACTAAATGTCTTCCCGTACGGAATAGTCGAGGTAACTAATCCTAAGCTCGGCACTTTTAAAATAAACTCTACTCGACTCAAACCACATATTGTTAGAATTGATAGCAGGAATGAGGAGTTTCAACTCCTCAAACCACTATGATTATGCAAATGGAAGATAAGTCGAGCTTATGACTATAAACAAGTGCTTCTCGGGAGGCAACCCGAACTCTAATCATACTAATTAGTTTGCTTTTACCTTTATTTATGTTTTAAGTGTAGGTTGCACCTCCACACGGCCTTGCACACGGGCGTGGCCGTGGCCGTGAGGACACCACGAATAAGCATATCGGCATGGCGGAGACCGTACGATGCGGCCGTGTTCGAAACTGAGTAAGGCACACGGGTGTGGGTAAGAATGACATGGGTGTGCCTCTGGACTAGGGTTGATACTGTTAAAATGACACGGGTGTGCGACACACTCGTGCCTACAAACTGTGGCCAAACCTGTTGAATTAACACGAGCGTGGGCAATAATGACACAGGCGTAGGAGAAGCGAATGAAGCTCAGCACGACCGTGCAACACGGCCGTACGGGACAACACATCCACAGCACAAGGACGTGGGCCGTAAAACCAGGCGTGCCAAAAACCCTAATATTCGAAGCACACGTGCTCAAAAAGAGTCACACGGGTATGCGACACGCCCGTGTACCACTATTTTTATGTAAACCCTTCACTATTCATCTTTTCCACCAAACATTTTCTCTCAACCCTAGCCACCATAAAGTTTCTTCCTTCTCGACCATACTCATCACCATCCCCATGTCAAAGAAACGAAAGAATCCTACCAAAATCTCCCCGTGCAAGACCGATCTACATAAGTTCATGCCGGCCGCTTCATTTATCCGACAAGCCAATGACATTTGAGTCCATTTAAATTTTTTCCCTTCTCTTTATTTCTCTTGTGCTTAATTTAGTATATTTTATTTTAGGCTCTTGATTTTAGGTTCTAAAGGCTGCTTGGGAATTACCACACCACGACCACTACCAACTTAAGGAATCTATCCAAAATTCAGGAAGTTTCACTTCTCCCTATCTCTTATGATTTCATGCTATTAATCTCTAGATATATATCTTTATACATTGAGGGCAATGTACATATTAAGTGTGGGGGGTGAATTTTATTTTGAAAAGTTCCTAACTTTTTACATTATTCTCAAATCCCTGAATTATGTCTTGTTCTTAAGTAATTTTCTCATATTACTATTAGAATGAAATTTCCTTTGATTCATGATTTTTATTGATATGTTTTGGATTAAGTCATTGATAATTGTGCAGTGATGATTTAAACTTTAGGAGACTAGAGAATCAAGCATGATGAGTCTATTTTCAGAATTAAAAACTTGTTAGGTTGGCTACCTGAATCTAATTATTACCTTGAAGTTTGAAATTTACAAGGTTGATATCAAAAACTCATAAGTTTTGTGAGATTTTGAGCCTTTTAGAGCATACATTCTTTTCTTGCTCACTTTATTGATTATGAGTGTGTCAACATTGATTTGTTATTCTAGAACTTGCTTCGATTATACATGTCAAGACCACATCATTGATTTGATATACTGAAATGATAAAGGCACCTAGGTTTTAACCCACTTACTCCCAAAAAGCCTACCTTCATGTTTTAACCCTTAGTAAACCCTTTTGATCCTAACAATCCTTTCATTGATTTACCCTCAACATTAACCAAAAAAAAACTCATTCTTTTTGATTCATAAAGAATTTTTCCCTATTGAATTAACTCATTTTTGTCGAGATTTGATTTGAGAAGTTGCCTAACTATGTTTTCCATTTCAGTTGTTAAATTCTATTATTGAATTTGATTTGTTCTTAAAAAAATCGAAGTATATTCATCATTAGTTCTATGTTAATTGAGCTTATACGTTTAAATTCCACATCTTGAAAAGAAGCTCGTGTTATGAAATTTTAAATGATGTAATTATTCGAGTCTTAGTTCATCTTTCTAGTTAGGTAATTTGTCAATTCAATCTCGATTCTAACCCTTTAATTCAGCTTTTATCCACACCTTTAACCGAAGCCTCGTTACAACCCTTAAAAGACCTTTTGATCTATATATCATATCATTTTATAGTGGTGGAGATTTGATTTTCATGCAAGCCTATGGGATTAACTTTTCATGTTCGACTTTTGAGTGCTTAATTTTGAACCTTAAACACTTTGAGTGATTTGAGTGAATCTTTAGTGAGGATGTCAACCCTTGTCGATTTTGAATTAAAGGTAATTATTTAGGTAAGGGGAAACACCTATGTTTTCGTACTTTAAAAAAATATGACTTTGATTGTTTGAATATTTAAAACCCTTTTGGTTAAATTATCAATGTATGAATTACCTATGAATTATGATGAAACACTATTGATGAATATTATGAATTGAGAAAGTTCATTTTAATTGTGAATTGAGAATTTTGCTTGAGGACAAGCAAATGCTTAAGTGTGGGGGTATTTGATAAACCGTAATATGTGCATATTTTAATCCCACATTTGGCATACTTTTGGATGATTTATCCTCTGAATTGTGGAATTTGATGCTCCTAATCCTTTAATTTCATGTTTTATACTTAAGAGAGCATCGGAGGATGAAAAGAACGAGAAGCGGGCCAAAAACGGAGTAAATGGGCCAAAGTAAGAAGTCCACACGGCCTAGAGACAACCACACGGTCGTGCCACTTTAGCAGACCCGAACACGGCCTGGGCTCGATTCACACGGCCGTGCCACACGGGTGTGTCCCTTCCGTGACTCGTTTTAATTCCCTTCGGATTAGGTTACTTAGAGGCCAAGAAAGACATTCCGAAAGCCTATATAAACACCATAAGTGTGACCTAAAAGGGGAGGCCAAAGAAGCAAAGCCAGAGAGGGCAGAATTGTGGGATTTACTCGAAGACAGCCAGTTGATTCATCTCAAGAAGCCGGAATCATACTCAAGACGGAAGATCTTCCCTTCAATTTCCTTCAGGGGGTTTTAGGGTTTTTCTTATGTTTTGTTTTATACTTTCTTCTGAGATGTATTCTTTTATAAACATGAACTAAACCCCTCAAATACCTGAGGGGGATGAAACCTAAGATGGATCTTGTTATTGTTTTCTGAACTATATGATAAATACTTGATTTGTTCTTAATTACGTATTCTTAATTCTTGCTTTGATATTTCAGGATATTGATTCAAGTATTGATGTGCTTAGGCAGTGGAGTAAAAGTCCCTGTTTAAGAGTAGATCTAGCATAGTTAAGCGGAGTTAATCGCACTCCTAGAGATAGGACGACGAAAATCTGCCGGATTAGGGTCAAACCTAATATGGGAGTCCATAGATCGAATTAATGCAACTCTAGGGGTTTTAATTAGAAAGAGATTTCAATTAATCAACCTAGGGTTAGTCGTTAGTAGCCTCGAGAGAGGGATTAATATAAATTAGGGAATCCTACGGATCAAGTCAAGTGAATAAATCGTCTGGTTTAGAGTTAGATAACAAGTGAAGTCTAGGTGGATTCTTCCTCGGGTATTGTCTTAATCAATTGGTTTTCCCAAAAGTATTTCCCCAATTTATTCTCTGTGTCTTAGCATCTTTAGCTTAGTAATTAGTTAGTTTTAGATTAAACAACAACTCCTTTAATTCTTAGGCTAAATAATAGAAAGATAGTAATTACTAGTACTCTTGGTCCTTGAGGATACGATATTTCCAGTCTTGCCATAGCTATACTACCAAACGATAGGTGCGCTTGCCTTATTCTTTATCATAGTTAGTTTAGACACGATCACCTCCTTCACCAGTCCGTGCACTACTTTATTGGCTTTTCTTTGTATGTGATTAAACTTTATGCTTCTAAATCTGGTAGATTTTCTTCTGATTTCTTGGATGTAACCTCAGATAAAAGATCTGTCTTCTGATTCCAGGGTTATTTTTCTAATAACTGTCAGCGCGTCTCCCTCAATAGCTACATCTTGGAAGCCCATTTCTGCCGCCATGGTAACTGCCTATAAACACGCTCTAGCCTCGGCCGTAGTCGGATCTGCAATATTTTCTCTTGAGTAAGTGCATTATGCCATAACATAACCATCTTTGTTTCTTGCAATGATTCCTGACACTGATTTATGTTGGATCTGTTTGAAAGCCGCATCAAAATTGATTTTTATTATATCTCCTCTGGGCGGTCGCTATACATTATTGTTATTCTCATTACTGATCTTCAGCACTTGACTCGTATGCTTAATTTCTGCACAATATGCGTTGATAAATCCCACAGTTTCATGCACTAGAGCCCTGCTACCATCATGATACATTTTGTTTCTGTTGTGCCAAATAGCACAGAAAAGGATAGTTCTTTTTGTGCATTCCTCTTTAGTAAGATGTTCATATTCAATCGCAAGCCATGCTTTCCAATTTGAATGTAACACCCCTTACCCGAAACCTTTGCCGGAGTCGAGTATGTGGCATTACTAGACTTGACTACTAATTTGGGGCATAAAAATTTAAAGCTGTCCAACTGCGTCATGCTGACTAAATTGACCATAACTCGAGTTACAAAACTCAAAATTTAGATCCGTAAATTTTCCTTGAAACTAGACTCATATAAATATTACCATAATTTTTCTAGAATTTTTCATGTGGCCAATTAGTACAGTTTATTCATCAAAGTTACCCCTATTTCACTGTTTGATAATTCTGACCTATCTTTACAAAAACTCAGTTATCTCATTGCACAAAATTTCAATAATGTTCTTGTTTATTCCAATAAAAAATAGACTCATTAAGGATTCTAAACATATAAACTTGCTCCATAATTATTTTTGTACAATTTTTAACAATTTTTCAAAGACAGAACAGGGACTCACGAATTCATTCAGAATAAGTCTCACTAAAACTTAAATATCTCATAATATATAATTCCTTTGCCTACTCTGTTTCTTTCATGTAAAAATAGACACAATAAGATTTAATTCTATATCTTATTCACTTTCTAATTCAATTTATCCTATTTTTGGTGATTTTTCAAAATCACATCACTGCTGCTAACTAAAAACTATTTCATTTCAAAATATAATTAACTAGTTTATGACCGAACATACCCACATACAACTCAAACTGCCCATGCATTTTAATCATTTATACAAATTAACCTGTACCTAAAACATTCACATAATATCTTAACATCATCGATTTATTAACAAAACACAACTACGGTTCCATATAATCGAGTGTACCATTGGTTACTTACCACAATACCTAATTCAAGGATTCATTCCGTAGACATACATTTCCTTATCAAAAACGATTAAACTTCGATTAAAAATGCACAAACATTACCAACATAAACCGACATTTGTATCAAAAGCACAAAAAGCATACTTAACTAGAAATTTAGCCATATTCGCATGGCTATTATATACATAGACAAAAATTTATTATCTTAACAAAACCACAGTCTTTTCTATACATGCCTTTAACCGGAAACCCAAAATAAAGAGTACCAAAATATGGATTGATAGTGTAGGCGACTTTCTAGACGATCCGTCTCGAGTCCGTAGTGTGACCAAAATCTATAAAACAAAGGAAACAATTCACACAAATAAGCTTACTAGCTTAGTAAGTCCTAAGTTCATGATAACATAACATTTAAATTATTCAACTCACGAAATTGTACACAACATTAAATTTTATAATAGTTGATTTTCACAAGGCCGAATATTATAGTACATTAATCGAAGTACTTATACTTCATATCCATAAACCTGTATTACTTCGAAACACGATTTAATATATTACTCGAATTTCATACTCCAAATTATGAAATTATAGCATTCATATCAACTATACTACCACATTAAAATTTCTTATGTTCGAAGCATTTATACATGTAAACCGAATTTCTATAATACTTCTTCAAATTTAACTTCAATCATATGTTACTCATGCACATCAATTTTAACCCTAATTATACATAACACAGTTCTCACAATATTAACTTAACTCAAACAATATTAGGCATAACATACCTTACATGCTTACCTGAGCCGTTAGCCAAATACGTTTATTAAAGTTTGGCTTGAAGGATATTCGATTTTCCTTAATAAAACACATCACCGACAACAAGCCTGCTAGGCGGTAAAGCCCGATAAGTAACACTGGCACAAGGCCTGCTAGGCATAAAAGCCCGATAAGTAACACTGGCACAAGGCCTGCTAGGCTCAGAGCCCGTAATAAGTAACACCGGCACGAGGCCTGCTAGGCGTAAAAGCCCGAAACGTATCAATGCAGTCAAACATTCAAGATACCTCGTATACTATTTTATATAAATATGTATAAATCTAATTCCATTGAACACACTCACATTAAATCAATAAAATCATCATATCTTTATACACTCTAACAATTAACATAGAAACATTTATTCACATCACATAGCAAACTTTAATCATCAATCCAGTGTTCCTTTATGCATTCGGCCATAACCATAACAAGTACTAAAATTTATCCATTTCTAATATTTGATACATTCATAATTAGTTCTTTAATATAACTTAGCTATAGGACTTACCTCGGTTGTCGATAGGCCGTGTAAATCGGCTATTCGAGAACCTTTGTTTTTCCTCGATCTTGTTCTTTCTCTTTTTGTTCCCGGTCTAAGAAATGTCAAGTAAATTTTATTCATATACATCCTATCCATTTGCTCAACTCAAAACAAAACGCATATAGCTTAATTTAAGAAAAACTAAGAACCGAATTTCCTACTTCATTCATTTAATTTAAAACAATAATCATACAAAATTTAAGCATTCAACTTATTCAATTTAACTCATAGCACACCTTGGGATTTCTCCTCAATGGCCGAATGGTTATTAGGCTCCTACGAGTCTCCATAATCCTCCCTTTTATCATTTTAATCCTTCTTCCATTTAATTTAGGCAATTGACTCCTCATACCATTTCACCCAACAATCCTATCTAAGTATAATCATTCATCCTTGGCCAATTTCACAATATATATATATATATATATATATAATATAACCGAGCATCAAATTAATAGGAAAATTTCATGAACGGTTATCTTCACCTTAGGCCGAATATAAGAACATCATCATGCATAAAAAAAAATCTTTCTACAATCTTAACTACTTCTTCCCATTTCATCTAAACTTATTAACACAACAAGTCATAAATTTTCTTCCATGGCCGAACCTCATCAAGCTTAATATCAACAAATTTCGGCTTGTTTTCAATGATGATTAAAGAATTTAACCCAATTCAAGGATAGTTTATTAAACTAAAGTTCACTCTTACCTTGCCTAGTACATGCAATGGCCGAATGGAGAGGATGATGTTTTCTTCTTCATTTTGAAGATAAAAATCGGGGAAGAAGATGATTGAGGGAAGAGAATTTAATTTCCTTTTTCTTTTGTTTATTAAACTAGCACATATATTAGCATGCTTGTAATATAATAATGCTTTAAATATAATATATTAAGACAATAGATTATTTTTTTTGCATGCTTACCGTCCACCATATTAAATATGGGGAATTTGACATGCAAATCCCTATGTTTAATAAACTAGTCACTTAGCTCTTTTTATTTCATGCTCGCTACATTGGTCCTATTAGCAATTTAATCCTTTTAGCCAATTAAACACTCAAACGATTAAATTCTTCTACGAAACTTTCACATACATCAATTCACCTATAATAGACACATGATATAATATAAAAATATTTATCGGGCTCAGATTCGTGGTTCCGAAACCACCGTTCCGATTAGGGTCAAAATTGGTCTGTCACAACTCTCCCCCCTTAAGAATTTTCGTCCTCGAAAATCTTACCGTTAAATAAGATCGGATATTGTTGCCTCATTGAATCCTTAAGTTCCCACGTGGCCTCTTCAACTCCGTGTCTATTCCATAATACTTTCACTAATGGAATCCTCTTATTTCTCAACTCCTTCATTTCCCGAGCCAAGATACGGATCGATTCCTCATCATATGTCAAATCGGATCGAATTTCAATCTCTGACGGTGTGATCACATGAGACGGATCCGGTCTGTATTTACGAAGCATCGAAACGTGAAATACATTGTGTATCTTTTCTAAGTCAGAGGGCAATTTCAATCTATAAGCAACAGGCCCTATACGTTCGATGACTTCGTACGGTCCGATAAATCTCGGACTCAACTTGCCTTTTCGACCAAAACGGAGTACCTTTTTCCACAGAGAAACTTTCAAGAACACACGATCTCCGACCTGAAATTCAATGTCCTTACGTTTCAAATCTGCATAGGACTTCTGACGATCCGAAGCAGCTTTCAAATTACTCCTAATAACAACCACCTTCTGTTCAGTTTCTTTAATCCAGTCAACCCCGTGTATCTTATTATCACTGAGCTCAGTCCAATACAATGGTGTGCGACATTTTCGACCGTATAAGGCTTCATAAGGCGCCATTTTTATACTAGATTGAAAGCTATTATTATAAGCAAATTCAACCAAAGGTAGGTATCGTTCCCACATACCTTCAAATTCGAGAACACAACACCTCAACATGTCCTCAAGTATCAAGATAGTTCGCTCTGACTGACCGTCTGTTTGCGGATGGAAAGCTGTACTAAAATGAAGTTTAGTACCTAGAGCATCTTGCAATTTCTTCTAGAACCGCGATGTGAATCTCGGGTCTCTATCTGAAACAATGGAACTCGGTACACCGTGCAACCTTACAATCTGCAACACATACAATTCAGCCAGCTTATCAAGTGAATAGTCGGTACGCACCGGTACAAAATGAGCTGTTTTAGTCAGTCTATCAACGATAACCCAAACGGCATCTTTCTTACTCGGGGTCATAGGAAGACCGGATACAAAATCCATTGTAATTCTATCCCATTTCCATTCGGGTATCATGATTGGTTGAAGTAGTCCGGATGGTACTTGATGCTCAGCTTTTACTTGCTGACAGATTATGCACTTGGAAACAAATTCAGATATTTCCCGTTTCATACCGGGCCACCAATAAAACTGTTTCAGGTCGTTATACATTTTCGTGCTAGCCGGGTGTATCGATAGTCGACCGTTATGGGCCTCACTCAGAATCATCCGTATCAAATCTGAGTCCTTTGGAACACACAATCGGCCTTTATAATTCAAACAATCATTTGCATCAATCTGAAAATCTGATTCTGTACCGTTTTCACACTGAATCCGAATAGCAATCAAATTTTTGTCAACCTTCTGTGCATCACGAATTTGTTGAATAAACATCGGTCTTGCTTGTAACTCGGCTATGATTGAACCATCATCAGACATAGCCATCTGCGCGTTCATTGCACGAAGAGCAAATAATGATTTTCGACTTAACGCATCCGCAACAACATTAGCTTTCCCTGGATGGTAGTCAATCACTAATTCATAGTCTTTCAGCAATTCTAACCATCTGCGTTGTCTCAAATTTAGATCTTTCTGAGTCATCAAATATTTTAGACTTTTATGATCCGAATAAATGTGACATGTTTCGCCGAATAAGTAGTGACGCCAAATTTTCAATGCGAAAACAATGGCTGCTAATTCCAGATCGTGAGTCGGATAATTTCTCTCATGCGGCTTCAATTGTCTCGAAGCATAAGCTATAACTTTGCCTTCCTGCATTAAAACGCAACCCAACCCATTCAAGGAAGCATCACTAAAAACAATAAATTCTTTACCCGATTCAGGCTGAGCTAACACTGGAGCTTCGGTCAGAAGGGCTTTCAACTGCTCAAAACTTTTCTGACATCTTTCCGACCACTCAAACTTGACATCTTTCTGTAGCAGTTTCGTCAAAGGTGTAGCTATTACAGAAAAACCTTTTACAAATCGTCTGTAATATCCCGCAAGGCCCAGGAAACTTCGGATCTCGGAAACATTCTTTGGTGGTTTCCAATCGAGTATAGTGCTATTTTGTTTGGATCCACCCGAATACCTGACACCGAAACAACATGACCCAAGAAGCTGACTTCATTCATCCAGAACTCACACTTACTGAACTTTGCATACAATCGTTGATCTCTCAAAGTTTGTAGTACTAATCTCAAATGCTCAGCACGATCCGTTTCATTTTTGGAGTAGATCAGTATATCATCAATAAACACTACTACAAACCGATCCAAAAACTGTCGGAAGACTCGGTTCATTAGATCCATAAAAACAGCAGGTGCATTAGTGAGTCCAAAAGGCATAACCAAAAACTCATAATGTCCGTACCTCGTTCGGAATGCAGTCTTTGGCACATCTGTATCTCTGACTCGCAACTGATAATAGCCCGATCTCAAATCTATCTTCGAAAACACTGAAGCCCCCTTCAACTGATCAAACAAATCATCAATCCGAGGTAACGGGTACTTATTCTTTATAGTTACCTTATTTAGTTGCCGGTAGTCGATACACATTCGCATAGTTCCATCTTTCTTTTTCACAAATAAAACCGGTGCACCCCAAGGAGAGAAACTCGGTCGTGCGAAGCCCCTATCTGTCAACTCTTGCAACTGCGCTTTCAATTCTTTTAATTCAGTAGGTGCCATTCGGTACGGAGTTATCGAAATAGGAGTCGTACCCGGCACTAACTCAATGCCGAACTCAATCTATCGTACTGGGGGTAAACCCGGTAGTTCTTCAGGAAACACATCGGGATATTCACAAACAACTGATACAGATTCAATTTGTTTCTCTGACATTTTATTATCCAGTACATAAGCCAAATAAGCTTCACACCCTTTTCTCACATACTTCCGGGCTAACATTGAAGATATTACTGTAGGCAACCCATTTACATCACAGGATTTAATTCTGATGGTCTCACCGTTTCGACATTTCAAATCAATAAGCTTTCTTTTACAATCCACTACTGCCTCATGTGAAGTTAACCAGTCCATACCCAAGATTATATCAAATTCGTCAAAGGGCAACAACATTAAATCAGCTGGGAAGCAATAATCCCAAATCATCAACGGGCAACCTCTACACACTTTATTAACAAGCACACATCTACCCAAAGGGTTGGACACACGAATCACAAACTCGATAGACTCAACTAGCAGAGTCTTGCCAAATTCTAAAGTTTCACACACATAAGAATGAGTCGAACCAGGATCAATTAGTGCAATCACAGTAGTATCATAAAGAGTGAAAGTACCGGTAATGACGTCAGGGGAGGAAGCATCCTCTCTGGCTCGTGCAGCATAAGCTCTAGCCGGAGCTCTAGCCTCATACCGAACTGCAGTGTTCTTCGTTCCTTTCTGACTACCACCTACATTGCCTGAATGTCTGGGCGGTCTGCCTCGCACTGACATATTGCTCGGCTTAACGTTCTGATCTGTATTCTGCTCAGTTAACATCGGACATTCTCTAATAAAATGATCTGACGATCCACATTTAAAGCAAGACCGATCATGAAATCTACAACTCCCTGAATGCCATTTCCCACAGTGCTTACATTCAACTCAATTCTGTGGAATGTTACCAACACTGGCCATCGAGGTAGCTCGGGAGCCCATAGGTGGTCGATCCTGTCTAGGTGGATCTGTAGTAGCTTTATGTCGGCTGTAGCCATCTCTGAACTTCTTGGTTGTGGAATGGAAGGCCTTACTCGAAGGTCTTTTACGAATGTCTCTAGCTTTAGTCTCAGCCTTTCTTTTCTCTTTCCCGAGCTCTTCAGCTTTGCAAGCTCGCTCAACTAGAGTCACAAACTCTTGAATTTCAAGAATGCCAACAAACATCTTTATATCTTCATTCAGGCCATCTTCAAATCTTTTACACATAATAGCTTCAGTAGAAACACACTCTCTAGCATATCTGCTGAGCCTGACAAATTTTCTTTCATATTCCGTCACGGTCATTCGCCCCTGTTTCAGCTCAAGGAACTCCTTTCGTTTTTGATCAACGAATCTTTGACTGATATATTTCTTGCGGAATTCATTCTGGAAGAAATCCCACGTCACTTTTTCTTTCGGAACTACTGATACTAGTGTATTCCACCAGTGATATGCAGTGTCCCGCAGTAAGGATATAGCGCACTTCAGGCATTCATCCGGAGTACAAGATAGCTCGTCAAGTACCCGAATAGTGTTATCAAGCCACATTTCGGCTCTCTTTGCGTCATCATCATCATTGGCTTTAAATTCTTCGGCCCCAAATTTTTAAATTTTATCAACTGGGGGCCTACTAGATCTCACCGGATCTATCATCGGGGGTGCTGAAGGAATCAAAGCTGAATTATTCGGGGGCGGAGGTTGGTGTACAGCCGGGTTAGTCTGAATAAATTGGGTAAACCACTCGTTCATCATCTGATAGAAAGCTTGTTTAGTCTCTCCCTCATGACTACCCGAAACAGGTCGTGAGTCTACCGGCACTGATCCGTGTGCACGGTCAGGCGCTACACTCTCTACATCATCCGCTACGGCTCTTTCAGGATCAGTGTCCATTTACTATATAAAACAAAGTTCAAGCTGTCAGAAGTCACCACACTATCAATATATAAAAAAGGCATGTATAGCTAGACTCACACGCGCTACGGTAGTCCTAGAATCGACTAAACCGTAAGCTCTGATACCAATCAAATGTAACACCCCTTACCCGAAACCTTTGCCGGAGTCGAGTATGTGGCATTACTAGACTTGACTACTAATTTGGGGCATAAAAATTTAAAGCTGTCCAACTGCATCATGCTGACTAAATTGACCATAACTCGAGTTACAAAACTTGAAATTTAGATCCGTAAATTTTTCTTGAAACTAGACTCATATAACTTTTTACCATAATTTTTCCAGAATTTTTCATGTGGCCAATTAGTACAGTTTATTCATCAAAGTTACCCCTATTTCACTGTTTGATAATTCTGACCTATCTTTACAAAAACTCAGTTATCTCATTGCACAAAATTTCAATAATGTTCTTGTTTATTCCAATCAAAAATAGACTCATTAAGGATTCTAAACATATAAAATATGATCCATAATTATTTTTGTACAATGTTTAACAATTTTTCCAAGACAGAACAGGGACTCACGAATTCATTCAGAACAAGTCTCACTAAAACTTAAATATCTCATAATATATAATTCCTTTGCCTACTCTGTTTCTTTCATGTAAAAATAGACACAATAAGATTTAATTCTATATCTTATTCACTTTCTAATTCAATTTATCCTATTTTTGGTGATTTTTCAAAATCACATCATTGCTGCTAACTAAAAACTATTTCATTTCAAAATATGATTAACTAGTTTATGACCGAACATACCCACATACAACTCATACTGCCCATGCATTTTAATCATTTATACAAATTAACATGTACCTAAAACATTCACATAATATCTTAACATCATCGATTTATTAACAAAACACAACTACGGTTCCATATAATCGAGTGTACCATTGGTTACTTACCACAATACCTAATTCAAGGATTCATTCCGTAGACATACATTTCCTTATCAAAAACGATTAAACTTCGATTAAAAATGCACAAACATTACCAACATAAACCGACATTTGTATCAAAAGCACAAAAAGCATACTTAACTAGAAATTTAGCCATATTCGCATGGCTATTATATACATAGACAAAAATTTATTATCTTAACAAAACCACAGTCTTTTCTATACATGCCTTTAACCGGAAACCCAAAATAAAGAGTACCAAAATATGGATTGATAGTGTAGGCGACTTTCTAGACGATCCGTCTCAAGTCCGTAGCGTGACCAAAATCTATAAAACAAAGGAAACAATTCACACAAATAAGCTTACTAGCTTAGTAAGTCCTAAGTTCATGATAACATAACATTTAAATTATTCAACTCACGAAATTGTACACAACATTAAATTTTATAATAGTTGATTTTCACAAGGCCGAATATTATAGTACATTAACCGAAGTACTTATACTTCATATCCATAAACCTGTATTACTTCGAAACACGATTTAATATATTACTCGAATTTCATACTCCAAATTATGAAATTATAGCATTCATATCAACTATACTACCACATTAAAATTTCTTATGTTCGAAGCATTTATACATGTAAACCGAATTTCTATAATACTTCTTCAAATTTAACTTCAATCATATGTTACTCATGCACATCAATTTTAACCCCAATTATACATAACACAGTTCTCACAATATTAACTTAACTCAAGCAATATTAGGCATAACATACCTTACATGCTTACCTGAGCCGTTAGCCAAATACGTTTATTAAAGTTTGGCTTGAAGGATATTCGATTTTCCTTAATAAAACACATCACCGGCAACAAGCCTGCTAGGCGGTAAAGCCCGATAAGTAACACTGGCACAAGGCCTGCTAGGCATAAAAGCCCGATAAGTAACACTGGCACAAGGCCTGCTAAGCTCAGAGCCCGTAATAAGTAACACCGGCACGAGGCCTGCTAGGCGTAAAAGCCCGAAACGTATCAATGCAGTCAAACATTCAAGATACCTCGTATACTATTTTATATAAATATGTATAAATCTAATTCCATTGAACACACTCACATTAAATCAATAAAATCATCATATCTTTATACACTCTAACAATTAACATAGAAACATTTATTCACATCACATAGCAAACTTTAATCATCAATCCAGTGTTCCTTTATGCATTCGGCCATAACCATAACAAGTACTAAAATTTATCCATTTCTAATATTTGATACATTCATAATTAGTTCTTTAATATAACTTAGCTATAGGACTTACCTCGGTTGTCGATAGGCCGTGTAAATCGGCTATTCGAGAACCTTTGTTTTTCCTCGATCTTGTTCTTTCTCTTTTTGTTCCCGATCTAAGAAATGTCAAGTAAATTTTATTCATATACATCCTATCCATTTGCTCAACTCAAAACAAAACGCATATAGCTTAATTTAAGAAAAACTAAGAACCGAATTTCCTACTTCATTCATTTAATTTAAAACAATAATCATACAAAATTTAAGCATTCAACTTATTCAATTTAACTCATAGCACACCGCAATATAAATTGCAACCAATTGGGATTTCTCCTCAATGGCCGAATGGTTATTAGGCTCCTACGAGTCTCCATAATCCTCCCTTTTATCATTTTAATCCTTCTTCCATTTAATTTAGGCAATTGACTCCTCATACCATTTCACCCAACAATCCTATCTAAGTATAATCATTCATCCTTGGCCAATTTCACAATATATATATATATATATATAATATAACCGAGCATCAAATTAATAGGAAAATTTCATGAACGGTCATCTTCACCTTAGGCCGAATATAAGAACATCATCATGCATAAAAAAAATCTTTCTACAATCTTAACTACTTCTTCCCATTTCATCTAAACTTATTAACACAACAAGTCATAAATTTTCTTCCATGGTCGAACCTCATCAAGCTTAATATCAACAAATTTCGGCTTGTTTTCAATGATGATTAAAGAATTTAACCCAATTCAAGGATAGATTATTAAACTAAAGTTCACTCTTACCTTGCCTAGTACATGCAATGACCGAATGGAGAGGATGAAGTTTTCTTCCTCATTTTGAAGATAAAAATCGGGGAAGAAGATGATTGAGGGAAGAGAATTTAATTTCCTTTTTCTTTTGTTTATTAAACTAGCACATATATTAGCATGCTTGTAATATAATAATGCTTTAAATATAATATATTAAGACAATAGATTATTTTTTTTTGCATGCTTACCGTCCACCATATTAAATATGGGGAATTTGACATGCAAATCCCTATGTTTAATAAACTAGTCACTTAGCTCTTTTTATTTCATGCTCGCTACATTGGTCCTATAAGCAATTTAATCCTTTTAGCCAATTAAACACTCAAACGATTAAATTCTTCTACGAAACTTTCACATACATCAATTCACCTATAATAGACACATGATATAATATAAAAATATTTATCGGGCTCGGATTCGTGGTTCCGAAACCACCGTTCTGATTAGGGTCAAAATTGGTCTGTCACATTGTTTCCCTATTACACGGTAAGCTAATACTTCCCAGTTCCCAGAGCACTTGTCGAGTGAAAAAATAGTCCCGGAAGATATGACTCACCATCTCCTCTTCTTCTTGGCATACTAGACACACCATATTATTCACTAATTTGTGAATTTTCAGATTATACAGAACCGACACATACTCATTAGCCACTTTCCACAAATGTATTCGGATTTTTCTTGGTACCTTAATATTCCAAAGTTTTTTGTAAAACTTAGTTAGGGGATTATGCTGTATATTAGGTTCTTCTATTGTATTCCTCCATTTGTACCCATTGTTTGCTGTGTATACCCCTGTGTTATCCCCCTCCAAACTAAGGCATCTTTTGACTTGTTGTTCGCCAATGGGATTGAGACAATTCTCTACATTTGTTCCTCTCGGATTTCCTCTTGTTTCCAGGTAACAGTATCTCTATCAACCAAATTTGGCACCGTAGAATAGCTGATATTAATTTGCTGACATTGAACTCTCCCGTTTCCAGCTCCCGGTAGCCATGCGTCATTCCAGATGTTGACATTCTTGCCGTTCCCAATTCTCCAGCCAAGCCCCTTTTCCAGTAGGCGTCTGGCTCCCTAGATGCTTCGCCAGGTATACAAAGGGTAAGAACCAATTCTTGCACTCAGAAACTCTCTTTTTGGGAAGTACTTCACTTTCATTACTCGTGCAAACAAACAATTAGGTTGCGTAATAATCTTCCATCCCTGTTTTGCCAACAGGGTCGTATTAAACATTGACAAATTTTTAAAACCCAACCCTCCCTTCTTTTTGGGGATGCACATATCACTTTACTTACACCAATGAATTCCTCTATTACTTTTTAGGCTACGCCACCAGAATTTACACATAATATTCTCAAGATAATGACAAAAAGAAACTGGTAATTTAAAGCATTGCATCGTATAGATTGGAATAGCCTGTAAAACGGATTTTAGAAATACCTCTTTTCCCCCAGCCGATAAAACACAAACACTCCAATTGTTTATCAATTTGTTGAAACGATCTTTCATCTCAGTGAAAGCCTATTTTTCCTTCAGCCTACCATTGTAGGAAGCCCCAAATACTTCGGGTTATTTGAAATTCGTACTCCTACTATATTACCCACATGTTCCTATACTTCTCGTTTAACATTTCCACTAAAGTAGATCAATGATTTGTCAAAGTTGACCTTTTGCCCTGATATTTCTTCATACTCGTTAATTATTCTTTTCATGTTGTTAGCGCCATCAGTCGATGCTTCTCCGAACAACATACTATCATCAGCAAAAAAAAAAGATGCGTTACTGAATATTGCTTCTTCCTACCTTTGCCCCTAAAATCCTCCCATCTCTCTTTGCATTGTCAAGTAGACGTGAAAAGCCTTCCGTACAAATAAGGAATAAATACGGACTTAAAGGATCGCCTTGCCTTAACCCTCTTGCAGGTCGAAATTCTTCCCCATTTTTTCCATTGGTCACCACCGTATACTTGACACTAGTAATACACTTCATTATAAGTGTAATCCATTCTTCAAAATCCCATTCGTAGCATCATTTTTTCCACAGAACACCATTCAATCTTGTCGTATGCTTTGCTCATTTCGAGTTTTAAATCAAAACCTTTATTCAATCTTCCTCTTATTTTCTTAAAAGAGTGAAGGATCTCATAAGCCACTAATATATTATCTATGATTTGCCTCCCTGGCATGAATGCTCATTGACTGTCATCAATACAATATTGCAAAGTAAGACGAAATCTATTGACAATCACCTTTGAGATTATTTTATAAATCACGTTGCAAAGGCTAATGGGTCGAAATTGACTCATGTTCTTCGGTGAAATCACCTTAGGAATAATAACTATACTTGTATGATTGACCTCCTCCATATTTCTTCGACCGTTAAGGACATGCAAACAGTACCTGGTAATATCCTCCCCCACAATATTCCAGTATTTTTGAAAAAAGATTGCAGGAAAACCATTGTTCCCTGAAGCTTTAAGAGGGGCTATAGATTTTATTGATTCTAAAACCTCTGCTGCTTGAAATTCCTTCCTTAGACTATCATTGAGCTCTTCTGTAATGCAAGGAAACATTGTCGAAATTAAACCATCGCTACTACTAACTGCATTTGACGCAAACAAATCTTTGAAATAATCTGTTGCTATTTTGGAGATTTTGTTAGCCTCAGTCACCCATCTTATAGAAACATCCTCAAGCCCTTTAATCTTATTTTTTTTCTGCCGATAAGAAGCCCATCTATGAAAGAATGCCGTATTTCTGGCTCCCATTTGCAACCAATTAACTCTCACCTGTTGTTCTCAGAAAAGCTTCTCCCTATTAGCTTCTAAATTCATCTCCAATTTAATCTTCGTCATCTCTGCTGAAACTTTATCATTGATTTCTTTAGAGCTCAATTCTAACATTCTATAATTCAAATCTCTTGACCGATGTTCTCTAGCCCATTTTTCTTTCTTCGCCCACTTACTTAAATGTACACACAATTCTTTGAGCTTCGTCAAGGTTTCTTTCTGGTTTGACAACCACCCATGTTTGACTTGCTCATCTAATTATTTATTCAACATCCAATCAGCATTGAATTGAAATTACCTGTGGTGACCATCAGACTGTAAGCTCTCATCCCCTCTCGTATCCACTAACACCGGGCAATGATCTGATAATCCATGCTGTAGATGTTGTACCGAATAATCATTGAAAAGATTCCACCATTCTTGGTTAGCAACCCATCTATCCAATCTTTCCCAGATATTATTTCCAGCCATTCTACCTCTTTCCCAAGTGTACTACTGCCCAGAAAACCCCAAATCATTTAATTCACATTCTTCAAGTGCCTCTCCAAAAGCATTCATCTGTCTTTCCTCTCTTATTCGCCCCCTTTGTTTTTCGTGAGAATATATAATTTCATTGAAGTCTCCCAATATAAGCCAAGGCTTGTTACATCCACGCTTCAAATGTCGCAATAAATTCCATGAATCTTTTCGTTCGTTCTCCACAGGTGCTCCATAGAACCCCGTAAATCTCCACACTATCGATTCACCTCCTTCTTCTACCTCCACATCTATGTGCGATTTCGAATAACTTATCAGAGTTAAATTCATCCTGACTCTCCACTCTAATGATAAACCCCCTTTTGTCCTCTCCGCATCAACGTTTATTCCTTGTTCAAATCTACACTTCCTCCTTATTTTCTCCATACGTTTTCTATTAACATTTGTTTCCATTAGAAACAAGATTTGGGGCTGAATGCATCTCAATTTGTTTTTGAGACGATTTACTGCTTGTGACTGCCCAAGCCACGAATATTCCAACTTACTATTTTCACTGTGCCAGGTCGACCTGCTTGAAAGCAGCCGCCGATACTGCAATATTTAACCCTCCTTCCAACAGTCCCCTACTATTGTCAAAACCACCCCCTTCTGTATTGTATCTTTGCCTCTTCTTTCCATCCATAAAATCCATAGCCATATCTTCCAGTTCTGCTTCCTCCCCCCTTTCCTTAAATTTTCCCGTATTATTCTCTATTCTCAGCTCAATAGGCTTTTTTGTATATCTCATTGCTCTCCCTACTATCCTTGTGCCTCCATAATTTTCTTTTTGGTTGGTAACATCATCTCCGAATCTTCTTGTCTTGTTCTCCCTGTCTATCTCCATTTTTGTCCATTTTCCGTCTTCAGAATCCTCCTTTAGCCATCTACTCATTGCTTACCCTCCCGTCCTTGGTGTGGCTCTTAGTGATATATCCCATCCAAAATCCACTTGTTAATCTCTTAGAGTTAAACGTACTTGTAATAGCCCAAACTAGGGCCTAGTCGAAATTGTGGTTTCAAGACCACAAACTCGAAGTAAAAAAAATATATATTTAATTTATGATTGTTTTAGAGTCTATGATATGTTGGGTGATAGTGTGCAAATTTTGTTAAGTAATTTTTATTGATAAAGTGCCCAATTTTATTATTTGGATTAAATTGCAATAAGTTGCAAAATTTGAGGTCCTAGAAGCTTTAAGTATGAAATAGCTTGGATTATCAATTTGAGGTCTATAATGTGATTATATTGTTGTGTGGAAATTTCGTTGAGAAATTTTATCGAAAAAGTGTTTAATTTGGTTAGTAGGATTAAATTGTTATAGGTGCGAAGTGTATATTCCAGATGATAAAGGGTGTAATTGTGATGGGTTTTTAAAGTGAAGGTCCTTATGAGGAAATTAGTCCACTTATAAGTTGATGAAGATATTTGTTTGGTATTTTTGAAGTTAGTTGAAAAGAAAAAGGGCAAATTTGGAAGTTAAGTTAAATGGTATAATAAGACAAAAATAGTAATAAAATAAAACACCATTCTTTTCTTCTTCTCCAGCCGAATGTGAGAAGAAAAAATGGCAGCCATGGGTGAGCTCCATTCGGCCAAGCTTCTATGGCTTATATAGGTACGGTTTTTGTCCCATTTTTAATGATTTTCATACCTTTGAGATCCTCAAAGCTTAATTTGTCTATTTCTACCATTAGTTTGAAGTGTAATCAGAGTTTAAAAAATATACCCATGCTAGATAAGCATGTATTTTGATATCTAATGGTAGAATATGGATGTTTGAGGTTAAGAGAACGATGTTTGCTAAATGATTTTCGGTGAAGACGAGTAAAACGAGTTAATCGGTAAAAGTTGTTATTGTTCAAAAGTATGTGTTGTAGTAAGAATTTGAAGTTGCTATAGAAGGAAAAATGTTCAGCATGTCATAAAACATAAGAAAAAGGAATAAAGTTTAATTTTCGAGCCTAGGGAAAAAATTGTAATTATGCAAAAGTTTAGGGGCAAAATTGTAATTTTGCCAAAGTTTGAGTTAGGGACTGTTTTGAATAGTATATTAATTAAATAAGTGAAATGTGATGTTTTAGATCCCGAAAAACGAGATTTGGACCTAGAACTAGAGGAAAATCAAAAATTGAGAAAGTTGGTAAAATGCTCGTTTTGGCATTCGAGGTAAGTTCGTGTGTTAATAATAATGCAACATCATGCTTGAATTGTAATTTTCTATTGATATGGCATAAATTGTATGATTTAATATGTTTAGGAGAAGTTGATGTATGATATGGAAAATGTGATGTTTGTTGTGTTATGTGAAATTGAATGTTAAATTAATATTACATGGGTTGTATGAGTTGCTACACGGCTGTACCTGACGAGATTTCGGCAAGTAAGTTCATATGGTTAAATTTACATGTTTATTTATGAATGATTGAATGATATAATGTGTTGTTAAATATGAATTTGCTGTGGGATTGTAAAAAAAAAATTATGATAAAATGAAAGAATAAAGGCGGTAATTCAAATTACAAAAAAAGCGCAGAATTGAGTACGTTCGTAACGTGACATGTGATGAATTGACGGATAAGACCATGGTTAATCCATGGCAAAGTGTGAAACGTAGGTATGGTATTAACCATACTGAGTTAAGAAATGTAGGTATGGTATCATCCATACTGAGTTGTGAAATGTAGGAATGGTATCATCCATACTGAGTTGTGAAATGTAGGTATGGTATCATCCATACCAAGTTAAGAAATATAGGTATGGTATTAACCATACTGAGTTGTGAAATGTAGGTATGGTATTTCAATGAGGAAAACCAAACTGAGTTGTGAAACGTGGCACTGAGCAACGACGTACTCAAATTCGTAAGACGTTTCCTAATTTGATAATAAGTAATACAAAAGGAGTGAATCAAATGAAATAGATTGAATGATTGTTAATGTTGAGCTCAACTATGTGTACAAGAGAGTTACGAAATGGTTTTGGTCACATGTATAGTACTAAGTGCAAGCTACTATGTGTACCAGATAACTTCGGCTACAAGGGTGGTACCATGTGTAGGCCACCGTGTATCTGTTATCATTACGATGAGTTCAACGGGAAATTGACTAAGAGAAAATACATGTGATTGTGTGATGACTAAGTGTAATTGAATACGATCATGTTATGAATAAGTGCAAGTATGAATGTGACCAATTGAGAAATGTGGCAAATGTACGTATGAACAGTATGTTCAATATGTAATCGGAAATTGGAAAGATTGGTATAAGCAAGTGATGAACACAACTAAAGTGAAAGAGAGCAAAAATTTACAATAGAACTGCTTTGGACAGTAATAGTGACGTAAATTTTAAAAATCACCAAAAATAGTAGAAATTGAATTATAAGTTGGATGAGATATTGATTCAAAGCTTATTGGGTCTATTTTTATATAAAAGAAATATAGAAAACAAATGATTCGTATATTTTGAGATATTTGAATTTCTATGAGACTGGTTCAGAATGATTACGTGGTCCCCTGTTCTGCATTTGAAAAATCATTAAAATTTGTACAAA
The DNA here is from genome assembly GCA_005393395.2 of Gossypium australe. Taxonomy (NCBI): domain Eukaryota; kingdom Viridiplantae; phylum Streptophyta; class Magnoliopsida; order Malvales; family Malvaceae; genus Gossypium; species Gossypium australe. Next base: position 133,159,816 of record CM016621.1, read on the forward strand.
AATAATTATGAGATATAATTTATATTCCTGAAATATTGAATGAGTCTATTTTCAAATGAACAAAACAAGGAGGCCATATAAATTCTGTAGAAAGAGAAAATTGATTTATAGTTAAGAGAGGTCAGAATAGTTGAATAGTGAAATAGGGGAAAATTTAATGAATAAACTGTACTAATTGGCTAAGCCAAAAATTCTGAAAATTTTATGGTAAGAAGATAAATGAGTTTAGTTTCAGGAAAAATTAATGGATCTTAATTTGGAGTTCCGTAGCTCCAGATATAAATTATTTAATGACTATGACTCGGGAAAACAGCTTAATTGGAATTTGAATAAATAGAAAGAATATGAAAATAGCATGTTATCGTATTGCTTATTATTTTCATGCGAGCTTACTAAGCGTAAAGCTTACTCCCTCCTTTCCATTTCTTTTAGTTTTGTTAGGTCAGCTCAGGGTTGGAGACCGTCGGAGACAGCATCACACTATCGAGCCATTATCCTAGGAGTATTGACATATGTATGTTAAATGTTTTCAAGTGAGTGGCATGTATAGGGACTTAGTTTTTCGATGATGGATGTTGTTATGATTAGTCAAATGTATTGGATTATATTGATTTGTTGATTATAGCCATTAGATGTGGCTTATAATGATTTTGGCTTGTAAGCCTATTTGTCCATAGTATGTGTTAATGTCTTGCTATGTGGTATAAGTGATTAAATAGACGACAATGTCAAATGCATGTGTTTGAAAAGTTTTAAAATTTGGGTGAAATTTGGTAGCCCGGTTTTGTCTGATTGTGAATTTTAAGTCCGATAATGCCTCAAACCCTATTCTGGTGTTGGATACGGGTGAGGGGTGTTACATTTAGTGGTATCAGAGCCAGGTTTAGTCGGTTCTCGGACTGCCATAGTGAGTGTGAGAGTCTAGCTATACATGCCACTATGAACTGTGATAGTGTAACGACTCCCGACCCTGATGTAAATTATTTTATTAGACAGATGCGCACTTCAACCGAGATAAATTTGATAGTGCAAACAATGTGTTTATGATGAGTTGAGACTCATAAAAAGTAAGAGTAATAGTTTATGATGTTTATGTGATGATGAATAAATTGTGGATAGAAATTTCTATTGAAATATGAAAGATGAGATGAAAGGAAAGTTTACACTATGATAAGTGTTCATGTTGATTGGCATTTGTATGATGCTATGAGTATAACTTGTAAAATTAAGTGAATGTTATGAGTATTTTCTGTGCAGCTCCATGTTCTGAGATTTTATTATTTTTGTTTCCTTAATAAATTATTGTTCAAAGTATCAACCGTGAGATATCAGTTGGAAATGTTCTATTGATGAAAATGGTTTCTTCTTATTATTAAAATGCTTAGAATGATTATAAGTTTTGACTTGATGGCGAGAGTTCTTTGATACAGTTACCAGAGGTATAAAGATTGTACTTTAGTATTGGTTGTTATGGAAATTTGTGTTTAAATTTCTCCGATGATCGAGATGTTTTGTTTTCAGCCGAGACATTATCTACTAAAGTAATTGAGAAGTTAGTCTTATTATGGCAGCATGTGAATATGTTATTATTGGTAGGTTGTGTGCGATACCACCTTATTTATCATTATTGGTGGGTTGTGTGTGATACTACCGTATTTATTATTATTGGTGGGCTGTGTACAAAACCACAGTGTATTCGATATTATTCTGAAGTGTTCATCGGGAAACCTTGACAAAGTGAAATTATGTGTGATTATGTGATGACAAGTGCAAGGTATAAGTGCATGTAAATGTGAGCAATGTTTATGATATGTATTTGGAATGTGGTAAGACATAAAATGAGTAAGTTTATATGTAAATGATTGTAAATGATACATTTTTTTTACTTATGTTTTTACATATCAATGTATCATATGAAATATGAGTGAATATTATTGATATTTATTAAAATGATGGAAAGTGAGGAAATTCCTGGATGAACCTTCGAAAGAGACAAAGGATACGGATGAATACCGTGAATATGTGTGTTAAATGGCCTAAAATAACTTCGGTGTTGTGATGAAATTTTATGAAAATCATCCGGGTTTCGCAATGTTATAGTTAAGGAAAAAGTTAATATTGACTAATCGACTCGTTCGGGGTTCTTATCATATGAGAATGCTAATCGATTTCAGTGATAGATGAAAGCAGTGTTAATCTGTCTGGGCCGTGATCGGTATTACTCTATCTTTTCTGGTATTCTATTAAAATGAGTTGATAAAAAAGTGACAGTAACGTTCATATGATGTTGAAATTCAGTTTCCACTGATTGTTATTTTGTGAAATGTGTATATGAAAACTATGTTGCTTCTGTTATCGTTCAGTGCTTATAAGTATTGTTTTCCTTCTGGAAATTTTCTGAGAATTTGTCGAAGTCGGTATTATTTCTCTTATGAGCTATATTCTCAGACTTCTAGTACGGTATCAAATCTTGGATTTTCTTATCTCGGATTTCTTATTGACTTTATTTTATGAATTGTGCAAGAGATATTTCTTTACTGGAAGTAATCATACTTTTGTGATTATGAAAACTAGTTTGATAGTGAACATACAGTGTTACTATTGTCAGATGTGTAAAGACTATGCTTTTGCATGGGTTAAAATATTGTTTATCGGTGTGACTGAGAAGTTAACCTTGAAATGGCGCTACGATTTTAATTGTCAGGGAGATGCAATTCCAATGGGGTTCAGTATTTGAGAATTAACATTAAAATAAATTTTATTAGATGTGATCTATCTTTAGGTTTTGGGAAAAGAATCAACATTGATAAAAGAGTAAACAGTGAAGGATCAAGCTGGAATCCGCGCTATGGTTGTTATTTCTGAGTAATTTGATATATCTCAATACGTTAAAACGATATTGTTATGTATCATTGAAACTGTATAGTTGATTTAAGGATCATTGATTCGTAACCGGAAAGAATTGCAATAGGATACATGTCTGAGTTATCATGGCAACCAGATGGAAATGGTTCCTTTAGAAGAGTACTGTGAAATAGCCAAGACCAATTCAATTATTTAGTCTGGATAGTTTATTGGTTTGAAGTGTATTTTGATACAAGAACATGAAAATGGTAGCTTATGCTTGCACTCAGTTAATACTGCATGAAAAGAATCTTATGATGTGAATTAGAAATTGAATATTATTCAGAAATAATGATGCTTATTCCATGATTTTGTGAAACTTAGAATTTTGTTAGTAAATGGTAAGTTAGAAGTGTTCGAAAGAAACTAACTTCTGATTCAGAAGTACAGGTCAGAAACCAACTATTTATTTGTTGTTTCGAGACAGAGTTTGTGTACCAAGAAATCAATTATAGATTATCAGAAATTGCATACAAAACCGAAAGGTAAGAGTATTGAACTTAGATGAGTGTCAAGTACTTCTGAAAGTATTTCATTAACAAAGAATTTTCATCTAGATAAGTACAGATAGGTGAGTTGTGGTTCATCGAAGAGTATGAGATTATTGATAGAATAAGGCCAATTACTTATTAGTGGGATTTTCAGTCAGAATTTAAGAAGATCAGTAGTATGATTTTTATGTTCATGATAAGATAGTACAGTTCCGAATCTTAGTTTAAGAAGTAAGATGTTGAAGATGCCGAAACTATATGAGAAGCTGAAAGTGACTTGTGAAATTAGACCTAAATCCATTAACTGGTGAGATTTTCAGGGACGAAAATCCCTAAGGGGGGAGAATTGTAATAGCCCAAAATAGGGCCTAGTCGGAATAGTGGTTTCAAGACCACAAACTCGAAGTAAAAAAAATATATTTAATTTATGATTGTTTTAGAGTCTATGATATGTTGGGTGATAGTGTGCAAATTTTGTTAAGTAATTTTTATCGATAAAGTGCCCAATTTTATTATTTGGATTAAATTGCAATAAGTTGCAAAATATGAGGTCCTAGAAGCATTAAGCATGAAATAGCTTGGATTATCAATTTGAGGTCTATAATGTGATTAAATTGTTGTGTGGAAATTTCGTTGAGAAATTTTATCGAAAAAGTGTTTAATTTGGTTAGTAGGATTAAATTGTTATAGGTGCGAAGTGTATATTCCAGATGATAAAGGGTGTAATTGTGATGGGTTTTTAAAGTGAAGGTCCTTATGAGGAAATTAGTCCACTTATAAGTTGATGAAGATATTTGTTTGGTATTTTTGAAGTTAGTTGAAAAGAAAAAGGGCAAATTTGGAATGGTATAATAAGACAAAAATAGTAATAAAATAAAACACCATTCTTTTCTTCTTCTCCAGCCGAATGTGAGAAGAAAAAATGGCAGCCATGGGTGAGCTCCATTCGGCCAAGCTTCTATGGCTTATATAGGTACGGTTTTTGTCCCGTTTTTAATGATTTTCATACCTTTGAGATCCTCAAAGCTTAATTTGTCTATTTCTACCATTAGTTTGAAGTGTAATCAAAGTTTAAAAAATATACCCATGCTAGATAAGCATGTATTTTGATATCTAATGGTAGAATATGGATGTTTGAGGTTAGGAGAACGATGTTTGCTAAATGATTTTCGGTGAAGACGAGTAAAACGAGTTAATCGGTAAAAGTTGTTATTGTTCAAAAGTATGAGTTGTAGTAAGAATTTGAAGTTGCTATAGAAGGGAAAAATGTTCAGCATGTCATAAAACATAAGAAAAAGGAATAAAGTTTAATTTTCGAGCCTAGGGAAAAAATTGTAATTATGCAAAAGTTTAGGGGCAAAATTGTAATTTTGCCAAAGTTTGAGTTAGGGACTGTTTTGAGTAGTATATTAATTAAATAAGTGAAATGTGATGTTTTAGATCCCGAAAAACGAGATTTGGACCTAGAACTGGAGGAAAATCAAAAATCGAGAAAGTTGGTAAAATGCTCGTTTTGGCATTCGAGGTAAGTTCGTGTGTTAATAATAATGCAACATCATGCTTGAATTGTAATTTTCTATTGATATGGCATAAATTGTATGATTTAATATGTTTAGGAGAAGTTGATGTATGATATGGAAAATGTGATGTTTGTTGTGTTATGTGAAATTGAATGTTAAATTAATATTACATGGGTTGTATGAGTTGCTGCACGGCTGTACCTGACGAGATTTCGGCAAGTAAGTTCATATGGTTAAATTTACATGTTTATTTATGAATGATTGAATGATATAATGTGTTGTTAAATATGAATTTGCTGTGGGATTGTAAAAAAAAAATTATGATAAAATGAAAGAATAAAGGCGGTAATTCAAATTACAAAAAAAAGCGCAGAATTGAGTACGTTCGTAACGTGACATGTGATGAATTGACGGATAAGACCATGGTTAATCCATGGCAAAGTGTGAAACGTAGGTATGGTATTAACCATACTGAGTTAAGAAATGTATGTATGTTATCATCCATACTGAGTTGTGAAATGTAGGTATGGTATCATCCATACTGAGTTGTGAAATGTAGGTATGGTATCATCCATACCGAGTTAAGAAATGTAGGTATGGTATTAACCATACTGAGTTGTGAAATGTAGGTATGGTATTTCAATGAGGAAAACCAAACTGAGTTGTGAAACGTGGCACTGAGCAATGACGTACTCAAATTCGTAAGACGTTTCCTAATTTGATAATAAGTAATACAAAAGGAGTGAATCAAATGAAATAGATTGAATGATTGTTAATGTTGAGCTCAACTATGTGTACAAGAGAGTTACGAAATGGTTTTGGTCACATGTATAGTACTAAGTGCAGGCTACTATGTGTACCAGATAGCTTCGGCTACAAGGGTGGTACCATGTGTAGGCCACCGTGTATCTATTATCATTACGATGAGTTCAACGGGAAATTGACTAAGAGAAAATACATGTGATTGTGTGATGACTAAGTGTAATTGAATACGATCATGTTATGAATAAGTGCAAGTATGAATGTGACCAATTGAGAAATGTCGCAAATGTACGTATGAACAATATGTTCAATATGTAATCGGAAATTAGAAAGATTGGTATAAGCAAGTGATGAACACAACTAAAGTGAAAGAGAGCAAAAATTTACAATAGAACTGCTTTGGACAGTAACAGTGACGTAAATTTTAAAAATCACCAAAAATAGTAGAAATTGAATTATAAGTTGGATGAGATATTGATTTAAAGCTTATTGAGTCTATTTTTATATAAAAGAAATATAGAAAACAAATGATTCGTATATTTTGAGATATTTGAATTTCTATGAGACTGGTTTAGAATGATTACGTGGTCCCCTGTTCTGCATTTGAAAAATCATTAAAATTATGAGATATAATTTATATTCCTGAAATACTGAATGAGTCTATTTTCAAATGAACAAAACAAGGAGGCCATATAAATTCTGTAGAAAGAGAAAATTGATTTATAGTTAAGAGAGGTCAGAATAGTTGAATAGTGAAAAAGGGGAAAGTTTAATGAATAAAATGTACTAATTGGCTAAGCCAAAAATTCTGAAAATTTTATGGTAAAAAGATAAATGAGTTTAGTTTCAGGGAAAATTAACGGATCTTAATTTGGAGTTCCGTAGCTCCAGATATAAATTATTTAATGACTATGACTTGAGAAAACAACTTAACTGGAATTTGAATAAATAGAAAGAATATGAAAATAGCATGTTATCGTATTGCTTATTATTTTCATGCGAGCTTACTAAGCGTAAAGCTTACTCACTCCTTTCCATTTCTTTTAGTTTTGTTAGGTCAGCTCAGGGTTGGAGATCGTCGGAGACAGCATCACACTATCGAGCCATTATCCTAGGAGTATTGACATATGTATGTTAAATGTTTTCAAGTGAGTGGCATGTATAGGGACTTAGTTTTTCGATGATGGATGTTGTTATGATTAGTCAAATGTATTGGATTATATTGATTTGTTGATTATAGCCATTAGATGTGGCTTATAATGATTTTGGCTTGTAAGCCTATTTGTCCATAGTATGTGTTAATGTCTTGCTATGTGGTATAAGTGATTAAATAGATGACAATGTCAAATGCATGTGTTTGAAAAGTTTTAAAATTTGGGTGAAATTTGGTAGCCCGGTTTTGTCTGATTGTGAATTTTAAGTCCGATAATGCCTCAAACCCTATTCTGGTGTTGGATACGGGTGATGGGTGTTACAGTACTGGACAAAAACTCTCCCCATACCCAAGTCGACCACATAAAAATAAAATAATGGTAATTTTTCATATTGAAATAAAGCATGTAACACCCCTCACCCAGGTCCGTCGCCGGAACAGGGTACGAGGCATTACCGGACATGATTCAAACTACTGTACAAAATTTAAAATGTAAAATCCGTATAAATTTATAACTTTTTCCATACATAGTCGTCAATACCCATAAGCAAAATAATCATTCGTTATTACAAATAACAAAACAATTAAGCCTTCTATACATGCCATAATTCCCAAAATATTGTTTTCGAAATACCAAAAGAAGGTTGATAGTGTGGATGGATCTCCGACGATCACCGAATCCCGAGCTAGCTTGATGACACTATAGAACAAGGAAAAGAAAAGAGAGTAAGCATATAGCTTAGTAAGTAAGTATATAAATAATTAATAATGGATTTATTAAGTTTACAAAACAACACAATCAAATCTAAAATCAATTTCATCATTTATTCAAGTTTGGAGCAAGCTGTCTATTCAAGTCACAGTTACTGAATTATTTTTATCTGAAGCTACGAAACTCCAAATTAAGATTTGTAAATTTTCTCTGAAACTAGACTCATTTATCTTCTTACAATAAAATGTTTAAAATTTTTGGTCTTGCCAATTAGTACAGTTTATTCATTAAATATTCCCTTGTTTCGCTGTTCGACTGCTTTGACCACTTTTCACTACGAACCAATTTTATCATTATACAGAATTCATATGATGATAAAATTTATTTCATTTGAAAATAGACTAATTAAGGATTTCAATCATATAACTTATACCCCACAATTATTTTTGTAGAATTTGTAATGATTTTTCCAAGACAGAACAGGGGATCAAGTAACCATTCTGAACCAGTCTCACAAAAGTTTAAATATCTCAAAATATACAATTCCTTTACTTTCTCTGTTTCTTTTATATGAAAATAGACCCAATAAGATTTAAATAAATATCTCATAAAACTTATAATTCAATTTCTACCATTTTTGGTGATTTTTCAAATTCACATCACTGCTACTGTCCAAAACAGTTTTATTGTAAATTTTTGCTTTCTCTCACTTTAGTTGTATTCATTACTTACCTATAACAATCATTCAAATTTCCAATCACATATTGAGCATATCGCTCATACATTACACATACATATACATATACTTATCACTACAACATCTCACATAATTTCATTTAGTCAGTTTTCCAGTTGAACGCTTCGGAATAATAACGAATATGCGGTGGTTTCGCACACAGCCCACCTTTGAAATCGAAGCTCTCTTGTACACATAGTGGCCTTCACCCAGTACCACTCATGTGACCTAGCTCGATTGTACTCATAATTCTGGCTCTCTTGTACATATGGTGGCCTTCACTTAGCACCACTCATATGACCTAGCCTTCTCGTAGCTCTCTTGTACACATAGTGGCTTACACCATATACCACACATGTGACCTAGCTACATATAGGTTTCTTGTACACATGGCGTACTCTCGGTACTACACATGTGACCTAGCTACGTATATGAAATCTCTTGTAGCTCTCTTGTGCACATAGTGGCCTACACTTAGTACCACTCATGTGACCTAGCTACATGCCAATTACATCTTTCGATTCCGAAGGTTCAAACAAGAAATAACTCACTTTTTAACACTTTATTTCATTCTTTCAATAGTCAATTATGATTCAAAAATCAGATACAATACATTAAACATGATGAAATATAAAACGTAAATAAAAATAATGAATTATTTACATACTACTTACCTCGGTGCAAAATATGGCAAAATTTGCAATTTAGTCCTTAACTTTTCCTTTCCCTCGTTCAATATCGATTCCACGTTCTTCTCGATCTATAATAACACATTTAGCTTATTAATATTTACATTATTTAATTCAATCCAAAAATCACATTATGGAAAAATTATGTTTTTGCCCCCTAACTTTAACAAAATTACAATTTTTTCCCTAGGCTTGAAAATTAAACTTCATCCTATTTTCTTACATTTAAGGACATGATGAACATTTTTCCCTTCTATGGCAACACCAAATTCTCACTCTAACATGTACTTATGAACATTAGGCATTTTTACCGATTATGTCGTTTTACTCGTTTTTACGTAAAATCGCTTAGCAAAAGTTGTTTAACATAATTTCAGCCTTCATATTCTATCATAAAACATCAAAATAAACACATTTCACCGATGGGTATTTTTCCAAATATGAACCTTAGGTTAAAATATTGCTAGAATAAGCTAAACCGAGTTACCGGGATTCCAAAAACGTAAAGAACATGAAAAACGGGGCTTGGATTGACTTACTATGGAGCTTGGAAGCTTGGAAACGCTAGCTATGGAGTCCCCCCTTGAAGATTCGGCCTAAGGAAGAAGATGACAACCTTTTTCCATTTTTTTCCCATTTAATTTCTTTTATTTGACATTTTACTAAAATACCCTTCATTAAAATTTTTAGTTATTTCTACCCATTCATGTCCATTTTTGTCCATGAAAATATAATGGTCTAATTACCATTTAAGGACTCTTACTTTAGATATTCACTTCAATTTAATCCTTTAGCATCTAGAACTCTCATTTATCAACTTTTACAATTAAGCCCTAATAAGCAAATTAGACATGAAATTCATAAAATTTTCTATCGATACTCTAACACATGCATCCAATCAATCGGTAAATCATAAAAATTAATCAAAATAAACTTTTCTATCTTGGATTCGTGTTTTCGCAACCACTATTTCGTTTAGGCCCTATTTCGAGATGTTACAAAGCATATATGAATTGATTTCTCCCTGTACTTATCTTTTTCTTCCTTTTGAGTGGGCTTCGCACATCTAATAGAACACGTATCCGCATGTATTTATTCATCCCCTTTGTAATCAATGACACATCATACTCCATAAAATCTCCAATAAAATTCCCTAATTGTCGTGCTATCCCTTCTGTAATGAAACCCGCCGGTAAATTATGAATCTGCACCCAAAAAACTGTAGTCCAGAATGCGACTACTGAAGGGTTCTCCCTCCTTATTAATCTATGGAACACTATCAGATGTCGGTTGAAGAACCATGGCATACTATCCAAGACCCGTTTCAAGTCAACTTTATTGTAAAACCTAAAAAGAATACGCTTATCCTCCACCTCCATAATCGTTACCCCTCTTAGAGGATGTCATAATATGCCATCGTATTTTTTAATGATGGAAAATTAACTATACTTTCTGTAAACACCCTCCTTACCAGACATAACTCATAGTTGATTCAGCAGAAAATTCATCTCCTTCCATCACCAAAGGATCTTCCTCCTCATCCATTATCTATAGATTTGCTAGATCTGCCCCCACCACATTCATATCAGCCATATTCTTACCCAGAATTGAAATCTATTTTTTGTTGTCGTCGAACCCTAGAAAAACCCTCTAAACGTAATACTCTTACAACAAGGCAGACTAACCCTAATACGTGCCATAAAGCAGACTAAATATTCATATACTTATGTTAACAATCTAAGGACTCAATAGATTGTTATAAATACATATATATTTTTTTCAATATAGTAAAACATGTGTTAGTATGCATATCTTAGTATTTGTTGATAGGAAGTCAAGGCTTAAAAGTGTATCTTGTTCCATTGGAGTTGTTGGCTGCCAAAACATTTGTATTCTTATCTTGCCTGACAATGAAGGATTGCACAATTTGAGATCACTAACGTATTGAAAGTTTAAATTTCAATTTTTGCATAAATTAATCGACATTTTTCACTAACTTGTAGTTATGAGCTAATTAAATGAGCAATGCATCTAAATAAAAAATGTTATTAATTGAAGTCGAGAATAAACTAATTTTTGTAACAATTGACAACTTCATGCTATGGAGAAGAACCCAAGAGTCGTTTCTGAAGAAAGCTGCCTTTCGATCTATTTCAACTGAAGACAGGAGGTTCAAACCTGTTTTAAAAGCAAGTCAACATGACACTTAAAGCACTCCACACTAGTCTAAGATTAAGTCAAACGACCCTTGGATAAAAGTTAAATCGGAGAGAAGAATCAAGGGATATTTTTCTTTGTATTTAAGAAATTTGTATAGATTGTAACTTTCTTTTCAAAGTTATCAATAAATTTGGCTCTAAATTTTCAAGTGAACTTTCGACTCAAAATTTGTTTGCACAATGTTTTTAATAAACATTTTCAAGTCAACTTGAATGAAGTTGTTTTGTATGGCAATAGAAAAAATATTCATATACTTACATTAATATTCTAAGGACTGAAGAGATTGTTATAAATACATACAATTTTTTTTCAATATAGTAAAACTTGTGTTAGTATGCATATCTTAGTATTTGTTGCTAGGAAGTCAAGGCTTAAAAGTGTATCTTATTCTATTGGAGTCGTTGGCTGCTAAAACCTTAATATTCTTATCTTGCCTGACAATGAAAGATTGTACAATTTGAGATCACTAACGTATTGAAAGTTCAAATTTTAATTTTTGCATAAAATTAATCGACATTTTTCACTAACTTCTTGTTATGAACTAATTAAATGAGAAATGCATCTAAATAAAAAAAATGTTATTAATGGAAGTTGAGAGTAAACTAATTTTTGTAACAATCGACAACTTCATGCATTGGAGAAGAACCCAAAAGTTGTTTCTGAAGAAAGCTGCCTTTCAATCCGTTTCAACTGAAGACAGGAGGTTCAAACCTGTTTCAAAAGCAAGTCAACATGATACTTGAAGCACTCCACACTTAGATAAAAGTCAATTCAGAGAAGAATCAAATGATATTCTTCTTTGTATTTATGAAATTTGCAGAGACTGTAACTTTCTTTTCAAAGTTATGAATAAATTTGGCTTTAAACTTTCAAGTGAACTTTCGACTCAAAATTTGTGTGTACAATGTTATTAATAAACATTTTCAAGTCAACTTGAATGAAGTTGTTTTGTATGGAAATAGAAAAAAATATTCATATACTTACATTAACATTCTAAGGACTGAAGAGATTGTTATAAATACATATAATTTTTTTAATATAGTAAAACGTGTGTTAGTATGCATACCTTAGTATTTGTTACTAGGAAGTCAAGGCTTAAAAGTGTATCTTGTTCTATTAGAGTTGTTGGCTGCCGAAACCTTTGTATTCTTTTCTTGCCTGACAATGAAGGATTGCACAATTTGAGATCACTAACGTATTGAAAGTTTAAATTTCAATTTTTGCATAAAATTAATCGACATTTTTCACTAACTTGTAGTTATGAACTAATTAAATGAGAAATGTATCTAAATATAAATTGTTATTACTAGAAGTTGAGAATAAACTAACTTTTGTAACAATTGACAACTCCATGGGAATGAACAACCCACAAACCTGTAAACATGCATAGTAATTGTGACTCTAACTTATAAATTGTGAACTCTAATCCGTCTTGCACCTTATGTTTGTCTAACATTTAAAATTTCAAATCCAATTCAAGGTTACATATATCATATTTGAAACACATATAGGAAGTACAATTTCTCATTTCCATTAGTTAGTGTCATAGGCAACAGATTACATACTAATATCACATAAGAAATGCAACATAAACCAAGATCACATGTAAAATTTGTCTAACACGTAAAGCTTTAGTTTCAATTCAAGGATGCATACACTAGATGAGTATTGGAAACACAAGCAACAAGTACAATCTTTATTTTCTATTAGTTAGTCTCATAGAAAATGGATTACATGCTATTAAAAATGTCATAGAAATACAACATAAAGTCTGCCAACATTTATATATTATCTAATGAGTAAAATTTATTGCAATTTTCATGAAATAGTATTTTAGACGTCTTCGGCTCAAAGATTTTCTATTTCTTAACAACATGAGTATTTGATAGGTTAGTAACCAAGAGATCCATGCAACATAAAGTCTGCCAACATTTATGTAATACCCAACCAGTAAAATTTAGTACAATATTCATGAAATAGTTTCAAAGACAGTCACTTCCTCAAGCTTTCGACAATGTAAGATGCATAAAGCCTTACAATTTCCATTTTCATATTTTTAAGAGCATGAAATGAACCTTTTCGCCAAATGTAGAAGTGAATGTCTAATTACTATTGATACGGGCCGGCTCGGGGTGAGTCGAAAGGCTTATTCCCTCCTCGTAGACGATTGGGCAACCCGCATACGTTTCGACTCACCCCGAGCCGGCCCGTATCAACTATGAATTTGAAATATGACCATGCAAAAAAATCCAATGGAAAGATAATTTATTAAGTTACTTCCTATCCTTTTTAGGCCAATTTATATAAGTTGAATTGGAATGAAAATTTCCAACGGAACCCCAAAAGAATACACTTACCTTAACTGACTGCACTAGTGACTGAAATAATATTCGGTGTAACACGCTTCTTATTCGCTTCCATCTACAAATCTGATAGGGAAAGTACATCAATAATTAAAATATTTTCTTATAATCAATTCATGAGAATTATATGTATAGCAAAATAGTGTTACCAAAGAAAAATATGAAATCTATTTAAAAACCTGTAGATTGTATCTTCACACAAGGAATGGAGGCTATTAAGGGCCAATATTCTCCTTTCTCTCTCGAGCATTGGTCTTCTAGAAGTGAGCAGTTCCTGATACAAAGTCTTCCAAGTGTTGTAGGCAACCCTTCCCTTGGCAACCTTCGAAGCTTAGGACAATCGACAACTTCGAGTTCTTCGAGCGATGGCAATTTTAGAAGCCCTATGGAAAGGGATTCTAGATTATTGAGTTTTGCGATATATATCGAAACTAGAGTTGTGGGAAGCAAACACTTTTCATCTGGAAAGGAAACCAAATCTGGTCCACCAACAATGCTCAAGTCTTTAAGAGAGGTTGAGGTATGTAAGTTCCAATTTGATATTGGTTCCTTGAGTTGTTTACAATCCCAAATCTCAAGTGACAATAGATTAGGGGGCAAACCCCCATTAGGGAAAGAAACAATACATGGGCAATCACAAATTGTTAAATACAGAAGAGAAGTGAGATTTAATATCTGATGAGGTAGAGACTTGAGATTTGCACAATTACTGATATTCAAAGTTCTCAAGTTGGGGAGAGACAAATCAATCTCTGGGAAGTATTTTAGACATTGACAATTGCCTATGATCAACTCCATCAGACACTTAAGATTGTTTAAAGAATCTGGTAAGCTTATCAGAGTTGGACAGTTCCAGATATCAATGTATTCAAGTGATGCATTATTGGGCAGTATCGTATCTGAAAGGGGCTCTAGTTGTAAGCATTCCCAAATCTTAAGCGTTTTAAGGCTAGTTGGTAATCTACCATGTGGAAAACAAACAAGAGAAGGGCAACTGATGATCTCCAAATTCTCTAGACAAAATGTATTTTTGTTGTTATCAGCTTGCATCAGTCCATCAGGTAGAGAACATAGGCAAATGCAATCTTGGATTTTTAACCTTTTCAATGTGGGAGGTAATGTCCCTCTTGGAAAGCTTGTGAGAGATGGACATTCTTCTATTTCCAAATCTTCAATAAGGCAATCGGTAAGTTCACCCTGCTTCATTATCCAACAAGGGAGGTTCTTAAGCCATGGAAAATCTCTGAGTTGAAGTCGTTTAAGTTTAGGACAAAAACCTATCTCCGGAAAGGATACAAGTTCCGAGCATGATTCAATACGCAAATGCTCGAGAGACGCAAGGCAATGTAGCTCGTTAGGCTCTAATCCTTGTTCATTTCCTGCAAGTGAGAAAGATACATGGGAACATAGATTAAGGCTCCGTTTACCGTTGAGTTTCAAAAGTGCTTTTCAAGCCAAACCAACTTTTTTAAGTCAAAAATATTGATAAACATGTAATTTTTCAAACTAAACCGACTTTTCAAGCGACCCAAAAAAAAAAAAACCTAAAAATTATAACTTTTCAAAAGCCAGTTTGGATGACAAATCATAAAATTGCCCTTCCTTTATATTAACTATAAAAGATAGATACGATTTATATATTCAAATTAAACTTTATAAATAATTTATTTTAATATTTAAAATTTATATTCATATAACGCAATATTAACAATGAGTTACCATAAATTGTTTATTCTATTTTCCTATAATCTAAGTTGAATATTTGTTAAAACCAAAATAATAATAACTTGACGTTGTGCTAATAATAACACGAGAGAATGGTGATACTTTACATTTGAATAAATTAATTTTATATTTTACAAAGATAAGATAAGATAAGAAGCAAACGACTTGAAAAAAAAAAGAGAAAAAATAAATTATTTTTATATTTTATTGAAATATTAAAATATTAATGAATTTAAATATTATTCAAATAATTTTTTTTTTACTTTACTATATCATGTCTAAATGGAACATTTTATTTCTGAAAAGCATATTCTGATAGTAATAAAGACTTCATTTTAAATTGGGATTTTAAGTCGGCGAAAAAAATAAAATTTGTAGCTTTTCATTTGTTTCTCTCTAATTCTTATATTTTACAACATCATGTCTAAAATAAACAACTTATCTCCTTAAAAAACACGTATGGACATCAACGGTAAACATCAAAATTTTCAAAAACATTTGTTGAGGATACTTTTAAAAACAATTTTCAATCTCAAGCTCAAAAGCACTTTCAACATAAATGATAAACTAGCTAATTGCAATGCACAATAGAAACAACATTTTTAAATTCAGTACCTTTTTGCCATAAGGTTGTCAATCCAATGCAGTTGGAAAGGATAAGATGCTTAAGTGCCCCCGGAAACTGTTCAAACACATTGGGAAGACATGTAAGGTCTGGCACACGCTTGATTCTCAGTGTAGTTAGAGAGGTAAGGTCAATCATGCTCCTTGGAACCATCTTATTGCAATCTTCAATACTTAGGTCAAGAAGAGATGGGAGGCTCATAACTGAATAAGCCATATTAGGGCACCCTTTGATATCAAGTTTCACCAGAGAAGGTAGGTATCTGGGTAGTTTCTGATACAACTTTGGACAATTATGAATCATAAGCTCACGCAGATTAGGGAATTCTTCGTCTTCTTCATTAGGTTTGCTACTAGGATAGCACCAGTGCTCCCAATTCGACATATTTTGAAACTGTAGAACTTCCAGAACTGGGAAAGGTTTTGAAGAAGGTAATCTGTCTCCAAAAAACTCAAAATCCAATCTTTTGACTCCATTCATGCCTGTTATTGACAGCTTCTTGAGTGAGGGTAGTCTCCCAAGTGCTGGAAGGGACATAACATTTCTACAGTTTGAGAGTTTTATATCTGCAATATTAGCCATTGAGGAACAACCTAACCAAGATGGAAACTTTGTACCACCATAGCAAGCAACTCTAACTCTCTTAATGTCTTGATGAGGTTGTAGCATGTTGAAAACAGGTAATCCATTTTCGCCATTTCGATGATCAAAGGATTCATGGCCCCATTGCAAATCCAACCCCTCAAGCTTATTCTTATCCTTCAGAACATAATCCCTAGCTTCTTTAGTATCAACCACATTTTCCAGTCCAATAATAGAAATCTCCTTTCCCAAATGCAACAAGCCCTTCAATTCTTTGATGCCAGACCCGCTATCCCTTTGAACGATGAATTTGGACAAGACCTTTAGATTTTTCAGGTTACCAATCTGCATCGGCATCTCTTTTAAACTATCAGTATCAGTAAGATCAAGAACACAAAGATCGATCAGATTCTCAATAGCTCGAGGCAGCTTTGTGAGGTTCTTGCACCCACGCAGTATCAATGTTTGTAAGTTGAAAAGAGATCCCACAGATTCAGGCAATGATTTGATGCTGGTTCGAGATAAATTCAAGTACCGTAAGTGTATCAAATCACCTATGCGATGCGGTAGCTCATCAATGCAATAACCATTGAGACTCAAGACTCTTAGGCAGCCTAACTTTCGCACAAACTGTTGTAAGACAGTATTGCTTAAAAAGGAACTTGCTGCCATGGGCAACATATGAACTGGTAATGCTACCAATGTTCTTAAACTGGTCATTTGAGACAACATTTCGAATCGTTTCGAAACATCATACTGGTGACGAAGGAATGAAAAATGCCGATAGCTTTCAAGTTTAACTCCATCGTTTAATTTGTCTCCATTATTGAAGAAGCATATTTCTTTGGAAACAAATTGAGCTAGATCATTTATAAGGTCATGCATCGCATACCTGTTTTTGTTAATAGTTGATTGTTGGAAAAATGATCTCGACCATAAGTCACGAAAATATTCAATTCCTATGTCTTCCATTTGCTTCTTCCTTTTCGTGTGGTGCAAGAAACCCTCTGCCTTCCACAAACGAATCAGCTCCTCCTTGTCAAATTCATAATCCTTTGGAAATATGGCACAATAAGAAAAACAACGCTTGAGATGGAAAGGAAGGTGATGATAGCTCAATAGCAAAGCTGGAAGGATACTGTTTCCTTTTTCAGGCAAATCCCAAATCTTACTATTCATTATGTCTTCCCACTCATCAGGGTTCCTTTTAGTACGAAGGAGTCCTCCCAGGGTCTTAGCGGCCAATGGCAAGCCGCTGCACTTCTTTACTATTTCCTCACCGAAGGTTTTTAGGTTTGGGTGCCCTTCAAAATCTGAACCGCCAAGAGCATGCCTAGTGAACAACGAGAGACAATCTTCGTCTGCGAGTTCCCTTAGATGATAAGTTCTACGAGGAGCCATTATTGATGCAGTATCTACATTTCGAGTTGTCACAAGAATTTTGCTTCCCGCTGCCCCTGCAATAAAAGGCTTACATAAGGCCTCCCATTGTTCATAGTTCTCATTCCAAACATCGTCTAAAACAAGAAGAAACTTCTTCCCAGACAACTTCTCCTTTAGGCTTACTTGGAGTGAGTTTAGATCCTTTGAATTCCAACTCGCCGAAGTAACAGCTTCAAGCACTATCGCCGTCAGCCTAATAACATCAAATTCCTCGGAGACACAAACCCAGATTTTCAAATCGAAAGAGCTTTCAACTTTGATATCATTGTACACCAACTGAGCCAGTGTGGTTTTACCCACTCCTGGCATACCCCAAATGCAGGCCACACCGATATCACCAAAGCCCTCATCACCATCATTCATCAGGATATCAAGAATGACCTCTTTATCTTTTTCCCTGCCGTAGACACGAGATTCAACGAGAGAACTGGATCTCAGCCTCTCTGTCACTCTTTCACGCCTTCCTCTATCGTTCTCTACTAAACTCAAATCATTCTTCATGGCAACGGCCGCTTCCAGTCTAGCAGTAAGCTCCTTTATTTTAGACTCCACTTTGGTGCTGAACTTAAGAGTTGAAGGATTAAAATTTACACAGCAAGCTGACATATATTTCCTCATCATCTTGTGGGTGGAGGAAGAAGGACCTGCGTCTTCCTTCACTTGGCGGCGCCGAGCTTCATAGGCAAGCTCATCGATGGTATCTTCGGCGTCATAAGCAATGTCTCTTAGATCCCGTAGCCACAGTTTGACGGAGCAGCTTGTGGATTGTTTTTCCTCAGCATCTTCCAGGCAAGCATTGATTTTGAGCAGCAAATTTTTCCACTTCTCGAGCTCGGATAAAATCTTCTCCTTCCGAGCAAATTTGTTGAAGTGGGTGGAGGAGACGAGGTCCGACAAGGAACGAAACATCCCAGACACTATCGCCTCTACCAAGGAGGAAGCAATAGCTTCCATCAAGGACATGACAAAAGAAGACAAAAAAGTATAGCGGAAACTGGTAAAATGAAGGAAGCTTTTTTTGACCTGGCACGGAAACCATTACCTTTAATTGACCCCTTCGTTTTATACATAAATCTCCGGCAAACTTGTTCTTTAAGTAGATTGACCACAAAGCAAGATTTTATTAATATTGTACCATGCTTCATAGCTTATCATACCAACCATTCTTTGTTTATAATAAAATTTAGGGATAATATTCGATAATAAAAAAGTTATACGAACACTCTTTTTCTTTTATATATTCTCCATCATGTAGATAAGAAACTTTAAAATATTCTGGATGCTCTACAAAGACGCATAGCTTACGGATCTCATCCTGGTTTCCAAAATTATGCAAACGGAAGGAAATGATATGAATAATGGGGTTTTTTTATCAAAACAATACAAAAAATAAAAAAATTCGAAAATGGTATAGGGAATTAATTATGTACCAAAATGGTACATTCAGGGTGGTCACGCCTATGCCAGAGGCGGCACCATCCTGGTCTCTAACACCCATGCCATTAAAAAAAACACTGAAAAGAAAAAAAAAACACCGAAAAGAAAAAAAAGCTGACGTGACATGACCTTAGTGGAGGGTCTGCCACAGGCGGCACCGCCGATGATGTGACTCCCCATGCATGCCATTTTAGCATTTTCTGCCGTTTGGGACCTTATAATGGTCCCCAATTTCAGTTTCAAGTAGAAAAGGAAAGGAGGAGGAGGAGGAGGAGGAGGTGGAGAAGAAGAAGGGCGGCGCCGAAAAAAGAAAAGAAAAAGAGAGAAAGGAGAAAGAAGAAAGAAAGAAAGAAAGAAAGAGAAGAAAAAAAATAGAAAAAGTAGGTATAATTTTTTTTAAATAATGGATGATATTGTTATTGTGTTAATTTGTTGTTATTATTATTGTATAGTGATTTTTATTTTATTATTTGTTGTTGTTAGTTTAGTTATTATTATTAGTTATTAGGATTAGTAAAAAGTTTAATTATTATTTTAGTTAGTATATTGTTAGTAAAAAACTATTATTATTATTATTATTATTATTGTTGTTGTTAGTTTAATATTGTTAGTAAAAAATCGTAATTATTATTTTAGTTAGTATTATTATTGTTAGTAAAAAATTATTATTATTATTGTTAGTTATTAATATTGTTAGTTATATAAAAAAAACTAAAATAATAAATTTGAAACATTATGTACTAAAATAATATAAAATAATAAAATACATAGTATATTATTTGAAAGTAATAGAATTTGAAAATAAGGAAAATACGAACAAAGGGCCAAAATAAGTTTTTTTTACTAAATTTATATAAAAAACACTAAAATAATACATTTGAAACATTATGTACTAAAATAATATAAAATAATAAAATATGAAAATAGTCTATTATTAGAAAGTAATAGAATTTGAAAATAAGGAAAATACGAACAAAGGGCCAAAATAAGTGGTTTTTACTAAATTTATATAAAAAACACTAAAATAATACATTTGAAACATTATGTACTAAAATAATATAAAATAATAAAATACGAAAATAGTATATTTTTTGAAAGTAATAGAATTTGAAAATAAGGAAAATACAAACAAAGGGCTAAAATAAGTGTTTTTTTACTAAATTTATATAAAAAACACTAAAATAATACATTTGAAACATTATGTACTAAAATAATATAAAATAATAAAATATGAAAATAGTATATTTTTTTGAAAGTAATAGAATTTTAAAATAAGGAAAATACGAACAAATGGCCAAAATAAGTGTTTTTTTACTAAATTTATATAGAAAAATGTTAAAATAATAAATTTGAAACATTATGTACTAAAATAATATAAAATAATACGAACAAAGGCTCGTAATATAATAATTATGTACTAAATTATTATTTGTTAATCACTGGTTCTATTATAAAAAGGTATACGTAATATTGTTATTAAGAAACCTTAAATATTATTATTATTAGTTATTAATATTGTTAGAAAAAAACCTAATTATTATTTTAGTTAGTATTATTATTAATATTGTTATTAAGAAACCCTAAATATTGTCATTAGTTATTAATATTGTTAGTAAAAAACCCTAATTATTATTTTAGTTATTATTATTAATATTGTTAGTAAAAAACTCTAAATATTATTTTTATTATGTGTTGTTTATGTTTGTATAAATAATAAAAAATTGTATTTATTATGTGTCGTTTATGTTATGTTTTTGTTATATTATTTTTATTGGCATGCTATTTTTTAGTAATTTAATATAAATTTATTGTTTTTATGTAGGTAAAAAATTAAATATTTGAGACGGCAATAACTCCATTAATTAGTACAGATCCTCACATATCTAAAACAGCTAATAATATGGTAATTTATTATTATTTATTAATCGCGGGTTATATTAACAAAATAGCTCCATAATTTAGGGTAATAAATTATGTTATTATAATTATTTTTTGTGATTTAATACTGTCAGGGATCGTACCGTGTACTAAGGGGCAGGGTGAATGGCTTAGGAAATCCCCCGAATGAACGATTGATGCCCTATTTAGAGCAAGCTGGATTCGGGTCAGCAGCACTGATCCGGACGTTTGATCTGCGGTATGATTTAATATCCGCACTAGTCGAGCGTTGGCGCCTGGAGACCACACTTTTCATTTCCCCTGAGGGGAGTGCATAGTCACTCTAGAGGATGTTGCAGTGCAACTTGGGCTCCCAATTGACGGGAGTCCCGTAACGGGCGTCAGTGCGATAGCTGACCCTGTTGCACTTTGTCAGAGCCTACTAGGAGTCTCGTACGGCAATGGTGAGGAAAATATTTCGAGCTTGAAATTTACATGGCTGAAAGCGAGGTATGAACACTTATCAGCTAATGCCACTGAAGTCGAGTTGATGTGCGCTGCTCGAGCATGCATTATGCACATCATAGGGGGTGTACTAATGCCCGATGCAAACAATAACAGGGTTCATATCATGTACTTACCTCTATTAGCTGATTTGAGTAATGCTCGCTCTTATAGTTGGGGCTCCGCAATTCTTGCGATGTTGTACCATGAGCTTTGTCGGACGACAAAGCCAGCTGCCGTAGACATAGGTGGATGCCTTACATTATTGCAGTTGTGGGCTCTTTATCGGATGTCATTCTTCGCATCAGTTAGTCACCAACCATACGTATATCCACTAGTTAACAGGTGATGAAATATAACTTGTTATTAATTGACAATTTCTTTATATTGATATTATTGTAACGATATTATATTGACTTGAAATTTGTTTTTGTAGATGGAGTATTTATCCAGGTATCGGGAGGTTGTACACTGTCCCAATATATCGACTTATGATTGAACAAAATGTCAGAGAAGGGGTAAGCGATTCCAATATCCGTGACGTGTTACTTTATATATCTTACTCACACCATGTTAAATTTTAACAATGTTATTAATCGTGCAGTTTATATGGATGTCATATCGTAAACCAGAAATTGCAACCATTATACCTTTGTCTGCCTACATTCACTTTCATATGTGGTGCACTAACGCACCAATTATCAATTTCAATGTAGTCGAGTGGTACCATGGGGATCGAGTGCTGCAACAGTTTGGTTGCATCCAATATATCCCGGATTCGCCATACCAGGTGGGAGAGGTTCACTGCATGAACAAGAGAGGGAAATAAGGATTGTATTGGAGGGTTAAGCACAGGAGATTTATTGCAGTGTGGAATGATCGAATGTCTCGAATACCTCAAATGGATATGTCTTCCGATTTGCAACCTCCATTAGAGTACATACAATGGTACTCTAGTATAAGAAATCCATATATACTTGGAGGGCAGTCGACTGTAGTCCCCCCATACATGCAGCGACATGAGGCATACGAGCCAGTGGCCAATATGGAGGCCAAGGCAGCGGCAGATCCTGATCCCGAGTCGGAGCCTGAGCAATCACATTCACATTCGGATGCACATTCGTATCATCCAGATGTGCCGGGCAATGACTACTTCCCGGGCTCGTTAGGGGGTGGATACCATTACGGGTTTGACATATTTGGATCGTACCCACCGCAGTACAACACTCCCGGCTCGTATCCACTGCAGGACATTAGGCCTCCTGGGTCGTATCCACTGCATCATGGCACTCCTTCCGGCTCAAGTTCATTGACGCCATTCGAGCCACATGATTTTTCTGCCATGTTTAGCACACCCCCACCTGGGCTTGAAGAGGATGTTGGTCGTCGCGAGCACCCACAACGTGAATGTCGACCTCCACAAAAGTATACACCTAGGACCACACCATCGAACCATAAATTTTAGGTGTTTCTTACGGTTTGATTTTCCTCTATTTTGTATTTTTTTATATTACAATGTTTGTACTTTTTTGTATAAATTTAATTCGATTAATTGGAACTTTAAAATTTGTAACAAAATTTGACCATAATGCAAAGTAGATTAATTTGGAGATTATAACATTAAAATAGTAATACACATTACAACTGAAATGTAGCTTTTAAAAGGTTTTTGAAATAATAAATTGTGTTTTGCAAAGATTTATTTGGTCAAGAAATTGAGTAAGAGAAGTATCGAAATCTCGATGTTATAAACTGAGCTATAAACTATATTGAAAAAGCATTTAAATGATGTACTTTTTTATATAAATTAAATACATTACAACTTAAGCTCAATTCCCACTCGATCGTGACGATTGTCCAACATGATAGTTTCGCTGCGGGCATTTACTTCGATTATGACCACCTAACCTGCATAATCCACAACGCTTACCGTCAGATTTCTCCCTAATGTCCATTTCATTACGGATTTTGGATGATTGCGGACGACCTCTCAGATTCCTGCGTAGCGCTCTATCTGGGACAAGCTCGAAAGTCGTCTGAGGCACTTCCCACGTAGACAGGTCAGGCAGGACGGGGAACTAATTTTCCCAGACACGTAACGTAGGCTCGAGCGTGTACACATCATCGACAAATTGTTCAACATTAAGGTTCGCTTTAGCACACGCTGCCACGATATGTGCACACGGATAATGAAGTGTTTGGAACCTCCTGCATTCGCACCGTCTGTTCCGGAGATCAACTCCATAGGACCTAGGTGGCATATCGGGTCGACGACCGATAGACTCCGTAACTCGAAAAGTTTCCAGGCATCGTGAATATATTTCTACAGTCATCGACCTCGCAATCTGACAGTTTGCAATCAATGCATCCCTGACATCTTCGACAAATACGTGTCCCGCCTCCATCTGGTTGACTTGTTGTTCACTCATGCTTGGCATCAAGGTTGCCAACCTGTAGAATATAGCCGAGAAGACAGATGAAATCAGAAGATGTTGTATTTTCAACAACACAGCGTTGACCCCCTCCACCAAGTTTGTGGTTATTTGACCATAACGAAAGCCCTCGTCAAAACTTTGAGCCCATTGCCACGACTCCATTGTACCCAACCACTGTCAAAAAGATTTGTTCGTTTGACCTTCCATGTCACTCTCAAGTCGAGTCATTCTTCGGCGAAAAATATGTGGCTCTAACTCATACGCTATATATGTATTAAAAAAGATAAGTTACAGTAACTGGATAACATAAAACATTAAAACTTATATTGAAAAGACAAGATTATCCTTTACCCATTTTCACCACTTGTCTCTTCCAGTCTGCATTCTTATAATCTCGAAAGAAGTTAGCCGCAATGTGACGGATGCAGTAAATGGATCTCCATGGCACACCGGAACGCTTGATTGCGGTAATTAATCCTTTCCTTTTATCGGAGATGATGCAAATATTATCGTTGCTAATAACATACCTCTGCAGGTTGGTAAGGAAGAATTCCCAGGATTCTAAGTTCTCCTTATCTACGATGGCAAATGCTATTGGGAGCACGTTCCTATTTCCGTCTTGAGCAACCGCAATAAGTAAGATCTGTGTATATTTTTCGTATAGACATGTCCCATCTACTTGCACAAACGGCTTGTAGTGCGGAAATGCCCGCACACATGGATCAAACGTCCAGAACATCCAATGAAAAATTCTTTTCCCCAGCTGTAATTGGTCATACGGGCCGTAATAAGGTCGTGTCTGTAACTCAAATCACAATCCCCGATACGTACTCCCGCATAGTAGTTATCCATCCTGTAGCTCGTTATACGACGAATCGTAATCCCCATACAATTGCTCCATTGCCATCTGTTTAGCTATCCATGCCTTTCGATATGATACTCGATACTGGAATCGTGCTTGTATTTCGGCAATCAGTACTGAAACTTTAATGGTCGGCATGTCTGTAACATCCTAAATTTATGGGCCTATGCATTTAGTGTAGGGATAGGATTAATTTGTTAATTTAAGTGATAGGGGTCCAAACTGGGCTCAGGATTAGGAAAAGGCCTTGATTAAATTATTAGATTGTGCATCATAGAGTTAAAAGGTGGTAATTATGTTTAAAATACCAACATGGGCTTGTGGCCCAACAATAGGTGGCACTGTAAGGGAATTAGAAGGTGGCGCCATCAACAATTAAAGAGGCCCAAGTTTTGGTCGCAAAGAGCCCATGTTTTTGGGCCATTTTCGGCACTTAAATGGGAGCAAGGGTGATGCCACAACAAGGGATTTAAGGGCCCAAAATTTAAGTTTAATGAAGCCCAAATCTTTTAATTTAAGTGAGTTAAATTTTGGCATTAAGACTTGATGAGGTGGACGGCTACAAGGCTTAAAAATAGGAAGATATATTTGGATTTATAATTGATAATATAGAAGATAAAAAGGAGAAAAGATAGGAGCCTATCTACAAGAAGAGTGATGGCCGAAAACCCACCACTAAGAGGAGTAAAGAATTTGGCTACTGCATGGCAAAGGGGTGCCGAATTTTCCTCTCATTTAGCTTGAATTTTAATTAACTAGGAAGGGCGTTTTCGGTTTTACACAGGAGGTGTCGAAATTCCTATAAATAGGAGGGGGACAGCTCCTTGATTCTGACATTTAAAACCCTAATTCTCTCATTATTCTTGTGCCGAAAATCCCTAGCCTCTTCCTCTTCAATTTCTTTTCTTCAATTTCTTCAAAAGCTGAAACCTCTTCTCCATTCATTTTCCCTTGAGTCGATTTCTCTTTAAAAGCCGAAAACTCTATATTTTTTCTTTATTCATCCTATTTGAGAATTAGTTCTATTTATTCCCGGCATTTAAAACTTCCTTTGGCATTGCCGAATCCTCTCTCTAGTGCTAGTTGAACCTCCTATGCTAAGGTAAGTGTCGATTTTTGATTAGTTCTCATGATCTATTCCCAGTTTTTGAAAGGCAAAAAGCTGAAAAGCTAATAGTTTAAAGGTTCTATGTTGGGCGGCAATTCGGGATTTGAAGGAAGCTTGGTCAACTAGATCTAAAAGCCGAAAATAGCTAGTCTCCAATTTCGGGATTTTAAGGTAAGAAGATTTTCCCTAAATTTTTACTAGATTCATTCATTATATGCAAGATCTAAACTTTAAGATGAGGATTAACGATTAAATATTGTGATAGTAGCTCTGATAAGGATTTATGATGGAATTAAATATGGATCAGGCAAAGGAAAGAATCCCTAAGTTTAAGAAACGAGCAGTATCTGCCGTTCGAGATTGGCCACTTAGTTGTGGACCGGCTTCTGAACAACATCTTAGGCAGATAGCAGTTGTGTCAGCTAAGGATAGCGTCGACATAGAAAGCACCGTTTTATCGGTAATCAGGTGTGTAGATCTCTAACACACTATTTAACCTGTATGTATGTCTATATATATATATATATATATATATATATATATATATATATATGTTATGGGCTAAAAAGCCGGAATGAGACTGTATAGACAGTCGAATGGAACCCTAAAAGGGTTAGGCAAAGATGCCAGGTACGTAAACATAGAACTCCCTATGAGTATCGAAAAGTATATAAGTCTGTATGATGTTTTCTTTATATATGTATGCATGGGGTGGGAATGATGATATTGAAGGGGAAGTGCATGATAGGTCACTTGGTGATCGGTGGTAGAAATCCCACATAATTTAAATATAAGGTCACATAGTGATCGGTGGCGATGCCACGTTAAATGATTCCTAATTAAGAGGAATAGGCAGTACGGCTGTCGTTTTGGTGTGTAGCGGATGGAGGGTTGATTGTAGAAATCCCCAAGGTGTGATGGTTGGTACGGGATGGTGTGTAGAGGATGGAAACCTAGGATGGGTTAGGTTTTTCATTATTTATTGTTTATCATGTGATTATGATTAATACCTTTATGTATGGGCCAGGGCCCATAATGTGTTTGTGGGCTCAGGTCGTGGTGTGTTTTGAGATTTATACACTGAGTCTTAGTGACTCACGCTTTCCTTTTCTCTACTCTTCCAGAGGAGCAATAGATCGTGGACATGGGAGCTGAGACGGACTCGAGGGGCCATCAAGCTTTATTTCTACAAATTATTATTTTGGGATTTCTGTAAAGTTTTCTTTTATTTATTTTTACTTTGGAATTATCAATGTAATAAGGCCCCATAGTTTTATCCAATTAAGTAGTTTTAATGTTCTGCAACTTATGAGATTATGTCAAAGGTTTAATTATACTTAATACAAGGTTTTATTTTTAAAATGCCACTTATTTTCTTAAATAATGTCTATTTAATTTACGACTTCCAAAACCAACAAGACAAAGGTTTTCAATGTACAACCCGTGACACACCAGATCCGGTCGAAACGCATGGGCCGAGTTTGGGGTGTTACATTTTGGTATCAGAGCCCAGTTCAAAACTCAGGCTGTGAAATGGGTCTAGTAAAGTTTTGATTAAGTAATATGAATTTGAAAAAAAATGTGTCCTGGTTGAAGATATGGCCTTCGAGTCTATCGGCACCCGATCCACCCAGATAAGTATTCTAAACTCTTGTTGTGATATACATGTGGGCTTAATGGGCTTGAGGGACGTAGATTAGTATGATAGTATTAATGGACCATAGGCTTAGACAAACAACTCTTCAAGTCCATAAGACTTAATCCAACTAAACAAAACCCGTGAACGAGTCAATAGGTTAAGGTGTGGCAACAGACATACGCATGTCTAGGATTGGATTCAGGAAGAGCTTGGTATTTAAGCAGTCCTAGTGACTCACCTCCTCTTCGCTGGAATCTTACCTGGTGCGTAGTGACTGTTCGCCTTAGCTGAGTTAGGGTGTGGCAATGGGCATACGCATGGCTAGGAGTGGATTCAAGGAGAGCTTGGTACTTAAGCAGTCCTAGCGACTCACCTCCTCTTCACTCGAATCTTACCTGGTGCGTAGTGACTATTCACCCTAGCTATGAGGACTTGTTGATGGGCTAAACCCTATAATTAAAACCCGAAAGGGACCAGCCACCTTATTTAAAAAACAAAATCCCCAAGTTTTGTAAAATTCTCAAAATACACTTGATTTGTGGAAATTTTCAATCAACCATGAATTTATAAAATACCTATGCTTTGAAAAATTTACCCGAAAATCTCATGTTTACAAGAGTAACCTGGATTATGAAACTAGATTTTCTAAGGTACCCCTGTTTTAAAAAAAAAACAACAACAACAACATCAAAATATCCCTGGTTTGTAAAATTACCAAACTACCCTTGTTTTGCAAAATGACCAAAATACCTCTGGTTCGTAAAATTACCAAAATACCCCTGGTTTGTAAAATTACCAAATTACCCCTGATTTGTAAAATTACCGAAATACCCCCAGATTTCAAAATTACAGAAATACCCCCAAATTTCAAAATTATCGAAATACCCCAAGATTGCAAAATTACTGAAACACCCCCAGGTTGTAAAATTACCAAAATACCCTTATTTCACAAAATCACCAAGAAACCCTATTTTGAAAAATTACAAAAATACCCCTATAGGAAAAATTACGAAAATACCCCTGGGTAGTGAAACAACGAAAACACCCTTACACGATGAATGTAAGTTCATGGATGCTATTTGTATGTTGATGATTGAGTGTATGTTTTTTCTAGAATTAGAGGGTACGAACTTGAGACTGAATTGTGAATGCGGATTCGAAAGAACTACTTTTAAAACTATTATTCATAAGACTGTTCGTGGATAATCAGTGGAAGAAAACTAATAATTCATAAAATTTCTAATCAGATAAACGCGAAGCAGTAAAATGAGTACAAGGGGTAGAGGACGTCCGCCACGTGGTCGTGGTAGGGGTAGGATGACGGTGTCGGAACCAGTAGGATCTGGTCATGGATCTGGAAACGAGATGCCAGCTGCGGGGGAGGAATTTTAGGATCAGACTGCCGGAGATGACGCGGTATCTCAGGCAATGTTAAGGGTTTTAGAGAGGGTTGCTGGGGCTGGTATGGGCACAGGAGCCCGAAAATCTGTGCCTGAACGGCTTAGGGCCAATGGGGCAGAAGTGTTTAGAGGAATTTCTGGTGTAGCCCCAAGTTTAGCTGAGTATTGGTTGGAGGCAGTAGAACGCATAATGGATGATTTGGATTTCACGAAGGAGGAGAAGTTGAAAGGAGTTGTATCTCTCCTACGGGATGAAGCCTATCAATGGTGGCTTACGGTTAAGGATGGTACAGTGGCTGACCGTATCACCTGGGATCTCTTTAAAACGGTGTTCCAGAATAAGTACATTGGATCGAGTTATGTGGATGCGCAGCGCAGAGCATTTCTGAATCTGGTTCAAGGGAGTAGGTCAGTGGTTGTGTATGAAGCTGAATTCTTACGTCTTAGCCGTTATGCTCGTGGAATGGTAGCCACGGAGCACGAACGTTGTGTTATGTTTGAAGATAGCCTGAGGGATGATTTACGTGTTTTGATAGCCCCACAGCGGGAGAGAGAATTTGCTATCCTAGTGGAAAAGGCTAAGATAGCCGAGGAGGTAAAGCGAACCGAAAAACTAAATCGGGATAGAGATAGGGGTAGAAATAAGAGGAATTTGGATCGTCAACCGGGCGTACTCAGAAAAGGTCCAGGTCTGATGGACTGAAACGGGAAGAGAAACTTGCTGCTGCTAACCGATACCAAAGTGTGCTCGATGTGGTAAATTTCATGCCAGTGAATGTTGGGCAGGCAGTGGGAAGTGTTTTAGGTGTGGATCTACGAACCATCAAGTTAGAAACTGTCCGCAGAAACGGGACGGTGAAGGGACCATGGGTCGAGGGAATGCTCAGCCTGGTAGAGGAGGTCAGCAGCCACAAAGAGGTCGTGATGTAGCCAGAGGTGGTAATGGTGCTGGTCAGGGTCGTGGAGCACCAGGCCAAGGGGCAGGAAACACTGAGGCGAGACAGCCAGGGTTGGTCTATGCTGTTAGACATCGAGAGGAGGCTGATGTATCGGATGTCATAACCGGTACGTTCTTAATCTTTGGTTTGCCTTACACTGCATTGATTGACATTTGGTCGACGCATTCGTACGTAGCTAGTAGCGTATCGAGAACTTTAAGGCTAGAATCTGAAATTACCCCTAGGGCAATGACTATAGTTAGCCCGTTAGGACAATCGGTAGTAGTGGATAAACTCTATCGGGAAGTACCTCTAAAAGTTCAGGGGATGGTCTTTCGAACGGATCTAATGGAATTACCATTCGGGGAGTTCAATTTAATTTTAGGCATGGATTGGCTTGTGAAATATCAAGCTAATCTAGATTGTGCGGCCAAGCGTATGGTGTCAAAAACCCCCGAGGGTGATGAAGTGTTGGTGATAGGAGAAAAGGGGAACTGTTTGTCGAATGTAGTAACTGCCCTAAGAGCAGAAAGGATGGTGAGAAAAGGATGTGAGGCAGTTCTATTGTTTGTTCGGGCTCTAGAAGCTAAAGATCTGACTGTTGGAGACGTCAGGACGATAAAGGAATTTCCTGATGTTTTCCCTGAAGAGCTTCCGGGATTACCCCCAGATCGTGAAGTGGAGTTTGGTATTAATCTTCTTCCGGGAACAGCGCCGGTATCTATTGCTCCGTATAGGATGGTGCCGAAAGAGTTAGTGGAGTTGAAAGCGTAGATTCAGGGGTTGCTGGATAGAGGATTTATTCGACCGAGTGTGTCACCCTGGAGAGCGCTGATGTTATTTGTTAAGAAGAAGGATGGATCAATGCGTATATGCATTGATTATCGTCAGTTGAATAAGCTAACAATCAAGAACAAGTACCCGTTGCCAAGGATCGATGGCTTGTTCGATCAGTTGAAGGGGGCCTCAATCTTTTCTAAAATAGATCTGAGATCAGGGTACCATCAGCTTAGGGTCAAGGAAGCGGATATTCATAAGACAGCTTTTAGGACTCGCTACGATCACTATGAGTTTATGGTGATACCGTTTGGATTGACCAACGCACCAGCAGCGTTCATGGACATGATGAACCGAGTGTTCCAACCCTACTTAGACCGGTGTGTCGTGGTGTTTATTGATGATATCTTGGTTTATTCGAAGTCAGAGGAGGAGCATGATGCTCATTTGCGAATAGTTTTGCAGATTCTAAGGGA
This sequence comes from Gossypium australe, assembly GCA_005393395.2. Classification (NCBI taxonomy): domain Eukaryota; kingdom Viridiplantae; phylum Streptophyta; class Magnoliopsida; order Malvales; family Malvaceae; genus Gossypium; species Gossypium australe. Next base: position 133,191,195 of record CM016621.1, read on the forward strand.
GAAGCAGTTGTATGCCAAATTCAGTAAGTGTGAATTTTGGCTGAGGGAAGTAACGTTTCTAGGGCACGTTGTGTCGGTAGAAGGGATTAGGTTTGACCCTCGAAAGATTGAAGTAGTGTTAGATTGGAAGCCACCCAAGTCTGTGGCTGAGATTAGGAGTTTTCTTGGTTTAGCTGGGTACTACCGAAGGTTTGTTGAAGGATTTTCTTCGGTAGCGGCACCGTTGACTAAGTTGCTACGGAAAGGAGTTCCGTTTGTTTGGTCTGATAAGCAGCAGAAGAGTTTTGAAAAGTTAAAGAGGTTTCTAATGGAGGCTCCGGTGTTGATTCAGCCGAAGGCAGGGAAGGAGTTTGTAATCTACTGTGATCCATCACACGTAGGATTAGGATGTGTGTTGATGTAAGATGGAAAGTTGGTTGCATATGCATCTCGGCAGTTAAGACTGCATGAATTAAATTACCCCACTCATGATTTGGAATTGGCAGCAGTGGTGCTTGCCTTAAAAATTTGGAGACTTTCTCTGTACGGGGAGAAATCTGTCATTTACACAGATCATAAGAGCTTGAAGTATCTTTTGACTCAAAAGGAGTTGAATCTAAGGCAGAGAAGGTGGATCGAGTTGCTAAAGGACTACGATTGCTCGATCGAGTATCACCCGGGTAAGGCTAATGTAGTGGCGGATGCTTTAAGTTGTAAAGTAGTCTCCGACTTAAGAGCAATGTTTGCTCACCTTAGTTTGTATGAGGAAGGAAGTTTATTAGCTGAACTTCAAGTGAAACCCTCTTGGATCAATCAGGTGAAGGAGAGGCAACAGATCGATGAGTTGTTAAAAGGGAAATTGCAGCTAATCTCAAAGGATGGGCCAGCAGAATTCAGTATGAATAAGGAAGGATTGTTATGCTTTCGAGGGAATGTTTGCATGCCAAAAGATCCAGAGTTAAGGCAGAGGATTTTTAATGAGGCGCATGGTAGTGTATACGCTATGCACCCTGAAGGAAGTAAGATGTTTCAGGATTTGAGAGATCAGTTCTGGTGGCCGGGTTTGAAGCAAGAAGTAACCGAATTGGTGGGTAAGTGTTTGACCTATCAGCAGGTCAAGGTGGAACACCAGTTACCATCAGGATTGTTGCAGCCGGTGAAGATTCCCCAATGGGAGTGGGAAAGAATTACCATGGACTTTGTTAGTGGGCTTCCCCTCACACCCACTAAGAAAGATGCAGTTTGGGTAGTTGTTGATCGCTTGACGAAGTCTGCACACTTCATACCCGTACGTGTTGATTATTCCTTGCAGAAGTTAGCTAAGTTATACATAGCGGAGGTGGTGAGGTTGCATGGAGTACCAGTTTCGATCATATCAGATAGGGACCCTAGGTTCACCTCACGATTTTGGAAGGCGTTGCATCAAGCGCTGGGTACGAAGTTGGATTTCAATACAGCGTTTCATCCTCAGACCGATAGACAGTCTGAGCAGGTGATCCAGATCTTGGAGGACATGTTAAGAGGATGTGTCATAGATTTCAGAGGTAGTTGGGAAGAGTTTTTACTGTTAGCAGAGTTTGCTTACAACAATAGTTACCAGTCAAGTATTCAGATGGTGCCCTATGAAGCTTTGTACGGGCGGATGTGTCGTACTCCTACCTGTTGGACAGAACTAGGGGAACGTCGGATTTTGGGGAGAAGGTTGAATTGATTCAGGTTCGACTGAAGGAGGCGTCGGACCGACAAAAGTCCTATGCTGATTTAAAGCGTAAGGACATAGAGTTTGCAGTGGGTGATAAAGTATTCCAAAAGGTATCGCCATGGAAGAAGGTACTAAGGTTTGGTCGAAAGGGTAAATTAAGTTCTAGATTTATTGGACCATATCGGGTATTAAAGCGAGTAGGACCAGTAGCCTATTAGCTGGAGTTACCTCCAGAGTTAAGTTAAATTCACGATGTATTTCACGTTTCCATGCTAAGACGTTACTGTTCAGATCAGTCCCATATTGTGCCTGTGGAGGAAATCGAGGTAAGACCTGATCTATCCTTCGAAGAGGAACCAGTAGAAATTTTGGATCGTGATGTCAAGGTGTTGAGAAGGAAAACGGTTCCATTGGTTAAGGTGCTGTGGCGAAATCATGGTTCCGAGGAGGCTACGTGGGAACCCGAGGAAGCAATAAGGCAGCAATACCCTCATCTTTTCTGATCAGGTAATTTCGAGGACGGAATTTCTTTAAAGGGGGTAGAACTGTAACATCCTAAATTTATGGGCCTATGCATTTAGTGTAGGGATAGGATTAATTTGTTAATTTAAGTGATAGGGGTCCAAACTGGGCTCAGGATTAGGCAAAGGCCTTGATTAAATTATTAGATTGTGCATTATAGAACTAAAAGGTGGTAATTATGTTTAAAATACCAACATGGGCTTGTGGCCCAACAATAGGTGGCACTGTAAGGGAATTAGAAGGTGGCGCCATCAACAATTAAAGAGGCCCAAGTTTTGGTTGCAAGGAGCCCATGTTTTTGGGCCATTTTCGGCACTTAAATGGGAGCAAGGGTGACGCCACAACAAGGGATTTAAGGGCCCAAAATTTAAGTTTAATGAAGCCCAAATCTTTTAATTTAAGTGAGTTAAATTTTGGCATTAAGACTTGATGAGGTGGACGGCTATAAGGCTTAAAAATAGGAAGATATATTTGGATTTATAATTGATAATATAGAAGATTAAAAGGAGAAAAGATAGGAGCCTATCTACAAGGAGAGTGATGGCCGAAAATCCACCACTAAGAGGAGTAAAGAATTCGGCTACTGCATGGCAAAGGGGTGCCGAATTTTCCCTCTCATTTAGCTTGAATTTTAATTAACTAGGAAGGGCGTTTTCGGTTTTACACAGGAGGTGTCGAAATTCCTATAAATAGGAGGGGGATAGCTCCTTGATTCTGACATTTAAAACCCTAATTCTCTCCTTATTCTTGTGCCGAAAATCCCTAGCCTCTTCCTCTCCAATTTCTTTTCTTCAAAAGCCGAAACCTCTTCTCCATTCTTTTTCCCTTGAGCCGATTTCTCTTTAAAAGTCGAAAACTCTATAGTTTTTCTTTATTCATCCTATTTGAGAATTAGTTCTATTTATTTCGGCATTTAAAACTTCCTTTGGCATTGCCGAATCCTCTCTCTAGTGCTAGCTGAACCTCCTATCCTAAGGTAAGTGTCGATTTTTTATTAGTTCTCATGATCTATTCCCGGTTTTTGAAAGGCAAAAAGCCTAAAAGCTAATAGTTTAATGGTTCTATGTTGGGCGGCAATTCGGGATTTGAAGGAAGCTTGGTCAACTAGATCTAAAAGCCAAAAATAGCTAGTCTCCAATTTCGGGATTTTAAGGTAAGAAGATTTTCCCTAGATTTTTACTAGATTCATTCATTATATGCAAGATCTAAACTTTAAGATGAGGATTAACGATTAAATATTGTGATAGTAGCTCTGATAAGGATTTATGATAGAATTAAATATGGATCAGGCAAAGGAAAGAATCCCTAAGTTTAAGAAACGAGCAGCATCTGCCGTTCGAGATTGGCCACTTGGTTGTGGGCTGGCTTCTGAACAACATCTTAGGCAGATAGCAGTTGTGTCGACTAAGGATAGCATCGACATAGAAAGCATCGTTTTATCGGTAATCAGGTGTGTAGATCTCTAACACACTATTTAACCTGTATGTATGTCTATATATATATATATATATATATATATGTTATGGGCTAAAAAGTCGGAATGAGGTTGTATAGACAGTCGAATGGAACCCTAAAAGGGTTAGGCAAAGATGCCAGGTACGTAAACATAGAACTCCCTATGAGTATTGAAAAGTATATAAGTTTGTATGATGTTTTCTTTATGTATGTATGCATGGGGTGGGAATGATGATATTGAAGAGGAAGTGCATGATAGATCACTTGGTGATCAGTGGTAGAAATCCCACATAATTTAAATATAAGGTCACATAGTGATCGGTGGCAATGCCACGTTAAATGATTCCTAATTAAGAGGAATAGGCAGTACGGCTGTCGTTTTGGTGTGTAGCGGATGGAGGGTTGATTGTAGAAATCCCCAAAGTGTGATGGTTGGTACGGGATGGTGTGTGTAGAGGATGGGAACCTAGGATGGGTTGGGTTTTTCATTATTTATTGTTTATCATGTGATTATGATTGATACATTTATGTATGGGCCAGGGCCCATAATGTATTTGTGGGCTCAGGTCGTGGTGTGTTTTGAGATTTATACACTGAGTCTTGGTGACTCACGCTTTCCTTTTATCTACTCTTCCAGAGGAGCAGTAGATCGTAGACATGGGCGCCGAGACGGACTCGAAGGGCCATCAAGCTTTATTTCTACAAATTATTATTTTGGGATTTCTTTAAAATTTTCTTTTATTTATTTTTACTTTGGAATTATCAATGTAATAAGGCCCCATAGTTTTATCCAATTAAGTAGTTTTAATGTTCTGCAACTTATGAGATTATGTCAAAGGTTTAATTATACTTAATACAAAGTTTTATTTTTAAAATGCCGCTTATTTTCTTAAATAATGTCTATTTAATTTACGTCTTCCAAAACCAACAAGACAAAGGTTTTCAATGTACAACCCGTGACACGCCAGATCCAGTCGAAACGCATGGGCCGGGTTTGGGGTGTTACAATGTCCTTCACCATTGGCATGATACACGTATAGATAGTTTTGGAATCAAGTTTTCGATGATCTTCTGTCATACGTGTCGATGTGCATGTGTGAGGTCCAACCAATTTTCGTATCTCCCACATCTGCGAATTTTGAATGAATGTAGCTCGTACCCGCCAATTGCAGCCTTCCGCTGCCTTTCAACACTTCCCAATAAATACCGTCGGTTTAGACAATGCAACTTTGTAATCCACTGATATATTCATGCTATACCGTTTAATAGCAAATATGCACTCTTTTTTACTTTCGAATCTCTGGCCTACAAATAACTCCTCATGCTCGGAATTTGCGGCCAGCCGGTGAGTAGGAAGTATTTCAGGGTACTCCGGGAACTCAGCTACATGCGCTGCGTCGGGGTCTATGAGCGACATGTGTGGCCCAGGATTATTGTGTATCATAATACATCACATCTGGTTCCCGACCGAAGGCGCGCTAATGTTTCCATCGTCATTCACATCTTCATCGTCAATATCATCAGGTATATAGTCCACATCGGGATCACTGTCACTATCGACCTCTTGCTCACAATGATCACTACTATCGTATCCATCATCACCAACCACATTAATATCGGGTGTATTATTGAGATCGATATCGATCCCATGTATAGTCGATTCGGCATCAACGTACGATATTGAAGGCACCATGCACGGTTCTTGAGCTCCATGTTCTTTACCATATGCATTGATGTCTTCATTTTGCTCAATACCGGCTAACTCAGCAAATAAGTAAATCGGTGCATTTTTGTTACTCCCATTCCCACAGTAAAGAGCGATCATTGTCTCCAAGTCTTCTTCGTCTACAAGTTCTATTTCGATGAATTTGATCGGATCTGTCGAAACTGGAAACTTGTAGAAAATTCTCGAAATCCTTCTCCCACAACGTCTAACAAATTTTGCATTAATCCTTCCCTTCATATCATCCAACGAGATATTTCTATTAAATCTCATTGCTATTTGTTGCCGACATTCAAATATGCATCCAACGGTTGTTGTCAAGATGATTCCATCGAAATAAACGCATACGAAAAACCGATCATCCATCTTTAATATTCAATCTGTTAAAAATAAACAAAATTTCTCAAAACAATTTCAATCAGTAAATAAATTACTTAAATAAAAAAAATTAATGTTTCAATATGCAAATTTTTTCATTCTTAAGCTCATACTATTTCAATTATCATTTTGTACATGAACAACATTTATCTTTACGTTTAACCACTTAAATTCAGTTCTACGCTTTCTTCCATCTCCCATCTTGTATATTCCTCTGGGAAATACTGTACAATCCAATTTAGAAATTCTTGATTCTCTTCATATTCATCTTCTACAATCCAATTTGGAAATTCCTCGGGATCTTCTTTCTCTTCAATCTTTATAACAGGTATTGAATTTAGAAATTCTCTTGGTAATTTCCTAACATCTAGTTTATCCATCCATGGTATGTCAAACACACTTTGCTTCCTAGTCAACTTCCGTGAGCCTATACCTTGCCGCACTATTTTCCTAGCTCCATAAGAGATTATAAACTTCACAAAGCATATAACTAGATTCCAATAGGTTCGTGGTACCAATGTCTTCTAAAGTTCGTCTAAAATGATTTGATGGTCTTGTTCTATTAATGTCCCTCTAAGGGTTAAGTATTGCATTTTATTCTTCCTAATCATTTCATGACCATTCCACAACACTTCTTGCATCTTTTTATTTACGGTAATAAGGTGTTGAACAATGTCTTCTTCTGGTTTCATTCTGTAATCTTGCACTTCTCTCATCATCTTATCAACTTTCTCCATTTGTGCTGAAGTTATTATCTCATCAGACAATACCAAATATGTTGCCATTTCTAACAATATCTACAGCAGAAATATTTTCAATTTTTATCACTAATTAACAATTACTTTATAATAGTTTTACTAATATAAAAACTTTCAAATATATTAAAAAAATTTAAAACATAGCATTCACAATAAACAAATCATTAATATAAACACAAAACTTACTAACAAATCAAAATAAACAAACAAAATAGCTTTAAAACAAAACATAAAAATAACAAAAACAATAATTAGGGTTTTTACTAACAATATTAATAATACTAACTAAAATAATAATTAGGGTTTTTTTATCAACAATATTAATAATACTAACTAAAATAATAATTAAGGTTTTTATTAACAATACTAATAATACTAACTAAAATGATAATTAGAGTTTTAATAATAATAATAATAATAATAATAATAATAATAATAATAATAATAATAGTTTCTTTTACTAACAATAATACTAACTAAAATAATAATTACAGTTTTACTAACAATAATAGTTAACAATAATAATAATAATAGTTTTTTTTACTAACAATATTATTAACTAACAACAACAACAACAACAATAATAATAATAATTAGGGTTTTACTAATCCTAATAACTAACACAATAATAATAATTAGGGTTTTTTTTACTAACAATACTAACTAAAATAATAATTAGGATTTTACTAACAATAATAGTTAACAATAATAATACTAATAATAATAATAATAATAATAATAGTTTCTTTTACTAACAATAATACTAACTAAAATAATAATTACGGTTTTACTAACAATAATAGTTAACAGTAATAATAATAATAGTAGTTTTTTTTAATAACAATAATAATAATAATAATTAGGGTTTTTACTAATCCTAATAACGAACACAATAATAATAATAGTTTTTTTACTAAAAATAATATTAACTAGCAATAATAATTAGGGTTTTACTAAAAATAATAACTAACAATAATATAGTGTCAAAACTAACAATCATCCTAACTAAAATAATAATAAGGGATTTAACTACAAATAAGAATAATCAAACCCAAAAAACTAACAATAATAATACTAACTAAAATAATAATTAGAGTTTTTACTAATATTAATAACTAACAATAATAACTAAAATAACAACAAAAAACAATAAAAAAACATACAAAATAAAACATGATAATCCATTATTTATAAAATAAATACCTTATTTTTTCTATTTTTTTTCCCTTCTCTATCTTTCTCCTTTCTCTTCTCTATTTTCTTTCTCTCCTTTTTTCCGGCGCCGTCCTCTTTCTTCTTCTTTTTCTTCTTCTTCTCCTGCAGAGCAATGAAGAAAATGAAATTGGGGACCATTTAAGGTCCCCAGCTGAGCAAATGGACAGATTTGCTGCTGCATGGAGAAGTCCCGTCACTGGGTGCCGCCTCTGGCACACCATTGTTCGGTGCCGCCTCTGGCACACCATTGTTCGGTGCCGCCTCTGGCACCACATTGTCCCTTTTTTTTTCAGTTTTTGTTTTTGTTTTTCACTTTTTAGTTTATGTTTTTTTTTTCACTATTAAGGTGTCAGACCAGGGTGGTGCCGCCTCTGGCATAAGCGTGACCACCCTGGATGTACCATTTTCGTACATAATTATTTTCCTATACCATTTTCGAATTTTTAGAATTTTTTTGTTTTTTTTTTGTAAAAAACCCTAAATAAGGACTTGTTTAGTAAAACACTATTGAAATTTTTCAACTTCTGAAAGGGATACTTAAAATTTTTAACTTTTCCTTTTGTAAAAATATTCTTGATGCTTAATTACTTTTTCACACTTTTAAAAATATAGTACTTTCCCTTCTTCTTTTATTGGTGCTTAATTACAAATGTGTTAAAATTATTAATTAAAAAAAATATTTTTTAAAATAATAAAATTGTGTTAATATTTAATTATAAATATTCAGTGGTTATATTTAAATATTTAAAATATAGTTTATATATTCTAATTAAATTTTATAAATAATTAATATTTATTTCTTAAAAATATTTAAAATTTATATTTCATATATTAAAATATTAACAATAAGTTATAATAAATTTTTTTATATTCTTACTAAAATATAATAATATTAATTACTTTGAACATTATTTAAATACATATTTGTTACTTGATAATAACATGTTTAAAACAAACATTTTTCTCAAAAGCACTTTTTGACAGCAATACTAAATATTCAAATCTTAAACCAAAATTTTCAAAAATATTTCTCAAAAGTAATTTTTAAAAACATTGCTAAACTAACACTAAATTATAATATTCTGCTGCCTCTACAGTACATGCAACAATTACTATAGTAAAAAGATCTGTACCTAGTGAGAATAGAACGTGATACCATGTTACCCCTTCTATCCACAAAATATAGTGGACCACTAAAATATATATATATACCAATAATTGTGTTGAAACAAGAAGGCAGTTAAGAACCAAAATTAAATAGCAGGTATGCTATGCCATAACACAGGCCTTCCTCATGGCCATTCAACAGGCACTGCCTTTTAGCTATAAAATCTTAATTCAAAACATTTTCTAGAATCAAAACAAATTAGTATCTTGAATCTAAGTTTGAGTTTTGTTGTGCAGGATCCAATAAATGGCAAGCACAGAGCATACTTTCAAAACTTATTTATAAAATTCATGATTCTCCTTATCCTTGCTTAGACCCAAAAAAGAAAAGAAAGAGTTTAGAAAGCCATAGTATAAAACACACTGGAAATTTTATTAGATGGAAGCTCGATGCCTTCCAAGGTGAAATATATCTCCTTTTATAGATAGAGGAGATAGAAACCGACAAACATAGCTACAGTACAAACTAATAATACATTACAGTACACACTTATATCTTTTAAAAAGTAAAGATTCCTAATATTATACACTCATGGCTTATAAAGGAAAAGTACTAAAGTAAAAGTGAAAATCCTTCAAGGTGCTTTAACTGTTGGCATTGGAATGAGGAAGCTGTGCACTGTTCATAGAGCTTTCACTATACTTGTCTTTACATGTTTCCTCATCTTCATACTTATCTTCTTGGATTGAGTTATTATGAAGTCTTATCCTTTCAATTTTTACTTGGCTGCAATACATATGATACTCTTGGGACCATTCAGTGGGGTCTGGATTATCAACTTTATATTCTTAAAGTGCTTGAAGAATTTGTCTATAGTAAGGGCCATCTAGCACAGTATTCCAGGGAGCATCAATATCTGAAAGAGGCCAGATTTCAAATGGGATTGTTCGATTAAGCTGGCAAAGATATTTCTGCAGGCTTCTGTATTCATTATTGGAATATGTGACTTCATTTGGATAGATTCTGTGACCCAAGTAGTTGGGAAAGAACCTAATTGTGTAGCTCGTCCACACTGTACAAAATATTGTGGTTTATAGGAAATGATCACAACTTCATATCCAGGAGTTCTCATTTGTAATCATATTCAACCACTAATCAAGGGGATGAAACCAGTTTAAGAATGTGAAAAGACTTTGATATTCTGGCTGGATATTTCCATGAATTGTATTGCACGGGAAATATTTGAGGTTTGAGATATAGAATCGGATGGCTATATGATAAAGATGAGTAAAATACCATAAGAACCATTTTAATTCTTCTAGTACTTTAGTGAAACAAATCTATCTGATAGGATGAATAAAAGGATAACCAGGATGAACACCAAATGGTTTAAGAACAAGACCTCTAAAATTTCTGAAAATTTGGAGTTGGTATTCAAACATCATGTCTTTGGTTTTTTGATGGAAAGTTTTTTCTTCAACTAACCTCATAACTTCTGGAGAAAAATCTGGATTTAGGTTAGGTGAAATGGAAAACGCTTGTACAGAGGATTTTGAAGACGATGGGGTTACTGGTCTGTACATCATTATAGGCCTAGGTTGAAAGGTTCTGAATGCCATAATTTCTTTTATTGGTTTGGTTAAAAGATCTACTAAAACATTGGTATTTCCTTTAATGTGTTTAACATCAAAGGAATATTTAGAAAAACCATCCAGCCTATCTCAAGAGCTGAGGATGTGGAACAGTTTTTTTTTTTGAACTTAAGCATTTTTGGGAAAGGAGACATGCCCATCTCGACCAAGAAATGGTATCCAATTAAATGAAATTCAAATTTTGAAATGCCTTTCTTGACTGCAAGGATTTCTTTGAATGTGGAATTGTAATGAAGTTCCACATCAGCAAATTTCCCACTTTTGAATCCACATATGTGTCTTTTCCCTTCAAGTTCTTCAAATAAGATGGCTCTCCAATATTTATCACTTGCATCTGTTTGAAGGATTCTTTTTCCATCAGAGGGGACCTGTAATGCTGGCAGGTGTTGTAACTTTTCTTTCAATATTTGAACTGCTTTGGTCTGAGTCATGCTCCATGGAGGTGGATTTTTCTTCAACATTTTCGTGAGAGGGTTAATGTATTTAGAGATTTTAGGAATGAAATCTCTAAGATAATTAACAACTCCTAGAAATTGATGGACTTCCTTCTTAGTTAAATCTTCATCGAGAAACTCAAGAAGTTTTTCAGCAATGTGTGGCCCTGGAAAATACTTTCCTTCCTTGAGATTCATTCCAAGATATTCTATCTCTGACTTGTTAATGTGCATTTTATTTTTAGAGATCATTATTCCCTACCGGAGTACGAGCTGATTGAACTGATCAAGCAACTTGGAATGAGCTTCTTCATCTGGGTTGTACAAGAGAATATCATCAATATAAACCAAGGCACTATTCATGATTGGCTGAAAAATCCCGGTCATAGCCTTTTAAAATTTGGATGGTGCTGTTGTTAGTCCAAAAGGCATCACTTTCCATTGGTAGTGTCTGTTTGGAATGCAAAACCCCGTTTTTGGCCAATCTTTTGGAATAACTCCCAATTGCCAAAATCCAGCTTTGAGATCAAATTTGAATAGACTTTAGCTTTGGCTAGGCTGGAAAACAATGGCTTCTTGTTTGGCAGTGGAAATTTATCATCTTAAAGAAAAAGATTAAGGGTTTCATAGTTTACTACTAATCTAAGTTTTTCCTCTTATTTGTTCAGACCTTTTGTTGACATAAAATGCTTCACATGGCCATTGTGATTCTGAGGGTTCTATTAATCCTTGGTTTTGAAGATGTTCACATTCCTTTTCTACAAGGTTGAGATGTTCAGGATTCATTCCTTGATGGCTAACTTTTGTGGGATTTATGTGTTCATTCTTCCACAAATAGTTTGAGCATTTGGAGAGAAATTCAATATTGGAATCTGCGCAAGCAAGGTCTTTGAGTTTTTAGACTATTTGGGACATCTTGTCTGACTGGAAGGTGAACAATTTAGGTACTGGCACAAATGGTTGGAATTGATTTTTATATCTAAGCCCATCTGAAAAGATTCTCAAGCACTGGGCTTTAGAATAAAGATCAAATCCAATGACAACATCTTTTCCTGGAAGCTGATGTCCAAGAACAGTTGTTTGAACAAAACATCCAAAGAAAACTTGGATAGAATGGGCTTACTTTTCAAGTATGTTGCAAATGGATAATTTGCTGCTGAGTTGAAGAATGTTGTATGAGGTCTCCACCATTCTGATGGAAGAACATCTGGGTTCATGATTGTAGCAGCAGCTCCAATATCAAGAAATGCAATAACAATAATAGGCTTACTGTATTTGTCTAAATAGATCTTCACTAGAACTTGGGGCACTGGTACAATATCCTTTGCAATAGCTGATTGGTGCTGGGTTTGTTGTGCTTGTATAACGGTCGTCATATAGATGGATGAGTTTGAAAAATCAGATTCACAGTCTGGAAAATAAGTTGGAATAGCACACATGATCTTTTCTATTGGTTTATCATCTATCGAGAAAAGAGATTCAAGATCATCATCTTTTCTAATTTGAATTCCAACCTTATTTTGAATCTGTTGGATCATCTTTGCACCTTTTTTGTTGTTGGGACAGTTTTTTTTACAAAATGCCCCTTTTTATTGCAAATGTAGCATTTGGATGATTTTGTACCTTGAGGAGATTTTTTTCTTTCTCAAATATCTCCATTTTTTTTTTCATTTTCTTGAGATTCCGGAGGATTTGTTGTGTCTGAAGATAGATCTTTTGAAATGCCTTTTCTTTTTGGTTTTGCATACACAAGATCGATCTTTTGGGCATTTGAACTTCAAATAAGAATCATCACAAGCTTTGTCAATCCTTTTATCTCCATAAAGATAATCTTTGAAAATTTTTCTCATGCTGCAAATATCTTCAAGAGCAATAAAAACTTCCATTTGAATTTCTCCAGCTGTGAGACTTAGAATGTATTTGTTTTGTCTTTGGAGAGCTTGATTCACTGTAACTTGTAGAGGATCTAGAATTGAGGCAATGATTTCTGGCTTCAGATTACTATTGAGTCCTAATGAGTAAAAGAGTTTAGTCATGACTTTGAAATACCTTGACAAGTCTCTCTTGTTATAAGAACATCCTTCTAGATGGGATTAGCTATAAAAATCAATTCCAACCATTTGTGACAGAACCTAAAATTTTCACTTTCCAGTCTGACAAGATATCTCAAATAGTCCAAAAACCCAAAGATCTTACTTGTGCAGATTCCCATATTGAATTTCTCTCCAAATGCTCAAACCCTTTGTGGAAAAATTTTGATTTCTTCGTTTCTTTACTATTTAAGAAGAATGAAGATATAAATCCCACAAAAGCCAGCCATCAAGGAATGAATCCCGAACATCTCAACCTTGTAGAAAAGGAATGTGAACATCTTCAAAACCAAGGATTAATAGAACCCTCAAAATCACAATGGGCATGTGAGGCATTTTATGTCAACAAAAGATCTAAACAAATAAAGGAAAAACTTAGATTAGTAGTAATCTATGAAACCCTTAATCTTTTTCTTTAAGATGATAAATTTCCACTGCCAAACAAGAAGCCATTTTTTTCCAGCCTAGCCAAAGCTAAAGTCTATTCAAATTTGATCTCAAAGCTGGATTTTGGCAATTGGGAGTTATTCCAGAAGATTGGCCAAAAACGGGGTTTTGCATTCCAAACAGACACTACCAATGGAAAGTGATGCCTTTTGGACTAACAACAGCACCATCCAAATTTTAAAAGGCCATGACCGGGATTTTTCAGCCAATCATGAATAGTGCCTTGGTTTATATTGATGATATTCTCTTGTACAACCCAGATGAAGAAGCTCATTCTAAGTTGCTTGATCAGTTCAATCAGCTCGTACTACGGTAGGGAATAATGATCTCTAAAAATAAAATGCACATTAACAAGTCAGAGATAGAATATCTTGGAATGAATCTCAAGGAAGGAAAGTATTTTCCAGGGCCACACATTGCTGAAAAACTTCTTGAGTTTCTCGATGAAGATTTAACTAAGAAGCAAGTCCAACAATTTCTGGGAGTTGTTAATTATCTTAGAGATTTCATTCCTAAAATCTCTAAATACATTAACCCTCTCACGAAAATGTTGAAGAAAAATCCACCTCCATGGAGCATGACTCAGACCAAAGCAGTTCAAATATTGAAAGAAAAGTTACAACACCTGCCAGCATTACAGATCCCCTCTGATGGAAAAAGAATCCTTCAAACAGATGCAAGCGATAAATATTGGAGAGCCATCTTATTTGAAGAACTTAAAAGGAAAATACACATGTGGATTCAAAAGTTGGAAATTTACTGATGCAGAACTTCATTACCACTCCACATTCAAAGAAATCCTTGCAGTCATGAAAAGTATTTCAAAATTTGAATTTCATTTAATTGGATACCATTTCTTGGTGGAGATGGACATGTCTTCTTTCCCAAAAATGCTCAAGTTCAAAAAAAAAAAAAACTGTTCTACATCCTCAGCTCTTGAGATAGGCTGAATGGTTTTTCTAAGTATCCCTTTGATGTTAAACACATTAAAGGAAAGACTAATGTTTTAGCAGATCTTTTAACCAGACCACCAAAAGAAATTATGGATTCAGAACCTTTCAACCCAGACCCATAATGATGTACAGACCAGTAACCCCATCCTCTTAAAAATCATCTGTACAAGATTTTTCCATTTCACCTAACTTAAATCCAGATTTTCCTCTAGAAGTTATGAGGTTAGTTGAAGAAAAACTTTCCATCAAAAAACCAAAGACATGATGTTTGAATATCAACTCCAAATTTTCAGAAATTTTGGAGGTCTTGTTCTTAAACCATTTGGTGTTCATCTTGATTATCCTTTTATTCATTCTATGAGATGGATTTGTTTCATTGAAGTCCCAAAAGAATTAAAATGGTTCTTATGGTATTTTACTTATATTTATCATATAGCCATCCGATTCTCTGTCTCAAACCTCAAATATTTCCTGCGCAATGCAATTCATGCAAATATCCAGCCAAAATATCAAAATCTTTTCACATTCTTAAGCTGGTTTCATCCTCTTGATCAGTGGTTGAATATGATTACAAATGAACAAATGAGAACTCCTGGATATGAAATTGTAATAATTTTCTATAAACCACAATATTTTGTACAGTGTGGACGAGCTACACAATTAGGTTCTTTCCCAACTGCTTGGGTTTATAGAATCTATCCAGATGAAGTCACATATTTTGATAATGAATACAGAAGCCTGCAGAAATATCTTTGCTAGCTTAATCGAACAATCCCATTTGAAATTTGGCCTCCTCCAAATTTTGATGCTCCCTGGAATACTGTGCCAGATGGCCCTTATTATAGACAAATTCTTCAAGCACTTCAAGAATATAAAGCTGATATTCCAAACCCCACTGAATGGTCCCAATAGTATCCTATGTATTGCAGCCAAGTTGAAATTGAAAGGATAATAATTCATAATAGCTCAATCCAAGAAGATAAGTATGAAGATGAGGAGACGTGTAAAAACAACTACAGTGAAAGCTCTATAGACAGTGCACAGCTTCCTCATTCCAATGCCAATAGTTAAAACACCTTGAAGGATTTTCACATTTACTTTAGTACTTTTCTTTTATAAGCCATGAGTGTATACTATTAGGAATCTTTACTTTTTTAAAGATATAATTGTGTATTGTAATGTATTATTAGTTTGTACTGTAGCTATGTTTGTCTTTTCTATCTATAAAAGGAGATATATTTCACCTTGGAAGGCATCGAGCTTCCATCTAATAAAATTTCCAGTGTGTTTTATACTATGGCTTTCTAAATTCTTTCTTTTCTTTTCTGGGTCTAAGCAAAGATAAAGAGAATCATGAATTTTATAAATAAGTTTTGAAAGTATACTCTGTGCTTGCCATTTATTGGATCCTGCACAACAGAACTCAAACTTAGATTCAAGATACTAGTTTGTTTTGATTCATGAAGATGTTCTGAATTAAGATTTTATAGCTAAAAGGCAGTACCTGTTGAATGGCCATGAGGAAGGCCTGTGTTATGGTATAGCATACCTGCTATTTAATTTTGGTTCTTAACTACTTCTTGCGTCAACACAATTATTGCTAACCAAACCCACAATATAAATTCAAAATAAGTGATAGTTAACACTCTCTTTATTGCCAATTTTATTATTAAATCTTAAATGTTAGAAAAATAGCTACCACCATTAAATAGAAGTATTAGCCATTTACGTATCTTTTTCATTGGGATAATGATTTTTTTAAAATTAAAAATTTTTCCTCTAATTTTATAAAAAAATATTTTAATTATTTTATTTCTTTTATTATTGAACTTGTATTTTTTGTCAAATCATCTCAAAACGAATAAAAAAGTTAATGTTTGTTAACTTTGCTGACATATGAATTACCATGTGGATGACATGTCACCATTTTATTTTACTTTTTAATTTTTAAATATTTTTTATACTTTTAAAATAATTTTAAATTATAATTTTTTAAATAATTTTTGAATCTTTTAAATTTAAAAAATTAGTTAAATGTTAACATATGATCCGTGTATATGTTATGTCAACAAAATTAAAAAAAAAAACATTAACTTTTCTATTAATTTAGGATGATTTGACAAAAAACATAAATTTAAAAATTAAAACAACGAAAAACTAAATAAAATGCTAAAATATATTTTTTTTAAATTGGAACGTGAAATCAATCATTATGATTTTTTCATTTAATAACCAAAAAAATAACAAAATTGAATTTTATTATTATTTTTCTTCAAACTTTAGTTATAGTTTGAAGTTTTTTAATGCTATAATATTTTAATTGTGAATTTAGTAATTTAATTAATTATGCATGTAGCATTCTATTTTTTAAAATAAAATACTAATATAAAATAAAAATAATTGTAATCATTAAAGTTATAATGATATTGAATATATAACACTGATATATCGGCTTCACTTTTATTTTTATAATAAATTTTTAACAAAAATAATTATAATTAATTTATTAATGATTTTCTATTATAATATTGAACATAAAACTAATAGATAAGTTACACATTGTTTAAAATAACAAATTTTAACGTAAAATATAAAATAATGACAATTATACTTTATTTTATTAATAATAATTTCATTATAAGAGTAATTGTTACAACTGTTATCTCTTAATTAATTAGTTTATTGTATATATATATATATATTAAATTATACTTACAATTATATATTAATTTATTTATATTAGTTTTATAGACATTATAACACAAAAAAAATAAAATAAAGAGAGTAGAAAGTATGGGTATACAAAATATCGATTTTTTTGGTATGTAGTTACGATATATATATATTGATAAATTTAAAATGGTACACAATAATACTAAAACAAAAATAATATGTTTATCAATACAATACTTCCGATAAAATTAAAAACAATAGTAGCAATGTGACTAACTATTGTCGCAATAAAATTAGATATTATAGCAGTGATATTAAAATCACAAATGGGATATGTGTTTTACAGTAATATATTTTCAACATTACCCACTTGGAGCATGAAATCGCAATGAAAATAAAAGCTTTCAGTGCATTTAAATTGGTTTTGTTATGTTTTCCAAATGCAACTTAATGATATGTTGGAAAAAAGAAAAAAAGTTTAACTTTAATTAAATTTAAATGAAGAAATTTGTTTTCGTGTCTGTTTTACTATTTATTTAGAGTTTATAATTATTTTTTTTAATAATATAATCTCTAAAATTTATATATGTATTTTTTTTAAAAAAATAATGTGTTTTATCATTGTAGCAAAAGTCATAGTATATTGGTTTAAATATATATATATACACACTTGCAATTTGTGACCCACACTCGTGATGAACAACTTTTTTTTTTGGATCTAAAATACGAAAGAAGACAGATAAATTATAAAGAAAAGAAGAAAAGGCAGTGCGCCTGCATGCATGATGACAAAGGAGAAAAGCAGTGCGCCTGCATGATGACTAAGGAGAAAAGCAGTGCGCCTGCATGATGACTAAGGAGAAAAGCAGTGCAAAAGGTTAAGGTAAATATGGGATTATGTTTATCAAAATTTACTTAATCAATAAGTTGTAATGGCGTAAAGGATGCAGAATAATCTTGGTTTAGTTCAACTTCAATCGCAAGTTCCAAGCATCTGCTTCACCTTCCATCATCCTTTATTGCCCCTTTACTCAACCTCCAAAGAAAGACGAATTATACCTTATTCTTTTTTATTGGTATAACTATAAAGGTCTTTGTTGAGGTAATATTTTTTCAATAATGATAATTTAGGCTAAATACGTGAGAAAGAAGTTTACTTTACGTTAAGATTTGGGTTGAATCCACGTCAGGTTGAACCCTAAACAAACATTTCGCAGAGGAAAAAACTACACAATGGCACTGATTCCAAACTTCGTTATTAGGTCAAGCATAAGAATAATATTTCATCTTTCTTTTAGATTCCTCAAACTAAAGTTTTCATTCACATCTTTCTAAGCAATATTGGAATACCTACGCGGCTAAGCACATGATTCTTTTCTTGAAACTTGAATTTTAACCACTATCTCCTTTCGCTAAAGTAATAGTTCTATTCCAACAGAAATTAAAAAATATTATTAAACAATATAAATTATAAAACAAACATAAAAAAAAAATACTAAAAGAAAATTCGTATGTCATTTATTTTTATAAATTAGCTTTATATTTAATGTTTAATACGACGTATATATATTGCATGTTATTTTTGTCAGAGTTTGTTAAGTGATAAACTCTACTTATATGCTATGGACAGTTGATATTACTGCATGTTAAAATCAGCTAACAACAAAGAATGGAAATGAAAAAACAAAAAGTAATAAATGGCGTATTTATTATATTGAATAGACTCTAGTAATCCATAAAATCGGGTCTTGATATATATACATGATTAGCTAATGGTCAATTCAGATTTCATGCTAACAATTGAACATACCAATTCCAAATTGTCCATTAACTGAAAATTGACTTAGTTACAACTGTTAATTAACTAATCACACTTAACTAATCACTAACAACTAATTGCTTAACAGCTAACACAACTAACATTAGTTTAGCAAAGCTAATTCCTTAATCCCAACTAGTTGCTCCTGTCAACTTCTGGTCTGCAACTGCTCATGTATGCTAATAACTCCTAGCTTGGTCCTGAATTTGGTGAACATACCAACAGACAGAGGCTTGGTGAGCACATCTGCAACTTGGTCTTGTGCTAGAACATGACCAACAAGCAATGTGCCTGCTGCCACCTTTTTTTGCACAAAAAATAAGTCAAGCTCTACATGCTTGAACTTAGAGTGCAGAATTGGATTCGCTGAAACTACCAAAGCATCTAAATTATCACACCATACAACAGCCTTGCCACTAACTTGAACTTGCAACTCAGTCAACAAGGACTCTAGCCATGTAACTTCTATAGTGGCATGACCTAAACTCCTATACTTAGCCTCTATAGTGGATCAATAAATCACATGTTGCTTTCTAGAGCATTTGGAAACACGATTGCCTCATAGGAAAATACAGAAGCCATTAGTGGAACGCTTGTCATCAAAATCAGAGCCCCAATTAACATCTGAGTAACTAATAAGAGACAAATGAGATGCATCAGTGAAAGATATTCCATACTCCAAGGTAGCCTGCAGATATCTCAAGATACATTTTACTACTTTAAAATGTTGATCAAGAGGCTTGTACATGAATTGACACACCTTATTGATAAAGCAATCTCAAGCCTAGTAATAACTATGTACTGCGATGCCCCTACTATACTCTTGTATTCTGACTCATTTGTTATAGGACTCCCTACATGAGCAGACAAACTGCATGAAGTGATCATAGGAGTAGGAGTTCCCTTAGACTGATCCATGTGACTCCTTCTCAACAAATCCGAAATGTACTTCCTTTGACTAAGAAATAGTCTTGTAGGAGTATAAGTGACCTTTATACCTAAGAAATAACTCAGTTTCCTCAATGACTTTGAGAGAAAACTTTGAATCCAGAGACTGAACAAAGACATCTACACATGTCTAATTGTTACCAGTGACAATTATGTCATCCACATAGACCAATACATAAAAGTACCATATCTCATGATCTTTTGATAAAAAGAGAAGCATCTAATTTGGACAAAACAAAACCTATAGCCACCTACTTCTTTCTTAGCTTGTGAAACCAGGATCGAGGAGTCGCTTGAGCCCATACAGAGCCTTTTTCAACTTGCATACTAGTTGTTGGTCTCCCTTGTGTTGTTCAACCCCTGGTGGTTGAAGCATAAATATCTTCTGTGAGATCACCATTCAAGAAAGCATTTTGATATCAACTTGTCTTAACTACCCAAAGGTCAGAGCAAGAGTTACGACCACTTAGATTAAGTGTTTTTGGCTTAACCACTATGTAGTGACCCATTTGTGCCCGGGCCCATTTTATTCAGAAAAAAGAAAAATAAAATAAAAAAACAAAACAAATGTCCAGTACAGTCCATTTTTACAAAGTTCATTTAACATTTACAGCCCAAACCACTAAACTACCCGAGCCCACTTACAGACCCAATACCTAAACTAACACCCAGACCCAAAATCTACATGGCCTGTAGGGGCCCAAAAACTTAAACAATTTCGGTGGCCTAGGGTTTCTGAAACCCTAGGCGCCGCAAGCACCCCAGCAAGAGCTCAAACGTCGCGCCGCAATAACCCTTCGGTCACACCACCATTATTAGCGCCGCAGTTAGCGCGCCTCATCTCCGTCGTGAAATCTTCGTCCACCTGCAAAAGAAAGGAAACAAACCGCAACAAAAATGGCAAAACAATAGCAAATTCCTTTTTTATTTTTTTTTATTTTCAAGGCTATAAAAGCCTGATTATTTTGTAACAAAAGATGGAGAGACACAAAAAAAATACACACAAGAATATACAGAGAGAAAAAAAACAAAGAGTACAAAAATATTCACAGAATCTAAAGAAATAAAATACAGGAATTTCGTACTAGAGGTGATTTTTTATTCTGTTTTATTTTTTTTTTTACATATTTGTTCATGAAAATATTGTTTTAAAAAAGGGAGTGCGAGTTTACCTGTGGATAGCGCTAAAAGATCGAGGATTTAGCCTCCGACCGCCGGCCAGGGAGGCGCGTGTAGCGCGTGTGGAGTAGGCTCGAGGCTCTGGCGATCAGGACCCAGACGAGTAGAGAGGATTTCTGAAAGTTTTTTTTTTTTTTTAAATTGGGATCGAATGACTTTTTTTTTCTGAAAACTGATTTATATATTAAGTATAAAACGACGTTGTTTTCGCTTAGGTCAATAAGCAGTAAAACGATGCCGTTTTAAGGCCTATGACCCGCGTGTTGACCCGACCCAGGGAGGATCCACGCATTTTCATAAAGGGTCTAATTGCCACTTTGGCCCTTCCGCATTATTTCAATTTTACAATTAAGACCTATTATATTTTTATTTTTATAATTTAACCTTGAAATTTACTTACTGTTTCAATTTAATCCTCCTTCCTTCCTTTATTTATTTTTTACTTTCTTTAATTATTCTAATATCACATTTAAATCATTTTATTATATTAAAATTTTACCTTATTTTTTATTATTTTGTCAATTTTGTTAAAAATACATATATATAAAACTTTTTTTTCTCGTATTATCTTTATATATATATATATTATTATTATATTATTTTACTCGGTTTAATAATTTATATATTATTTATTATATTATATTTTTAATTTGTATATTATATAGTATTATACTATATTATATATTATTTTTAAAATTTTGTTTTGTATAAAGTCTATTATATTATATAACCTATTTTATTTATATTATTACATATATAATTTTTTATGATTAGTATATTATGTATATATATGTTTTTATTTAAAATTATTATATATTATTTACTAATTATTTTTATGTATAATCCTTATATATTATATTATTTTATTATATATATGATTTTATTATCATATTATACATTTTAAATTTTTTTGTATATTATGTAGTATTATATCATACACTTTTTAAACTTATTTTATACAAAATCTATTTATATTATATAACATATTTTATTTTTATTTTTTATGACTAGAGTATTATATATATGTTCTTATATAAAACTATTATATATTATTTATTAATCATTTTTATTATATATAAGCATTTATACAAGTATTAAATTATTAAAATTATGTATTTATTCTTATTTTTTTTATAAAATATGTCGTTTATATCTATCAATTGTTTTGAAAATAATCATATTTTTATTATTTCTATCATAATTCATTGTTTAAATGTAGTGTTAGTTTATTGTTGCCTATTTTATATTTTGTATTTGTTTATTTGTAACATCCTAATTTAATGGGCCTGTGCATTTTGTGTGTTGATGGTTTAAAATATTAAATTGAGGGTTAAGGGTCCAAATTGGGCTCAGGAATGGGCTGAGACCTTGGTTAAAATATTCTGTTTAGTCACCATAGGGTTTGAAGGTAGGTATCTGTGTTTAAAAATATCAAGTTGGGCTTGTGGCCCAAAGTAAGGTGGCGCCATAAAGGAGCAAAGGGTGGCGTCACTAGTGGATGGAGAGGGCTTAAGTTTTGGTTGCTTGGAGCCCAAGTTATTGGGCCAAATTCGGCACTTAAAAGGGAGCAATAGGGGACGGCAACAAGGCTACAATTTAGGGATTTTGAATGTTTAAAATATGTGGATAATAAGCTAAAAAAAAAGAAGAAGAAGTGGTGCTAGCTAGGTCTCCTGGAGGGGGGTGGATAAGATTGAGATAGAGAAGAAAGATAAGGGCTATCTTTAGAAGATTAGTGTTGGCCGAAATTTTGAAGAGTTGGAAAGGAAAGGGGCATTCGGTTTTGGCTTTAGGTGGGTGTGCCGAAATTTGAAGGCATCATACCCATTTGTTCTTTTTCTTTCTTCTCCTATCTTCTCTCTTTCAAAAGAAATCGCCACTTTCCTCTTCACTTTCTTTTCTTTTCTTTCTTCTTCTAGCCGAAACTCCTCATTCAATTCTTCTAAAAGCCGAAAGAAACACATCAGCCTTCTCTAGTTCATCTTTCCGAGATTCTCCTAAAAGCCGAAATTCCTAGATCTCTAACCTTCTACGCTTTGATTTTCTTCTCTTGTGGTTGCCGAATCTTCCTGCAAGGGGTAGCCGAAACCTTTTGAAGAGGTAAGTGTCGATTATGTTATTCTTTCAATCTTTTCCGGCTTTTGGAGACCATAGCCGAATGGCTACATAGTGGACTAATCTTGTGTTTTTCTTTCTTTTGCGGCATTTCGGGATTTGAAGGAGATCCAATCGCCTAAGGTTCTAAATCGGTAGCACTCGAATCATCCTACTTTCGGGATCTAATCGATTTAGGTAAGGAGATTTGTTTATTTAAACATATAAATTCGGGTAAATAATAATCCTTGGCCGAATGTAGGGGAAGCTTTATCTTCGCGTTCTTCCGGCTTTTGAGCAAAGTTGTAGACAAAGGGCAGTAGATCCGATTAGCGGGGGTATCGGCGTAGAGGGTAGTCCTACGTATTTATCAGGTGTGTAACTTCTCACACCATTTAGATTGTCTATTAGTATGTGTATATAAATCTGTTTATATTCTGTTAAATGTCGAAATCCCAGCATAACGGTTGAAAACTCGAGGAGGGTAAAGGCGAATCACCAGGTTAGCGATTTCTGTCATTCATAAGTGAATGTTTCTGTTGAGATGATATGTTTTATACGTATGCCAATTTCTATGTATGCACGGGGTTGGGTGATTAATGAAAGGGGAAGTGTTCTGTTGTAGTGGCTCTGCCATGATCTGTTGTAGTGGCTCTGCCACAATCTGTTCTGGTGACTATGTCACAACTCTGACGATGAGCAGCTAACTGCAGCATGACTGCCATCGATGGTGTGTAGTGGTGTGGGTTGATTGTAGAAATCCCCAACGGTGTGATTGGCAGGTAAGGGTGGTGTGTAGCGGATGGAAACCTAGGATTGGGTTGGGCTTTGCATAAATTTCTGTCATATGGTATTCTGTTATTCTGATCTGTGGGGCTAAGGCCCAATCTGATGGTGCACGAGGGTTGCACACTGAGTCTCGTGACTCTCCCTGTTGTTTAACATTTTTCAGGTAGCACTTAGTGCATCGGACCGGGCTGGAAGGGAGCGCAAGGTGGCCATGCAAGAGTTTATTTGATTTAGAAGAAGGGCTTTGCTAAAATCATTTATTCTTAATAGTTTTAGTTAACTTGGTTTATTATTTCATTGTAATAAGGCCATGGGCCATTAGCTTTATATTTTGGGGTTTTGGGCTTTACTTTCAGACACTTGAATTATCCGATAAAATTGTAACTAAGGCATGTACTAAATTTCGGTTTTAAATTCATAAAGGCATCATATAGAATTTATATCTTATATAAATTATCAAATTATTAAGTTTTTCGGTATAAATGTTTAAACTCGACAAATGTTTTTTCCAAAAATGGGACATGTTTTACTAAATCTTCTTAGTGACATGCCAGATCCGGTCGTGGTGTTTGGCCTGGGTTTGGGGTGTTACAAATTGGTATCAGAGCCCGGTTTAAAACTCGACTTTGGGGTTGTGGGCTCAAAACGTTTTCTAAAGATGGGTTTTGGAAACATGCATGTCTATAAATAACACAAGATGGTTTTCTCGGCATGGCACCTGCGTGTCCGGCCCAAGTCCGCCAGGTAAGTATTCTGAACTCACTGTGTGTTATATATGTATGTGAAATTGATGGGCTTTATGGGACGTAGACTATTTAAATTAGAACTTGATGGACTTTAGGCTTAGCTTAAACAACTTCTTAAATCTCATAAGACTTAAGTCAACTAAACAAACCCATGAGCAAGTCGCTGGGTTGGGGTGTGGCAACAGGCATGTGCATGTCTAGGATTGGATCCGGAAGAGCCTAGTACTTAAGCAGTCCTAGTGACTCACCTCTTCCTCACTGGAATCCTACCTGGTGCGTAGTGACTGTTCACCCTAGCCACAAGGATTTGTTGACGGGACAAAATCTATAATTAAAACCTGAAATGGACCAGCCACCTTATTTTTCCCAAAATTGCTAAAATGCCCCTGGTTTGAAAAAAATTACCAAAATGCCCTTGATTTGGAAATTATCAAAATTTGTAAAATTACCAAAATACCCCTGCTTCACGAAATTACCAAAATACCCTTATTTTGAAAAAATTACCAAGATACCCATGATTTGCAAATATACCCCCAGATTTACGGAAATACCCTGATGTACAAAGTCAACGGAATTTAAAAAAACACACACACACAACACACAACAACAACCAAAAACCACAAACACCTGAACGCTACTATTATTCTTTTGAAATTGAATTCTCCAGAATACCCCTGTTTTGAAATATATATATATATATACCTCTATTTCGAAAATCCCCAAGATACTTTATTTTCCTAGATTACAAAAAAACCCTGTAGGATGAAATTACAGAAAAACCCCTGGGTAGTGAAATGACGAAAATACCCTTAGGTGGTGAATGTGACTTCATGGATGTGATATGTATGTTGAGGTGTGAATGTATGTGGTTTCTAGAATTAGGAGGTAAACTTGAGACCGAAACTATAGATAGGTTTGAATTCGAAAGAATCACTCTTAAAACTACTTTTCATAAGATTGTTCGTGGATAATCAGTGGGAAGAGTTAATAATTCATAAAATTTCTAATCAGATAAATGCCAGTCGGAAGAATGAGTACAAGGGGTCGAGGACGTCCGCCGCGTGGTCATGGTAGGGGTAAGATGACTGTGTCAGAGCCGGTAGGGTCTGGCCATGGGTCAGGAAACGAGATGTCGGATCCGCCAGCTATGGAGGGAGAATTTCGGGACCAGGTGCCCGGAGATGATGAGGTATCTCAGGCGATGTTGCGGGTCCTTGAAAGAGTTGCTGGGGCAAGCACGGGTTCAGGAGCTCGAAAATCTGTGTCGGAACGACTCCGAGCCAATGGAGCGGAGATGTTTAGGGGTGTTTCTGGCGTAGCCCCTAATACAGTCGAGTATTGGTTAGAGGCAAGTGAGCGTATAATGGATGACCTTGACTTCACTGTAGAGGAAAAGTTGAAGGGGGTCGTGTCTCTTCTTCGAGATGAGGCTTATCAGTGGTGGCTCACGGTAAAGGAGGGTACTACCGCAGACCGGATTGACTGGGATTTCTTTAAAGAGTCATTTCAGGGAAAGTACGTTGGGGCCAACTATGTGGATGCACAGAGGAATGCATTCCTGAACTTGGTACAGGGAAGTAAGTCTGTATCTGAATACGAGGCGGAGTTTCTGCGGTGAGCCGTTACGCTCGAGGGATTGTGGCAACTGACTATGAGCGTTACGTACGGTTCGAGGATGGACTAAGGGATGAGCTGAGGGTATTAGTAGCACCGCAGCGGGAAAGGGATTTTGCGGTTTTGGTTAAGAAAGCTAAAATATCTGAGGAGGTTAAGCGGACTGAGAAACAGAATAAGGATAAGGATAGGAATAGGAATAAGAGGAATTTTGGGCCGTCGGGATCATCTGGAAATTTTCAGAAAAGGCCTAGGTCTGATGGGCCAGCTCGTGCTCCGACGGGCCAGAATCGATCATGTCCTTCGTGTGGGAAGGTACATTATGGGGAGTGTAGAAGGAGAACCGGTGGATGTTTCAGGTGTGGATCCACGGAGCATATGATTAAGGACTGTCTACAGGTGAATCAGGCACAGCCCACAGGACAAGGTTCTGATCAGGTTAGGAGAGGTGGTCAGCCAGTACCGAGGGGTCGTGGCGAAGCCAGAGAAGGAAATGGATTCGGTCGGGGTCGTGGAGCACCTGGTAGGGGGCAGGTAATGTAGACGCGAGGCAGTCGGGTCTAGTTTATACAGCTCGTCGACGGGAGGATGGTGACGCACCGGACGTCATAATCGGTACGTTTCTTATTGCTGATAACCTTTTTCTTGCCTTGATTGATATTGGGTCAACCCACTCCCATGTTGCATGTTCGGTATCTGAGACCCTAAGTATAGACTCTGAAACAACTACTAGGAAGATGACTGTGATTAGTCCTTTAGGACAATCTAGGGTAGTGGACAAACTGTTTAGGAACGTACCTTTAGAGACTCAAGGGGTAGTGTTCCCGGCAGACTTAATGGAATTACCATTTGGAGAGTTTGATCTTATCTTAGGAATGGATTGGTTGGCTAAACATCGTGCTAAGTTGGATTGTGGGACTAAGCACATGGTGTTGAGTACCCCGAAGGCGGGGAGGTGGTTGTGTTAGGAGAAAGAAGGAATTATTTGTCCAACGTGGTATCTGCATTGAAGGCTGTTAAGATGATTCGGAAAGGATGCAATGCATTTCTAGCTTTTATCAGTGCTTTGGACGCTAAGGAGGTGACTGTTGATGGGGTAAGAACAGTAAAGGATTTTGCGGATGGTTTCCCTGAGGAGCTGCCAGGATTACCTCCGGATCGTGAAGTGGAGTTTGGAATAGAGCTACTTCCGGGTACAGCTCCGGTGTCCATTGCTCATTACAGAATGGCACCGAAGGAGTTGGTGGAACTCAAAGCTCAGATCCAAGAACTGTTGGATCGAGGTTTTATCTGGCCAAGTGTGTCTCCCTGGGGAGCGCCGGTCCTATTTGTGAAGAAGAAGGACGGATCTATGCGTATGTGTGTGGACTACCGTCAACTGAATAAGTTAACGATTAAGAACAAGTACCCACTGCCAAGAATCGACGACCTGTTCGATCAGCTCAAAGGAGCTTCAGTCTTTTCTAAGATAGATTTAAGGTCGGGATATCATTAGCTAAGGGTAAAGAAAGGAGACATCCATAAGATGGCGTTTCGAACTTGCTACGGTCATTATGAGTTTTTGGTGATACCGTTCGGGTTAACGAATGCGCCAGCGGCATTCATTGATATGATGAATCGGGTGTTCCAACCATATCTTGATCAGTTTGTAGTAGTGTTTATTGACGACATTCTGGTTTATTCCAAGTCTGAGGAGGAGCATGATGCACATCTTCGTGTGGTGTTGCAAGTACTGAGGGAGAAGCAGCTATTCGCTAAGTTCAATAAGTGTGAGTTTTGGCTAAGGGAAGTAACTTTCTTAGGATGGTTTCTGCAGAGGGAATTAGGGTTGACCCTCGGAAGATAGAAGCTGTATTGGATTAGAAACCGCCGAAGTCTGGGGCAGAAATTTGAAATTTCTTGGGATTGGCAGGGTACTACAGGAGGTTTGTTGAGGGGTTCTTGTTAATTGCGGCACCTCTAACTAAGTTGTTGAGGAAGGGAGTACCGTTTGTTTGGACTGACAAATAGCAGGAGAGCTTTGAGAAGCTGAAGAAAATTTTGACAGAAACACCGGTGTTAATTCAGCCAGAGGCAGAAAAAGAATTTACCGTCTACTGTGATGTGTTCGCTCTGAAGATCTGGAGACACTACCTATATGGGGAGAAATCGGTTATTTACACTGACCATAAGAGCCTGAAGTATCTCCTTACCCAGAAGGGGTTGACCTAAGACAACGTAGGTGGATTGAGCTCTTGAAGGACTATGACTGTTCGATCGAATATCATCCAGGTAAGGCTAACGTGGTGGCAGATGCGCTGAGTAGGAAGGCGATAGCAGATTTGAGGGCGATGTTCACTCATCTCAGTCTAAATGAGGATGGTAGTTTGGTGGCTGAACTCCTAGTGAGACCAATGTGGACAAGTCAGATTAAAGAGAAGCAGCTTCTAGACGATGTTTTGAGTGCTCGACTCCGGCAAGTACAAAGTGGTGAAGGAGAGGACTATAGTTTGAATGGTGATGGGGTTTTGTGTTTTCGTAAGAGAATTTGTATGCCAAAGGATGTTGAGTTAAGGCAGATAATTCTGCGGGAGGTGCATAGTAGCCCATACGCTATGCATCCTGAAGGAGTTAAGATGTATCGGGATTTGCGAGAGCAATTCTGGTGGCCAAGTTTGAAGCGAGAAGTAACAGAATTCGTGGGTAAATGTTTGACGTGTCATCGGGTGAAGGCAGAACACCAGCTGCCTTCGGGGTTGTTGCAGCCGGTGAAGATTTCACAGTGGACATGGGAAAGAATCACGATGGATTTTGTTAGTGGGTTACCTCTTACGCCCACTAAGAAGGATTTGATTTGGGTGATGGTGGATCGGTTGACGAAGTCTGCTCACTTCATACCGGTTCGTGTTGATTATTCTCTGCAAAGGTTGGCCAAGCTGTACGTGGCTGAGGTTGTGAGACTGCATGGTGTACCTGTGTCGATCATATCAGATAGAGACCCTAGATTCACGTCACGATTCTGGAAAGCTCTGCATCAGGCAATGGGAACAAGGTTAGACTTTAGTACCGCTTTTCATCCGCAGACTGATGGTCAGTCTGAGAGAGTAATCCAGATCCTGGAGGATATGTTAAGAGGTTGCATCATTGATTTCAGGGGTAGTTGGGAGGAGTATTTACCTCTGGTAGAATTCGCGTACAATAACAGCTATCAATCTAGTATTCAGATGGCGCCTTATGAGGCGTTATATGGACGGAGATGTCGTACTCCTACTTGCTGGACAGAGTTGGGTGAGCGTCAGGTGCTGGGTCCAGAACTGGTTTTGGAAACGGAATAGAAAGTTAAGTTGATTCGGGCTCGGTTGAAGGAAGCGTCTGATCGGCAGAAATTTTATGTGGATCTTAAGCGGAAGGAGCTAGAATTTGCAGTGGGAGATCAAGTCTTTTTGAAAGTGTCGCCGTGGAAGAAGGTAATGAGGTTTGGTCGGAAGGGTAAGCTAAGTCCTCGATTTATTGGACCTTATCGAGTGCTAGAACGTGTGGGACCAGTGGCGTATCGATTGGAGTTGTCTTCAGAGTTGGAGCAGATACATGACGTGTTTCATGTCTCGATGCTAAGACGTTATCGTTCTGATCCATCGTACATTGTGCCGGTGGAAGAGATTGAAGTAAGGCCAGATTTGTCTTTTGAGGAGGAGCCAGTGCAAATCTTGGATCGAGATGTAAAGGTGTTGAGAAGGAAGTCCGTCCCTTTGGTCAAGGTTTTGTGGTGGAACCATGGTGCGGAGGAAGCGACATGGGAGCCAGAGGATGTTATGCAGCAGCAGTATCCCCATCTCTTCTGATCAGGTAAATTTCAAGGCCGAAATTTATTTTAAGGGGGGTAGAACTGTAAAATCCTGATTTAATGGGCTTGTGCATTTTGTGTGTTGATGGTTTAAAATATTAAATTGAGGGTTAGGGGTCCAGATTGGGCTTAGGAATGGGCTGAGACCTTGGTTAAAATATTCTGTTTAGTCACCATAGGGTTTGAAGGTAGGTATCTGTGTTTAAAAATATCAAGTTGGGCTTGTGTCCCAAAGTAAGGTGGCGCCATAAAGGAGCAAAGGGTGGCGTCACTAGTGGATGGAGAGGGCTCAAGTTTTGGTTGCTTGGAGCCCAGGTTATTGGGCCAAATTCGGCACTTAAAAGGGAGCAATAGGGAACGGCAACAAGGCTACAATTTAGGGATTTTGAATGTTTAAAATATGTGGATAATGAGCTGAAAAAAAAAAGAAAAAGTGGTGCTAGCTAGGTCTCCTGGAGGGGGTGGATAAGATTGAGATAGAGAAGAAAGATAAGGGCTATCTTTAGAAGATTAGTGTTAGCCGAAATTTTGAAGAGCTGGAAAGGAAAGGGGCATTCGATTTTGGCTTTAGGTGGGTGTGCCAAAATTTGAAGGCAACATACCCATTTGTTCTTTTTCTTTCTTCTCCTATCTTCTCTCTTTCAAAAGAAATCGCCACTTTCCTCTTCACTTTCTTTTCTTTTCCTTCTTCTTCTAGCCGAAACTCCTCATTCAATTCTTCTAAAAGCCCAAAAAAACACATCAGCCTTCTCTGGTTCATCTTTCCGGGATTCTCCTAAAAGCCGAAATTCCTAGATCTCTAACCTTCTACGCTTTGATTTTTTTCTCTTGTGGTTGCCGAATCTTCCTGCAAGGGGTAGCCGAAACCTTTTGAAGAGGTAAGTGTCGATTATGTTATTCTTTCAATCTTTTTCGACTTTTGGAGACCATAGCCGAATGGCTACATGGTGGACTGATCTTGTGTTTTTATTTCTTTTGCGGCATTCCGAGATTTGAGGGAGATCTAATCACCTAAGGTTCTAAATCGGTAGCACTCGAATCATCCTACTTCCAGGATCTAATCGATTTAGGTAAGGAGATTTGTTTATCTAAATATATAAATTTGGGTAAATAATAATCCTTGGCCGAATGTTGGGGAAGCTTTATCTTCGCGTTCTTCCGGCTTTTGAGCAAAGTTGTAGACAAAGGGCAGTAGATCCGATTAGCGGGGGTATCGACGTAGAGGGTAGTCCTACGTATTTATCAGGTGTGTAACTTCTCACACCATTTAGATTGTCTGTTAGTATGTGTATATAAATCTGTTTACATTCTGTTAAATGCTGAAATCCCGGCATAACGGTTGAAAACCTGAGGAGGGTAAAGGCGAATCACCAGGTTAGCAATTTCTGTTATTCATAAGTGAATGTTTCTGTTGAGATGATATGTTTTATATGTATGCCGATTTCTATGTATGCACGGGGTTGGGTGATTAACGAAAGGGGAAGTGTTCTGTTGTAGTGGTTCTGCCACGATCTGTTATAGTGGCTCTACGACGATCTGTTCTGGTGACTATGTCACAACTCTGACGATGAGCAGCTAACTGCAGCATGACTGCCATCGATGGTGTGTAGTGGTGTGGGTTGATTGTAGAAATCCCCAACGGTGTGATTGGCAGGTAAGGGTGGTGTGTAGCGGATGGAAACCTAGGATTGGGTTGGGCTTTGCATAAATTTCTGTCATATAGTGTTCTGTTATTCTGATCTATGGGGTTAAGGCCCAATCTGATGGTGCACGAGGGTTGCACATTGAGTCTCGTGACTCACCCTGTTGTTTAACATTTTTCAGGTAGCACTTAGTGCATCGGACCGGGCTGGAAGGGAGCGCAAGGTGGCCATGCAGGAGTTTATTTGATTTAGAAGAAGGGCTTTGCTAAAATCATTTATTCTTAATATTTTTAGTTAACTTGGTTTATTATTTCATTGTAATAAGGCCATGGGCCATTAGCTTTATATTTTGGGGTTTTGGGCTTTACTTTCAGACACTTGAATTATCCGATAAAATTGGAACTAAGGCATGTACTAAATTTCGGTTTTAAATTCATAAAGGCATCATATAGAATTTATATCTTATATAAATTATCAAATTATTAAGTTTTCCGGTATAAATGTTTAAACTCGATAAATGTTTTTTTCAAAAATGCGACATGTTTTACTAAATCTTCTTAGTGACATGCCAGATCCGGTCGTGGTGTTTGGGCCGGGTTTGGGGTGTTACATTATTTGTATTCTTGTATTCGTTTATTATTGCTTTAGCATAATTCTTATATTTATTTATTCATGTTATATTATTCATTCATTATTTATTATTAATATGATTCGTAGTTAGGTTGAATTGATATTATAATGTCTTACTCAAACCATTGTTTTGTAAAAACACCTTTTTTTGACGCATTTTATTCAAATAGTTTTAAAAAAAATACGGTGATATATGATATTTGGAGACTTCGAGAAGAATTGTGCCCTAACTTACTGGGTTTCTATTTTTCTCGTGGAACCTAAGGTATTAGATATCTCTTCTCTTCTAAAACTGAAACTTACAAATTTCAAATCAAAAAACCTATTCTTGGGAATTCAAAACGTTGTGTCCTAACTTACTGGATATGATGTTTTGTGTCTCGAGGTAGGAATTTTCTAAAATAAAGGCGTACCTAGTTTCAAAGTCGTGAGATGCTATATCCTAACTTACTGGGTATAGTGTTTTATTTCTTTGAGATAGGTACGTCTAGGTTTTTCTTCAAATAAAAGGACCATTTTATAAATTTTTTTCAAAGTTTCAACATTAGGACATGATTTTATCGATTAAGTACCATTTTTTGGGCGTTATGAAGGTGCTAATCCTTCCTCATACGTAACCGACTCCCGAACCCATTTTTCTTGTTTTTCGTAGACAAAAATCAGTATTTTAAAATAAAACATTTTTTAAGGTGATCCAATCACACATAAGTAAAAAGGGATTGGTGGTGACTCCCATTTTCATTTTTAAAAGTCGATCCCCATTTTTCAAAACTTATTAAAAATGGTTTCGACACACTAGACTGAAGGTCTTTTGGAAGTCAATACCAGCCTCTTGCAGGTATCCTTTTACTACTAATCTCCCCTTATAGCGAGCAACGAAACCATCAACATTTCTTTTGAGCTTTAAAATCCATTTACACCCCCACAACCTTCCCATTTGTAGTTAGAGGCATTAAATCTCATGTATGGTTCTTAATAAAGGCATCAAAATCTTGTTGAGTAGCCTTGGTCCATTCGACACAGGTAAAGGCCTCTTCAATGGTTAGGTGCTCTTGGTCACAAACTTCAGTTAAAAACACCTTAAGCTTGAAGATTCCACTTTTGGAACATGTCTGCATTGGATGAGTGTTGGAACAGCCAGGAAATGAAAGTGGGCTAACCAGTGGAACCTCAGTAGGAGCACTATAAGAACCAGAACCAGTTGCATCCAAAGTGATAGGAAGAAAAGATGGAGTGCTTGAAAAGAACCTGATTGAGGACATACTGGCTGCAGAGCCTGATAAACCAGGAGATGCCTTATTGAAAAAGGCCTATTCAACTAAAACAAGCTACTAGAAGGACAAAATAGACACATGAGACCTGTAACATACAAAATTTTAGGATTAGATGGAATGAATCATCAAGAAAGAAGCCTTAGTAAACTCCTTAAAAGGCCAAGGTTCAAGCCTCACTATTTTCATATTTCCAATATGATTTTTCAGTAACTAAGGAACAAACTCAATCTACTATATATATTAGATGTGGTAGAAATATGCCAAGTATGGGAAACAACCTGAGTGGTAATGCCTTTCATTTCCCCTTTGTCCTTAGGTTCAAACTACGCCACTCACCTTCCCATTTCTTTATTTTGGATGGCAAGAAGAGTTATTTTCCCAATCAATCCCTCAAATTTTGAAACCTTAAGTATTTAATAATTTTTCCTAATCATATTAGAATTTTGGTATTCCTTTTCAACCTAAACAAGAATTTCTTTCTTTATTTCTTCCCCCATTCTTTATTTATCTTTTCTTTTACAATTATTTTCTCTTCTTTTGCTGGAAGTTTTATTTTGATCCCAAGTTTAAAATCAAGTTTCGTTCAATCCATTCTTCGTGTCGATTTAGCATAACACTGTCAATTTCGTCTCTAACATACCAAGATCAGTAAGAAAATTCCAAATCTTGATAATTAGATCTCGAATATCTATAGAATTCTTGTTCTCAAACAATTTCAAAGTCGAATAAATGATCTTTTATGAGTTTTCTCGAAAATCTTGATAATTTTGATAAATCTAGAAAGTCGATATTAATTCTTGTGTATTTGTAGATCGAAAGACCCATTATAAGTATCCCTAGTTAGGCTTGGATGTGAGGATCATTGCGCGAAACCCCGAAAGTTAGGTGTGTGTTATTTTATGAGAAAATTGAGGCAAAATTGAACCTTGCCTAGACCACATGTCCTACCAACGGGCGTGTGGATCACCCGTGTAGACTACACGGTCATGTCACCCAAGAAGCCTCAGGATGTTTGACTTTCATACGGTCTCCCACACGGCCGTGTCATCCCTGTAGGTTGAATTTTTTAATGTCACATAACCACAGTCTCTTACACGACCTAGCCACACAGCCATGTACCCCTTCCATGCGGCCTAGGGCTTCCCACGCGGTCTGGTCACACGGTCGTATGTCTCCTGTAACTTAAAAATTATAGTTTTGATTAAATTAGTCCCTGAATAGGTTTCGAACTATTTTTAGTGAATTAAAATATGCAAATAGGTCCCTAATGATATGAGATATGCTAGAATTCATGATTGATCGATTTAATATGATATTTATTTATATTTATGAATATTTACATGAGTTATGAATAGTATATGTTACCTTTGTATATATATACTTGCGATCGTATGAATAACATGCCTATATTTTTATTCATACTGAATACATGAAAAGCTTGAATTGCTACTACTTGGCATGTGTTAGATTATTTAATATGTCTTTATGCATTGCTTGGGTTGGGTTATTATGAACGGAGGAAGATCAAGCAGTATAGCTACAAGAAAAATGGCAAGTACAGAGCATAGCCATGCGGTAGTTCTTAACTGCAATTCGTTGTGTATTCACAGCCAAATGGCAAATTCCATTTGTGGGTACTGCTGTGAATCCATAGCTAAAGGCCGATATCAACAATGAGTTTATGCTGTAAAATCTACAGCCAAAAAGTAAGTTTTATCTGCTGAACTTTTGTTGTGAACCCACAGCCAAAGGCGAATACCAACAGCGAGGACTTGATGTGTGTCCACAACCAATATGGCGGTTGTTATCTACGAACTAGTAGTGGTTTATCCACAAGTGGCTTAAAGGTAGAGGACTTTTAGGGAACTCTTAGTTTGGTGTGTAGTGGTGGGGTAGGAATTATTCTGTTTAAAACCCAAAACTGTATGGCATCATTTAAATCATGTGCATACAAACCTGAAAATTATTTTATGATACATATGCGTGAATCTATTTACATCCAGAGGGTCTCAGCACAATCCAACTTATTTTCAATTTATTAAGATGTATTCTTTTGATTTATTTTATTATTTTAGGTCTATAATGTTTTATTTGAACTATGGCATGAGATTTATAACTTAAGATGTTTTTATTGTTGCATGCCATTTAATTATGATTTTAATTAGGATGTTAAATTTTTACTAATAATTGATGATGCATGAACCCCAATTTTTATTAAAAACTTAAGAAAATACCATCTTTTCCGCTGTTAGAAGAGAATTTAAACATTAAGGAATAATAAATCGACATCTAAACTAAGTTTTCTATTAAACTAAATAAATGTTTTAAATCAACTCTTTTAAAAAATTCCGATAACCTTGTTAGGCCATCTTGGTGGCTGATGTAGTCTTCTGGATTCGAGTTTAACGTCTAGACCGGATCGGGGAGGTTTCATTTAGTGGTATTAGCGCTTAGGTTTTCTAAACTCAGATAATAGAAATTTGAATAAATTGCATGTATGCATTAAAAGGGTATTTTAGGAAAAACCATACCACAAAACTCTTTTGTGAAATTGATTTTCTGCAAGAAATTTAAGTCTGAGACTCCAGTGATAGTCATACTATAGTTATTATTACTTATGAGATTTTGGATGAACTGAACTTTTTAGTTTATAGATATACAGTAGATAATACTTGAACTTTTATGTGGAAACTGTAGATATACCTTAAAACTTTAAACTATAGCGACTAGACTGAATACTCAAGGTAGATGATAAACCGTAATAGTAACATATTTTAAGCCCACATTTAGCATGCTTTTGGATGATTTAAGCCTTGAATTGTGTAAATTGGTGCTCTTAATCCTTTGTTTTCATGTTTTATACTCAGAAAAGCACCGGAGGATAAAAAGAACGAGAAATGGGCCCAAAATGGTTAAATGGGCTATATCACGAAATCAACACGGCCTGGGCCCAAGCTACACGACCGTGCCTCATCAAACAGACTCGAACACGGCCTGGCCACGATTCACACGGGCATGTGCCATGGGCGTGTCCCTGACGTGAGAAAGAAGAGTTTTAGTCGGATTAGGGTACTTAGAGGCAAAGAAACCATTCCAAAAGCCTATATAAACACCCTAGAGGTCAACCTTCAGGGGGTGTCCAGCTAGGCCAAAGAGTAGAGCCAGAGGGGTCAGAATTGTGGAATTCACTCGAAGAAAGCCAGTTGATTCATCTCAAGAAGCCGAAATTATACTCAAGACGGAGGATCTCTCCTTCAATTCCTTTAGGGGGTTTTAGGGTTTTCTTATGTTTTGTTTTATCTTTTCTTCTGAGATGTATTCTTTTATGATTATGAACTAAACCCTCAGATACTTGAGGGGGATGAAACCTAAGATGAATCTTGTTATCGTTTGCTGAACTATATGATAAATACTTGATTTGTTCTTAATTATGTGTTCTTAATTCTTGTTTTGATATTTCCAGGATATTAATTCAAGTGTGATGTGCTTAGGTGGAGGAGCAAAAGTCCCTGCCTAAGAGTAGATCTAGCAAAATTAAGCGGAGTTGATCGCACGCCTAGACATAGGGTGACGAGATTTTGCCGGATTAGGGTGAAACCTAATATGGGAGTCCATAGATCGAGTTAATGCAATTCTAGGGGTTTTAATTAGAAAGAGATTTCAATTAATCAACCTAGGGTTAGACGTTAGTAGCCTCGACGGAGGTATTAATATAACTTAGGGAATCCTATGGATCAAGTCAAGTGAATAAATCATCTGGTTCAGAGTTAGATAACAAGTGAAGTCTAGGTGGATTCTTCCTCGGGTATTGTCTTAATCAATTGGTTTTTCCCAAAGTTATTTTTCCCAAATTCATTCTCTTTGTCTTTGCATATTTAGCTTAGTTGTTAGTTAATTTTAGATTAGATAAAAATTCATTTAATTCTTAGGCTAGATAATAAAAAGAAAGTTAGTATTAGTACTTCAGGTTCCTTTGGGTTCGACAATCCGGTCTTGCCGCTAAACTATACTACTGTTCGATAGGTGCGCTTGCCTCAATAGTTGCCATAGTTAGTTTCTAGGCTCGATCATTCTTTTTATAAATTTTTAAGACTCTAACACACATCAAGTTTTTGGCGCCGTTGCCGGGGAACCAGAATTTTAAGAAAGCTCAATTTTTATTACTTTAGCCATATTATATTTATTTTATTTTTGCAATTTATTTTTTACTTTTCTATATTTTCTTCTTTTCTTCTGGCAGGTACCTCTAGTTTATGACTAGAAGGAACCCGACAGGACCCCTACTTTACGACAGTGATATTGAAGGTACTATTCACAAAAATCGTAGAGAAATAAGGTGAAGCTTAAACTACATAGAAGAAGAGCAAGAAGTCGAAATTAATACCACCGAAGAGATGGCTGAGAATAATCCGCTACCTCCAGAGATGGCCGAACATCATGCTCCTCGAACTATGTATGATTATGCTAAACCTAATTTAACAGGAACTGAGTCAAGTATTGTTAGGCCTACTATTGCTGCAAATAATTTTGAATTGAAACTTAACACTATACAGATGATACAACAGTTTGTTCAGTTTGATGGTTTGCAGGATGAGGATCCTAACACACACTTAGCGAATTTTCTAGAATTCTGTGATACCTTCAAAATAAATGGCGTTTCTGATGATGCCATCCGTCTTCGGTTATTTTCCTTCTCCTTGAGGAATAAAGCTAAACAATGGTTGCATTCTCTTCCACGAGGATCAATCACTACATGGGATCAAATGACCAAAAAATTTCTGTTAAAATATTTTCCGCCGGCCAAAACGGCCAGGTTAAGGAATGGTATCTTTTCTTTTGTGCAGATGGATTTAGAGACACTTTACGATGCATGTGAGAGATACAAAGATTTGTTGAGGAGGTGCCTACACCACGGATTACCTTTGTGGCTACAGGTCCAAACTTTCTACAACGGTGTGAACCCTTCAACAAGAAAATTAATCGATTCAGCAGCCGGTGGAACTCTGAATAACAAAACTCCTGAAGCAGCCTACAAGTTTATAGAGGAGATGTAATTGAATAACTATCAGTGGCAAGTTACAAGGACACGGCCAGCAAAAGCAGCCAGAGTTTTCAACCTCGATGCAGTAACTTTACTATCAAATCAGGTAGACATGCTAAATAAAAAGATTGATGGTTTGTGTTCCTCGCAGGTACATCCAGTTATGCAATGTGAGACAAGTGGAGGTGTGGCGAATCCTGAGTACCCACCCTACGGACAGGGCATGGAGAGCGAACAAATGAACTATATGGATAACAATTTCCGATCTCAAAATAACCCTTATAGTAATACTTATAATCTAGGTTGGAGGAACCACCCCAATTTTTCATGGGGTGGTCAAGGAAATCAAAGACAACAACCACCCCAAAACTTCCAACAACAGCCCTACCCACAGGAAAAGAAGCCGAACCTTGAAGAGATGCTGACAAAATTCATAGCAGTCTCAGAAACACGTCTCCAGAATATAGAAACAAAACTTGAAAATCAGCAACATCAATACAGGAGCTCAAAGATGAAATTGGGCAACTTAGTAAGTTAGTTTCTGAAATGCGACCAGAAAACTTACCTAGGGAAAAAGAGTAGGTAAAGGCAGTGACGCTAAGAAGTGGAAAGGAGTTAGTTGAAACGAAGAAAAAGATACCACATGAAACCGATGAGGCAAATGCAACTCTGATCCGTGAGGAAATTAAACCACCAATCCCTTATTCAGCAAAGTTGAAGAAAGACCGCTTAGACGCACAATATGGTAAATTTTTTGAACTTTTCAAACAGTTGCATATTAACTTACCTTTTGTTGAAGCTATTTCGCAGATGCCAACATATGCAATATTTTTAAAGTAGTTTCTAACAGATAAGAGGAAGTTCGAAGAAATTTCAACAGTGGAACTTAATGAAGAATGTTCAGCTATCATCCAAAACAAGATACCAACCAAATTGAAAGATCCAGGAAGTTTCACTATTTCCTGTTTAATTGGTAGTTTGAGCATAGAGAAAGCATTTGCTGATCTAGGCGCCAGTATTAACTTAATGCCTTATAGAATGTTTAAGCAACTTGGTCTCGGGGAGCCTAAACCCACTAGGATGAGTACTCAGTTAGCTGATAGAGCTGTTAAATATCCTTGGGGAATTATCGAAGATATTATGGTAAAAGTTGATAAATTTATATTTCCTGTTGATTTTGTTGTGCTTGACATGAATGAGGACGTAGAGGTACCTTTAATTTTGGGACGACCCTTTTTAGCTACTACTAGGGCTGTCATTGATGTTGGTGATGGTAAATTTGCGCTAAGGGTAGGCGATGAGGAAATTATTTTTCAGATTTACAATGCTATGCGATATTCTAGAGAACAAGATGATTCTTGTTACTTTGTTGATATCACTGATCACATTATTCAAGAATCTTTGTAGGAAATCATGCACAATGACACGATGGAACTGTGTCTTACACAAGGTGAGGGGATAGCTAACGATATCGATGAATTAAATCCTAATACACCCTCCTTTAAACCGACAAAAATAGAAGGCATTGAAATCAACGACGAACTAAAACAAAAACCCTCTATTGATAAGCCACCAAAATTGGAATTAAAACAGCTGCCAAAACACTTAGAATATGCATTCCTCGGGGATAATTCTACGCTACCAGTAATCATCTCTTCAGAACTAGAACCCAAAGAGAAAGAAGAATTGCTAAAGGTACTAAGGGAACATAAAAGAGCCATAGCTTGGAAAATGTTTGACATTAAGGGAATAAGCCCATCGTTTTGCACCCATAAAATTTTAATGGAAGATGAATATAAACAGTGTGTGCAACCTCAGAGACT
This sequence comes from Gossypium australe, assembly GCA_005393395.2. Lineage (NCBI taxonomy): Eukaryota > Viridiplantae > Streptophyta > Magnoliopsida > Malvales > Malvaceae > Gossypium > Gossypium australe. The sequence continues at coordinate 133,231,707 of CM016621.1, forward strand.
ATTATACCCCAATATGAAAGAAGTTGTCAAAGCTGAGGTAATTAAACTTCTAGAGGTAGGAATAATTTATCCTATTTCTGACAGTACCTGTGTAAGTCCTGTGCAGGTAGTTCCAAAGATAGGAGGCATGACTGTTGTAGCCAACGAAAAGAATGAATTGATTCCTACAAGAACAGTTACAGGTTGGAGAGTCTGTATTGACTATAGAAAGCTAAACGACGCCACCAGAAAAGATCACTTCCCTTTGCCTTTTATTTATCAGATGTTAGAAAGATTATCTGGGCATATGTACTACTGCTTCTTGGACGGACTCTCCAGTTACTTCCAAATTCCAATAGCCCCTGAAGATCAAGAAAAGACAACATTTACATGTCCATACGGTGATGCTCCTACTACTTTTCAGCGCTGTATGCTAGCCATCTTCGACGAACTTGTGTAAGACATTATGGAGGTATTTATGGATGATTTTTTAGTATTCGGTAATTCTTTTCATCTTTTCCTTAAAAATCTAAAACGAGTTCTGATGAGATGTGAGGAAAAGAACCTTGTTTTAAATTGGGAAAAGTGTCACTTTATGGTTCGAGAGGGTATTGTGTTAGGACATAAAATTTCTAGTAAAGGGATTGAGGTAGACAAAGCAAAGGTTGAAACCATAGAAAAATTACCTCCTACTAGTTCAGTTAAGGCTATTAGAAGCTTTTTAGGACATGATGGATTTTATAGAAGATTTATTAAGGATTTTTCTAAAATAGCTAAGCCTTTAATGAAACTACTAGAAAAAGATGTACCTTTCAACATTGATCAAGAATGTTTAGATGCATTTAACATCCTCAAAGATAAATTAATAAATGCTCCAATTATAATTGCACCTGATTGGAATTTACCCTTTGAACTAATGTGTGATGCAAGTGATTTTGCAGTAGGTGCAGTTTTGGGACAGCGAAGGGACAAGCATTTTCAGCCGATCTATTACGCTAGCAAGACATTAACCGCTACATAAGAAAATTTCACCACCACAGAAAAAGAATTGCTACCTGTGGTTTTTGCATTTGATAAATTTAGACAGTATTTGATATTATCTAAAGTTGTCGTTTACACTGACCATTCAGCTCTTCGTTATCTCTTAACAAAAACCGATGCAAAACCTCGACTCATAAGATGGATTTTACTCTTGCAAGAATTTGATCTAGAAATTCAGGAGAAGAAAGAAGCTGAAAATCTTGCAGCAGATCATCTGTCTAGGCTTGAAAATCCACATATTAAAGAACTAGACGAGAGGGAGATAAATGACTCGTTTCCTGCAGAACAATTATTTGCTATTTCCAACTCTGAGGTACCCTGGTTTGCAGACATTGCAAATTACCTAGCTGCTAACGTCCTACCAAAAAGGTTATCACATAATCAAAAGAAGCAATTCTTTGCTGATGTGAAAAACTATTTTTGGGAGGACCCTTTTTTTTGTAAATGTGCAGATCAAGTAATTCGAAGGTGTGTTACAAAAGAAGAAGCGAGCAAGATCTTAGAACACTGCCATTCAGGACATTCAAAAGGACATTACAGCGGGATTAAGAAAGTAGACAAAACGCTCGAATCAGGTTTTTATTGGCCCACTCTGTTTAAAGACGCCAATAGGTATGTCGCTTCGTGTGATAAATGCCAAAGAACAGGTAATATCTCTAAACGCGATGAAATGCCTCAAACATATATGTTATCATGTGAAATATTCGACGTATGGGGTATTGACTTTATGGGTCCATTTCCTAGTTCATTCGGAAATAAATACATCTTAGTAGTAGTAGATTACATGTCAAAAAGGGTGGAAGCCCAAGCTTTACCTACTAACGATGCTAGAGCTGTAGTAAGGTTTCTTAAGAAACTCTTCTCTCGTTTTGGAACACCCAGAGCGATTATTAGTGATAGGGGTACTCACTTTTGTAATACTCAATTTGATAAAGTCTTGAAAAAATATGGAGTACACCACAGGACAACTACCCCTTATCACCCTCAAATCAGTAGGCAAGTGGAAGTGGCAAATCAAGAGCTTAAACGGATCTTAGAGAAAACAATTGAATCAAACAGGAAAGATTGGGCATTAAAAGTAGATGATGCTTTATGAGCCTATAGAACAGTGTTTAAAACTCCCCTAGGAACATCCGCTTACAAACTTGGCTATGAAAAAGTTGACATCTACCATTCGAGTTAGAACACAAAGCTTTCTGGGCTATAAAATTCGTAAATTATGATCTTAAAATCGCAAGTGAGAAAAGGATGATGCAGATGAACGAGCTAGATGAATGGCGAGCTAATGCCTATGAAAATTCACGACTATATAAGGAGGCAACAAAACGACGCCATGATGCTCGCTTAAAACAATCAAAGCAATTCAAAGTAGGAGACTTGGTCCTGCTGTATAATTCAAGGATCAAACTGTTTCCTGGAAAGTTGAAATCAAGGTGGTCAGGCCCATTTGTGATCAAAACTATTTTTCCTTACGGCACAATCGAGGTAACCCATTGAACTCATGGGACATTCAAGGTAAATGGTCATCGACTGAAACTTTATAATGGTGAAGATTTCAAAGAATTGAGAGAGGAGCTTCAGCTCCGTGAACCTTCATTTAGAAATGAAAATAGGGTGAGTCTAGCTTAAGACTTTAAACGAGCGCTTCTCGGGAGGCAACCCGAGCACTAACTTCACTAACATTATATTTGTGATTTTTTAGCATCTAAACTCCAAACTAACCAATTCAGTGAAGCGCAGGTTTCCTACCACACGGCCTTGCACATGGGCGTGCCCGTGGCTGTGTGGACGCCATGGGACGAAAAAACGGGCGTGCCGGTAGTCGTGCGAGATGAAAAAGAAAAATTTCCCCAACACGGGCTATGATAATGGGACCATGGCCGTCCGATTCAGCCGTGGTCTATCCTGAGTAACCAGCACGGGCATGAGCCACGCCTGTGCCTACCAACCGTGTGAGTTACTGACTACATAAACATGGGCGTGGGATATTATGCACGGGCATGGGATAAGCGAACACAATAGCACACGCCCAAGGAACACGGGCGTAGGCAACATCTCGAACGCGCCCAAATTTAAAAATCACAAAAAACACGGGATGAATAAAAGAAACATGGGCGTGGTACCTGCCCGTGCCCCCTTCCCTATTTAAAGAACATAACCCCCGTCTTCCCCAAAATCCTCCCCCAAACTCCCAACCCTAGCCGTTTACCTTAAAATTCTCTACCCCACTCCGGCCACCATCAAAGAAACCCTTGACTTCCCCTATCCTTTATCTCCCTCCCTGTTTCACATACACATCAAAAAAACCAGTCCGTGTCTGTGCCAGCAGAGTACACGCCCGCCCAAAGGTGTTCCACCGTCGTGTTTCCCCAATTATTTGCAGTACACGCCCGTGCTCCGCCCAACCACGCCGCCACTCTCCAAAAACACTATTGGTCACCTCTCATTGTTACATTTTCTCCCATTTAACTGTTTTATAATTAGAATTTCATTTATTTAAAGTTTAATCTTATTATTTAATATTAGTTTATTCTTATTATTAGATTGATTTAGTCACTTAATCTTTGTTTAAATACTAATGTTTAGAATTAGATGGAATCATTCGTTGTCAAGTTCTTGCTCATGCTAAATATAGTTGAACTATCTTATTATGAGTTTAGTTTTTATGTATTTTGGATATTGATCGAAGCCTTGATATATCTCGGTAGGAAACATTACTTGAATCATCAATTATCTAATATTTTCAGGACCACAATGCCATCGTCCCGAGGTAAGAAAACTGCAGTCCCTAGTTCCAAAAAATGAAAGGGGCTCGGTTCGTTATCGGCCAGTGCATCCGCCGAAGTGCGCCACCCATTCTTACGATTTCCTCTAGGAGCCCAAGAAGACCTTTATAAGATACTTCGGGCACGACCACTCGGCACAGGGAGATGTATTGATTGGGCTGCTTTGGAGCAGGTCCAATTAGCCGACGATGTACGGGCCCTCCTAACTACCGACCCTTAGAACCAATTTTTCAACATCATCGAGCCCAAATGTCTAGAGCTCACTTTGGAGCTCTGTTCAACATTCCACCTTCAGACAGTGATGTCACGCCACGATGACCCCGGTACGATCCAATTCCGTCTCAGAGGCATTGTACGAGAACTAAATGTACCGCAATTCGGGATCGCATTGGGACTTTCTACCAACGAATTCATGGAGGAAAATGATCTCTCAGAGCTTTATCAACATATCCACAAAACCCCCACAAGATGTTGGTATAATATAGCACCCAACAAAAATTATGACCCCAGCCGCTCCAAGGCGACGGCCCTTGCCCTATCCCTGAGGTACGTACACGCGCTTTTAACTCATACACTGACAGGTCAGCGAGAGAGCACTGACGTCGTCAACACTCAAGATGCCTACTTCCTATGGTGCATTGCGAACGGGCACGTTTTCAACTTAGCCTATTTCATAGCTCGCGCCATTCAACATCAAACGGAGCAGCACAGGAGAGAAGTCATATCTATAGGTCCCTACATCACACGCTTGGCTCGACATTTTGGGCTCCTCAATACCGACACTCAGATCTTCTCCCTCACACTGATAGGTTAGATGTCCCCACAAGGCATCCAGACGATGCTACACATGAGGATGATTCAACGTCGACATGGGACCGATCCCCCCAATATCGGCTAGCACCTACCATCGAAGAGGAGGACCTTGAGGACATCACTGAAGATGTACCTCCACCACAGGAAGCACCACAATAGAGCCATCACCCAGTTAGTTCGCCTGTTTCACTCCCAGACATTTCTGCACGTCTCACACAGTTCGAGCATTATTGTACGCAGCAATTCAATAACACCGCTCGAAGATTTGACGGCATTGAGGTGACTCTTTAGCAGATCTGTCATCACCCTCATATCTCATCGCCACCACCACCTCCCGACCAGCTGACGCAGAGGACCTCTTAGTCCTTTTCTTTTTCTTTTTTATTTTATTTCTATCTTTATTTCTACTTCTATTTTATTTTTATTTTTTAGTTTACTGTCTAAAGACTTGCAAGTTTCATTAGTACTATTGATCTAACTTTATCACTGGCTATCTAACCCTAAGTTTCCATAACAACATCCATTCCCTATATAATTGATGACTTCATAGAGTAAATAGATTAAATATACCACTCAAGGAACGAAAAACAACATTTATACCTAGTCATCACATTCGTCATGGAAAATCCTCCAAAGGTCTCATCCATAATTCTGGAAGTTTCACTTCTCTCCCTATCTTATGATTTTATTTTACTATTATATATCTTTGTACATTGAGGGCAATGTACATCTTAAGTGTGGGGGGTGAATGTTTATTTCGAGAAAGTGCTTAACTTTTTTCATTATTCTCAAATCCTTGAATTATGCCATGAATGATATCTTGTCTTTAAGTAATTTTCTCATATTACTAATTAGAATAGAATTCCCTGTGATTCATGATTTTTATTAAAATGTTTTAGATTAAATCATTGATAATTGTGCAGTGATGATTCAAACTTTAAGAGACTAGAGAATCAAGCATAATGAGTCTATTTTCAAAATTTTAAATTTTGTTAGGTTGTCTACCTAAATCTAATTATTACCTTGAAATTTGAAATTCAAAAGGTTGATATCAAAACTCCATAATTCTTGTGAGATTTTGAGCCTTTTAGAGCATACATTCTTTCGTGTTACTTTTTATTATGAGTGTGTCAACATTGATTTGTTATTCTAGAACTTGCTTCGATTATACATGTCGAGACCACACCTTTGATTTGATATACAGAGATGATAAAGGCACCTAGGTTTTAACCCACTTACTCCACTAAAAAGCCTACCTTCATAATTAACCCCTAGCGAACCTCGTTAATCCTAACAACCCTTTTTATTAACCCACCAGCTAATATTAACCCAAAACCCTTTGTATTTGTTATTACTATTCTTTTTTACCACCCTTATATCGAGATTTGAATTGATCAAGTGCCTAATTATATTATTTTAGTAGCTGAATTCATCCTTTATACTTGATTTGTTTTTGATAAATAAAAAAATGAAGTATATTTAATATTAGCTTTATGTAATTGAGCTTATACGTTTAAATTCCACATATTGAGAAAAAGCTCATGTTATTAGAATTACAAGCTTTCAATTGATGTATTAATTAAGATTAGTTCATTTTTCTAGTTAGGTAATTTATCAGGTCAGTCTCGATTCTAACCCTTTAATTCAGCCTTTATCTACACCCTTAACCTAAGCCCCGTTACAACCCTTTTTAAAGACCTTTTGATTTGTGTATCATCTCATATTATAGTGGTGGAGATTTGATTTTCAGGCAAGCTTATGGGATTAACTTTTCATGTTCGACTTTTGAGTGCTTAATTTTGAACCTTAAACACTTTGAGTGATTTGAGTGAATATTTAGTGAGGATGTCAACTCTTGTCAATTCCGAATCAGAGGTAATTATTTAGGTAAAGGGAAAATGCCTATGTTTTCGTGCTATAAATGTATGACTTTGATTGTTTTAATCTTTAGGATCCTTTGAGTTAAATTATCAATGTATGAATTATCTTTGAATTATGATGAAACATTATTGATGAATATTATGAATCAAGGAAGTTCGTTTTAATTGTGAGTTAAGAATTTTGCTTGAGGACAAACAAAAGCTTAAGTGTGGGGGTATTTGATAAACCGTAATAGTAACATATTTTAAGCCCACATTTAGCATGCTTTTGGATGATTTAAGCCTTGAATTGTGTAAATTGGTGCTCTTAATCCTTTATTTTCATGTTTTATACTTAAAAAAGCACCGGAGGATGAAAAGAATGAGAAATAGGCCCAAAATGGAGTAAATGGGCCATATCACGAAATCAACACGGCCTGGGCCCAAGCCAAACGGTTGTGCCTCATCAAATAGACTCGAACACGGCCTGGCCACTATTCACACGGGCGTGTGCCATGGGCGTGTCCCTAACGTGAGAAACAAGAGTTTCAGTTGGATTAGGGTACTTAGAGGCAAAGAAAGACATTCCAAAAGCCTATATAAACACCCTAGAGGCCAACCTTCAGAGGGTGTCCAGCTAGGCCAAAGAGCCGAGCCAGAGGGGTCAAAATTGTGGAATTCACTCGAAGAAAGCCAGTTGATTCATCTCAAGAAGCTGGAATTATACTTAAGACGGAGGATCTCTCCTTCAATTCCTTTAGGGGGTTTTAGGGTTTTCTTATGTTTTGTTTTATCTTTTCTTCTGAGATGTATTTTTTTATGATTATGAACTAAACCCTCAGATACCTGAGGGGGATGAAACCTAAGATGAATCTTGTTATCGTTTGCTGAACTATATGATAAATACTTGATTTGTTCTTAATTATGTGTTCTTAATTCTTGTTTTGATATTTTCGGGATATTAATTCAAGTGTGATGTGCTTAGGTGGAGGAGCGAAAGCCCATGCCTAAGAGTAGATCTAGCATAATTAAGTGGGTTTGATTGCACGCCTAGACATAGGGTGACGAGATTTTGCCGAATTAGGGTGAAACCTAATATGGGAGTCCATAGATCGAGTTAATGCAATTCTAGGGGTTTTAATTAGAAAGAGATTTCAATTAATCAACCTAGGGTTAGACGTTAGTAGCCTCGACGGGGGTATTAATATAACTTAGGGAATCCTACGGATCAAGTCAAGTGAATAAATCGTCTGGTTCAGAGTTAGATAACAAGTGAAGTTTAGGTGGATTCTTCCTCGGGTATTGTCTTAATCAATTGGTTTTTCCCAAAGTTATTTTTTCCCAAATTCATTCTCTTTGTCTTTGCATCTTTAGCTTAGTTGTTAGTTAATTTTAGATTAGATAAAAATTCATTTAATTCTTAGGCTAGATAATAAAAAGAAAGTTAGTATTAGTACTTCAGGTTCCTTTGGGTTCGACAATCCGGTCTTGCCACTAAGCTATACTACTGTTCGATAGGTGAGCTTGCCTCAATCGTTGTCACAGTTAGTTTCTAGGTTCGAACATTCTTTTTATAAATTTTTAAGACTCTGACACACATCAGTAGACGTGGTAAGGGCATTGGGTCCTTGCTTAGAGAAGAGGCTTGTCACCGATGGCAGTTTATGGTAAGACGAACACAGGCTAAGCGGATTGTACGGCCCAAAATTTGTCCGGGCCCATATTAAAACAAAAATAAAATACAAAAAACAAAACAAATGAAAAAAACAATAAAACCAAACAGTCCTTTAGCAGTCCAGTCTTACAAACCCAATAACAAAAATTAAACAGCAGGCCTAAAGACCCAAACCCAAAACTGGCCCAAATGGTTTCAGCAAGCAGAAACCCTAAAGACTTCCAAAGGCTTCCAGTGCCGCGCGCGTGCCTCTACGCGCGCTACCATGCGCACGCCACGCGCGAGCCATCACCAGCACCTCCGTACTACCTCCAGCACATCAGCATCGTACAGCCTCCGTGCCCTAGCCATGTCCCCTCCGTACCTGCAAGCAAATGGCAGAGAAATAGCAAAAAAAAATAGAGAGCAACAATGTATTTTTATGTTATTCGAATTTTTGGCCTTTAAAAAACAAGGAAACCATTGTAAAGTTTTTTTTACGCACACATACAGAAATACAGAAATATACAAAAACTAGTTTTTGCAAGGTGATTATTTTCTGGATCTGGGTTATTTTCTTATTTTCTTGCCTTTTTTTTCTTAGCATGTAATAATAAATAAAAGAAGAGAGCGTTATACCTTCGTAAATAGGGTCGTTGGAATCTTCTCTCCCCTCATCGAAATCGGGGGTTTTTGGAGAGGATTCCGTTGCTGAAACGGTCTAACTAGGACCTTGGTTCTAACTAGGACCTTGGTTCTAACTAGGACCTCTGAGCGTCGTTAACCATCGTTTCTGGTGGAGTGAAGGCGTTTGAGGGAAAATCCCTCGCGGCGGCGGAGAGGGGTGATGAGAGCCATGGGTTTCTTTTTGTTTTAAAATGGCTGAGAACGGGTGATTTAGGATTTAATTTTTGTTCTTATAGTTAGTCTGAAACGGTGCCGTTTGGAGCCTGATTCAGTGGTTCAAAAACGGTGCCGTATTGGCCTATACCCAGTGACCCGACCCATACAGCCAAAGATCCGCGCGCTTCTGCGTGACGGAATATTTGCGCGTTCGATCCTTCTATTTTTGTATCGCCATTCAATTAGGTCTATTATATGTTTTCTTTTATTTCTTAATTGGTCCCCATTATTCGCGTGCCATTTCGATTTAATTCCAATCCGTGTGATGCATTTTAATTTCGCAATATTTGCTAGTTCAATCCTTCGTTATTTATATTAAATGCTATCTGATCCTCTATTTTGTTTAAATAGTTTTGTGTATTTTAAAATTAGCCCTCTAATTATATTTTTATTTCAATCAAGCTTTAACTTTTGTTTTAATTCTCATAACTTTTATAATATCAAATTTAGCTATTATCAATTTTTTTAAATAAAATTGTTTTGGAGATTGAATTTATGACGTCTTAATTTGTTTTGTTTTTTTTATTTATTTAAATGTATTTTATTCCTTGTACTACAATTATGAGTTATTATTTTGTACAAATTATTGATTCCCATATTTTTTTATGCATATATTTCCCTTAAACCTACTTATATATATAATTAGTTTCTTTTGAAACTGCTTATATATATGTATTTCTATTTTAAATTTAGTGAATATAATTTACTAACTTGAGAGATCATATTTTATTTATTTCACACAATTTTAATATATGGTTATCTATATACTTGGTTGTGTATTTGTGCGTAAATCATTTCTATAATTATATCCATTTGTATAATGTTGAGTTTATATGTTATTTTATGCTTAAATGCTATGCTTGTATTACTCGTTAGTGTTTTACGTCTCAATTTCTAAATGCGATCGAGCCATTACTAAATGTTCCATATTATTATATGTACTAAATAAAAAAGTATGTTGAGCCAAATTTAAAATTACGTATTTGAAATTTTTCAAAATAAGGCAATATTTGCGCTTTTAGAAATTCGGAAAAATTTATGCCCTAGCGTGTTGGGTGTAAATTTTCCGTTCGACCAAATAACCAAATACCCTTTTTATCACATGTTTTGAAGATCAAGGATGATCTCGGCGTCGAGGTATAAACGTGTCATATGCTAACGTGTTGGATATGATATTTTTATCCTTTTGAAACGAGTGAATCTCGAGATTCAATTCAAAATTAATTAACATTCTTTTAAAAGAATCATACCTTAAACCTTTTCAAGTTTTCAACGCAAAGACATTAGTTAATCAATTTAGTACCAGTTTTGGGCATGTGAGGGTGCCGATCTTTCCTCGTGTGTAATCGACTCTCGAACCTGTTTTTCTATTTCGTAGACCAAAATTACTTTCTTCAAGGTGATCCAATCCCACCCAAACAAAATGGTTGGTGGCAACTCCATTTTCGTTTTAAAAGTCGATACACGTTTTTCAAACCTAAATAAAAAAAAATGGTTTCGACAGCTTAACTACTCCACTTGGGATGTTGAGAGTCAGGCCATAAATTGATTAAGTTTTGTCCTTTTGATTGAAAACTTGGAAAATTGTTTTGAAAAATCACGTTTCCTTTAATGCATTTATGTTATGACTAAAATCTTGTAGAATACTCTGGCATTGCATTGCATAACCGTTGTGGTTACACCTGTAAGTGGGAGTGAGAAACTATGCCTTCGTGAGATTTTCACCTCCGCACGGGCTAGTGGACTACTTCCGGGATACATCTGTACCTATGTCTTCATGAGGTTTTCACCTCCGGATGGGCATAGGGAAATGTATCCCCCTGAACCGAACTTGATCCATATGAGCCTATAATGGGTGAGGATTAAGGAATCTGCTGGTTCAGGTACTCATTCTCTAGAACCAAGCCGCATATAGTAGCCTTAAGAGCCCACCCTAAGTAGAGCTATGCCGAACTTTTAGTGTTTACCAGGATAAGCGCTCAATAATATTTTGTTTGTTTTGAATTTTATCATGCGATACTGACTTGTTGTGTTTTGATTTGTTTTCTTGTTACATGTCATTTCATATTAAAGAGGTGTCGAGTCCTGTTCGGTTGCTAAGATAGAAAGTTTACCATGGAAAATGAATTTCTTGATAAAGTGGAGGACAATGCGGCTGTTCGCACATGGTCAGAGGAGTTGTAATTAGAAAAGGGGAATAGCCTAGTTGAAGGATACACGTCAGAGCCGTGGGACTTCACCCGCATTAGTGTGACGCAAAATGAGCTTCAAGAATTGAGGGATATTTGGACTCATTGAGAGTATGAGACTAAACAGATGTTCTACCGCTGCTATGGTGATATTGCTTATTTACTTGATGTCAAGATAGATAAGCGCTTGTTTAGGGCTATGGTTCAGTTTTGGAATTCTGCATATAGTTGTTTCACTTTTGGGAAGCTGGATTTGGTGCCTACTATAGAGGAATACACTACCTTACTTCGGTGTCTAGGGGTCCAAGTCGATAAAGTTTATATTAGGGCTACTAATGTTCCTCATTTCGTGAAGAAGTTGATGAAAATTACGGGAATGAGTGAACAGTGGGTTTCATCTCGTATTCAGCAAAAGGGCGAAGGAAAATGTATTCCTTGGGTAAATTTGAGAGATTTAATCTTGATGCACCCTGATGTAAAGAGGAAAATTGATATCTTTGCTTTGAGTATTTACGGATTAGTCATCTTCCCTAAAGCTCTAAGGCACATAGATGAAGCTGTCATGGATTTATTTGATCAGTTCGATAAGCAAGTTACACCTGTTCCTACAATTCTCGCTGAGATCTTCAGATCCTTAAATGCATGTCGAAGAGCAGGAAAAGGTAGATTTGTCGGATGTGCACAATTATTGATGGTTTGGTTTCACAGTCACTTCTGGAAGGTAGATAAAATCTCTTATTGACATTTCTGTGAGAACTATTCACCTTTAAAAGAAGAAGTAACTATGCCAAGGCGGGAAGATATATCAATAGAAGGGTGGATGATGATTTTTCAGAACCTTCAAGAAGATGATATTGAGTGGAGAGCTCTATGGATGGTGCCTGATGAGATACTTTACAGATATGGAAGCTTAGATTGGGTCCCTTTACTCGGGATTTGGGGAGCCATTGGATACGCTCCTTTGCTTGCAGTGGACAGTATAAGTCCAGATAGTTTGTGCCGGTGACACATGGATTGGCTCAAAGTGAATTCTCTTATAAAGGAGAGAATTATAAGAGAAAGATTCGGGAAATTGCAAATGCTTAGAAGCTGATAAACCGTAAAAAGTAACATATTTTAAGCCCATATTTAGTATGTTTTTGGATGAATTAAGCCTCGATTTATGTAAAAAGGTGCTCTTAATCCTTTATTTTCATGTTTTATACTTAGGAAAGCACCCGAGGATGAAAAGAACGAGAAACGGGCCTAAAATGGACTAAATTGGGCCAAAGAGCAAATCGACACGGCCTGCCTTAAGCCCACACGGCTGTGGCACGCCAATCTACTAGAACATGGCCTGATCTCGACTTACACAGCCGTGTCTCATTAAAAAAGTCCGAACACAGCCTGACCACTAGTCACACGGGTGTGTGACATGGCCGTGTCCCTGTCGTAGCACAGAGCAATTTCACTCGGATTTGGATACTTTGGGGCGAAGAAACATATTTCGAAAGCCTATATAAACCCCCTAAGTGTTACATGATAGAGGGCGGTTAGCTAGGCCAAGGAGCCAAGCCAGTAAGACCAGATTTGTGGAGAATCACTCAAAGATAGCCAGTTGATCCATCTCAAGAAGCCGGGATTCTACTCAAGACAGCGAATCTCTCCTTCAATTCCTTCAGGGAGTTTTAGGGATTTCTTATGTTTTGTTTTATCTTTTCTTCTGAGATGTTTTCTTTATTTGATATGAACTAAACCCTTCAGATACCTGAAGGGGATGAAACCTAAGACAGATCTTGTTATTGTTTTCTGAACTATATGATAAATATTTGACTTGTTCTTAATTATGTGTACTTAATTCTTGTGTTGATATTTCCAAGATATTAATTCAAGTATGATGTGCTTAGGTGGAGGAGCAAAAGTCCCTGCTTAAGAGTAGATCTAGCATAACTAAGCGGAGTTGATCGCACGCCTAGAGATAGTGTAACGAGATTTTGCCGGATTAGGGTGAAACCTAATATGGGAGTCCATAGATCGAGCTAATGCGATTCTAGGGGTTTTAATTAGAAAGAGATTTCAATTAATCAACCTAGGGTTAGACGTTATTCGCTTCGAGAGAGGGTTTAATATAACTTAGGGAATCTTATGGATCAAGTTAAATGAATACATCGCCTGGTTCAGTGTTAGATAACAAGTGAAGTCTAAGTGGATTCTTCCTAAGGGTATCATCTTAATCAATTGGTTTTTCTTCCAAGTTATTTTTCCTCAATTCGTTCTCTTTTTGTTTTTGCGTCTTTAGTTTAGTTGATAGTTAAATTTAGATTAGATAAACATTCACTTAATTCTTAGGCTAAATAATAGAAAAAGAGTTAGTATTAGTACTTTTGGTTCCTTTGGGATTCAATATTCCGGTCTTGCCTAAGCTATACTACTATTCAATAGGTGCGCTTGCCTTACAATCGTTGTTAGAGTTAGTTTCCAGGTTCGATCATTTTTATTATAAATTTTAAAGCTCTGATTTCGACAATCAAGTTTTTGGCGGCGTTGCTGAGGAACTGAAATATTAAGAAAGCTTAATTTTTATTACTTTAGCCATTTTTTTATTGCAACTTATTTTCATTATTATTTTTTTATTTTTATTTTTTTTACTTTGCTAATTTTTCCTCTATTTGCTTTTGGCAAATAATTTTAGTTTATAGAGAAGATGGCACTGAATAATTATCAGTGGCAAGTCATGAGGACAATTCCTACTAAAGCAGCCAGTGTCTTCAACCTCGACGTGGTTACCAGGTTATCTAACCAGCTAGAGATGATGAATAAAAAGTTTGATGGTTTGTATAGTCTCTTGCAGGTACACCCAATAATGCAATATGACTCGAATCTAGGAGGCGTGGCGAATCCTGAGTACCCACCCTACGGATATGGCATGGAGAATGAACAAGTCCACTATATGGGTAACTAATCTAGACCTCAAAATAATTTTTATGAAAACACTTATAATGCAGGTTGGAGGTACCATCCCAATTTCTCGTGGGATGATCAAAGTAGCCAAAGACCGGAACTTCCTCCAGCTTTTCAACAACCATCTCACCAGCAGGAAGATGAGCCGAACCTTGAAGAAATGCTAACAAACTTCATAGCAGCCTCAGAAACACGTTTCCAAAAGGTAAAAACAAAACTTGAGGCATTGTCACAGGAATTCAAGGATCAATTCGGGCAACTTGCTAAGCTAATCTCAGAACAACCACAAGAAAGCTTGCCAAGCAACACTGAAACTAACCCAAAAGAGCAAATTCAAGCCGTAACAGCTCATGACGGTGAAAGGTTAGTGGAATCTGACCCGAAGCAAGAACCTGTGGTAAGTGAAGGTAAGGTTGATGTAAGCTAGGATTTACCAAACCTGGTAATTACAGAGCACCAAGCTCATATGCCATACCCCAATGCGACAAAGAAAGACCACACAGAGAAACAACTCGGTAAGTCTCTTAAACTTTCAAGGAAATTTCATATTAACTTGCCATTTCTTGAAGCTCTTTCGCAGATGCCAGATCCTAGACCTCGTGGTGATAAAGAAGAAATTTATAAGGAACGAAGGCTGTGGATCGATGAACTAGATGAATGGAAGACACACCTCAAAGAGAAACTAAAAACACACGAAGCAAAAATGAGGCGACTCTACGACAAACTTAATGATGGGACAAGCTAGCTTAAGATAGGAGATCAGGTACTCAAAATCTCCCCAGATGGAACAGTCGAAGTAACTAGTCCCAAAATCAGCACCTTTAAGGTAAACACTACTCAACTTAAATTTTATATCAATAACCGAATTGATCGCATGAGAAAGGATTTTCACCTCCTCAAACCACCATGACCATACGAATGAGAGGTAAAGTCTAGGTTAAGACTATAAATGAGCGCTTCTCGGGAGGCGACTCGAGCACTAACCCCATTAATTTTTTCATTTTTACATTTTTTATTTTTTATTTTTTACTTTTATTTTTTCTTTTAGCACCTAACCATAAACTAACCAAAGTACAGATTTCCATACCACACGGCCTTGCACACGACTGTGGCCGTGGCCATGTGGCCACCACAGGAAGATACAAGGGCGGGGACAACTACCAGATCCATAATTTCTATTTAACCCATTTCTTCCCTTCCTTTTCCCATTGTCTTCCTTCTTTCATTTTCCATTATTTACTTTTATTTTTATTTTTATTTTATTTTCTTTATTATTTTCTTTTTATTATTCGTACCATTTAGATTTAGCTTAGGATACAATAAAATCAGGACGGCTGCTTTGAGGACTCAATTTCAAACGGTTCGAGACGCTTCCCCACGCTCACCTTAAATCCTATCCGGCTTCTTTTTGCTGACTTCATCCAAAATTCAGGAAGTTTCACTTCTCTACCCATCTTATGATTTTATGATTATTTTGATATTATCTATCTTTGTACATTGAGGGCAATGTACATCTTAAGTGTGGGGGGGTTAACTATAGTATTATTTGAAAATCCCTGAATTATGCCTTGTTCGAAAAGTAAGTTTCTCATATTACGATTAGAATAAAATTTCCTTTGATTTATGATTTCTATTGATATGTTTTGGATTAAGTCATTGATAATTGTGCATTAATGATTAAATTTGAAGGATACTAGAGAATCAAGCATGATAAGTCTATTTTTTAAAATTAAAATTTTTGTTAGGTTGTCTACCTGAATCTGAATGTTATCTTGAAGCTTAAAATTTGCAAGGTTGATGTCAAAAACACCCATAATTTTTGTGAGATTTTGAGCCTATTAGAGCATATATTCTTTTTTTCATGCTCACTTTATTGATTATGAGTGTGTCAACATTGATTTGTTATTCTAGAACTTGTCTCGTTCATACAGATCGAGACCGTACTTATGATTTCATATACCGAGATGATAAAGGCACCTAGAATTTAACCCACTTACTCCACTAAAAGCCTACCTTCATAATTAACCCTTAGTGAACCCCGTTGATCCTAACAACCCTTTTTATTGACTCACCCACTAATATTAACCCAAAACCCTTTGTATTTGTTATCACCATTCCTTTCTGACTACCCTTATATCGAGATTTGATTTGATTAGTTTCCTAATTATATTATTTCAGTAGTTAAATTTATCCTTTATATATTTGACTTTTTCTTAAAAAAACGAAGTATATTCATTATTAGTTATGTGATTAAGTGAGCTTATGCATTAAATTCCAATTATTGAAGAAGAGGCTCGTATTAGAGTATTATCAATAGTAGTATTATTAGTTTCCAATTGATGTAATTATTTAGGATGAGTTCATTTTTTCTAGGTAGGTAACTTATCAATTCAATCTAGATTCTAACCTTCTAATTCAGCCTATATCCATACCCTTAACCTAGCCCCGTTACAACCCTATTAAAGACCTTTTGATCTATGTATCATCTTATATTACAGTGGTGGAGATTTGATTTTCAGGCAAGCCTATGGGATTAACTTTTCAGGTTCGACTTTTGAGTGCTTAATTTTGAACCTTAAACACTTCGAGTGATTTGAGTGAATCTTTTGTGAGGATGTCAGTCCTTGTAGGTTTTGAATTAAAGGTAATTATTCAGGTAAGGGGAGACACCTCATTTTTGTGCTACAAATGTATGACTTTGATTGTTTGAATCTTTAGGACTCTTCGAGTTAGATCATCCATGTATAAATTATCTATGAATTATGATGAGACATTGTCGGTAGGAATTATGAATTATGGAAAGTTCGTTTTAATTGTAAGTTGAGAATTTTGCTTGAGGACAAGCAAAAGCTTAAGTGTGGGGGTATTTGATAAACCGTAAAAGTAACATATTTTATGCCCACATTTAGTATGCTTTTGGATGAATTAAGCCTCGATTTATGTAAAAAGGTGCTCTTAATCCTTTGTTTTCATGTTTTATACTCAGGAAAGCACCCGAGGATGAAAAGAACGAGAAACGGGCCTAAGACAGACCAAATTGGGCCAAAGAGGAAATCGACACGGCCTGGACTTAAGCCCACATGGCTGTGCCATGCCAATATACTAGAACATGGCCTGATCTCGACTTATACGGCTGTGTCTCATTAAAGAAGTCTGAACACGGCCTGACCACTAGTCACACGGGCGTGTGACATGGCCGTGTCCTTGTCGTAGCAAAGAGCAATTTCATTTGGATTTGGATACTTTGGGGCGAAAAAACATATTTCGAAAGCCTATATGAACCCCCTAAGTGTTACCTGAAAGAGGGCGGTTAGCTAGGCCAAGGAGCCGAGCCAGAAAGACCAAATTTGTGGAGAATCACTCAAAGATAGCCAGTTGATCCATCTTAAGAAGCCGGAATTCTACTTTAGACGGTGGATCTCTCCTTCAATTCCTTCAGGGAGTTTTAGGGATTTCTTATTTTTTGTTTTATCTTTTCTTTTGAGATGTTTTCTTTATTTGATATGAACTAAACCCTTCAGACACCTGAAGGGGATGAAACTTAAGACAGATCTTGTTATTGTTTTCTGAACTATATGATAAATATTTGACTTGTTCTTAGCTATGTGTGCTTAATTCTTGTGTTGATATTTCCAGGATATTAATTCAAGTATGATGTGCTTAGGTGGAGGAGCAAAAGTCCCTGCTTAAGAGTAGATCTAGCATAATTAAGTGGAGTTGATCGCACGCCTAGAGATAGGGTGACGAGATTTTGCTGGATTAGGGTGAAACCTAATATGGGAGTCCATAGATCGAGTTAATGCGATTCTAGGGGTTTTAATTAGAAAGAGATTTCAATTAATCAACCTAGGGTTAGACGTTATTCGATTCGAAAGAGGGTTTAATATAACTTAGGGAATCTTACGGATCAAGTTAAATGAATACATCGTCTGGTTCAGTATTAGATAACAAGTGAAGTCTAGGTGGATTCTTCCTAAGGGTATCGTCTTAATCAATTGGTTTTTCTTCCAAGTTATTTTTCCTCAATTCATTCTCTTTTTGTTTTTGTGTCTTTAGTTTAGTTGATAGTTAAATTTAGATTAAATAAACATTCACTTAATTCTTAGGCTAAATAATAGAAAGAGAGTTAGTATTAGTACTTTTGGTTCCTTTGGGATTCGATATTCCGGTCTTGCCTAAGCTATACTACTATTCGATAGGTGCGCTTGCCTTACAATCGTTGTCAGAGTTAGTTTCCATGTTCGATCATTTTTATTATAAATTTTAAAGCTCTGATTTCGACAATCAGAAGTAAACCCATCGGATGAAGAGAGTAAGCGTGGGTGAAACGACGACTTCTGAGTATAAAGTGTGGTTAAGCAGAAGGGTTAACGATAATTTTCTGGGACCAAATTTAGCTGATGCTTGATCTATGGAAGAATGTTTGTGGGTAGTCCCGACAGAGTTAGAGATTATACAACAGGATTTTGAAAAACAAAGTTCAGAGTTTGGAAAGAAAATTGAGCAGCTAGAGGAGGAAAAAATGCAGCTAAGATTAGATGTGGAAGTACAAAAATCAGAAGTTGAGAAGTTAAGAAAGGGGAAAAATAAATTTGAAGAGGATCTAGATAGTCTAAAGACAGATTACAAGAAGATGCGACTATCAATGAGAACCGCTGGCCTAGAAAAAACAACAGATCAATGGCGGCAAGAGGTGCAAGAGGAAAAAGTTAAGACTGAGCAATGGGAAAAGAAATTTCAAAAAATACAGGCTCGAAATGAGATTTTAGAAAGGCAAATGTTAGAAATCCAAAATGGAAGAGATGAACTAAAGGCTAGAGTGGCGAAATTGGAAAGATCTCTCCGTCATCATCGAAACCGTAATTCTGTGATGGAACTAAAAGCAAGCTTGAGCAGAATTGAGGAAATGAAAAAGAAAATTGAAGAATTAGAAGTTGCATTACAGAATTGTCAAAACCGTATCGAGTCCCTAAAGGTGAATGAAGAGCGATGGAAAGAAGAGATTCACTACTCTCAGAATCAAGTTAGAAATAGGGATTACATCATGGGAGAAGCCATAACCCAAATTCGAGAGATAGCTGACTATGTGCAGACTTTGGCAGTGCAAGCAGATATATTGAGTATGCAATATGAGTCACGGTCAGATCGTGGACAGGAACTAGCTTCACTACTTAGGAAAATTAAAGATTTGGGCATTAAGGCCAAGCCATATCTGTAATCTATTTTATGTAAAGAATTTTATTTTCTAATAAAGTTTTCTATATGGAATTGAATCAGAACCGACACTTTCTTTGTATTCATGCATTTGCATTTTTCTTCATTTCATATGCATTAAAGGCCATTAAAAGATTCTAATTAAATAAAAAAATTTGTTTCAGCATTAACCTGGACACTGGAAAAACCAAACATCCCTACGGTACCCAAACCAAAACGAAAGATATGGATCGGAGATTAGAAAAGCTGGAGCAACTCCAAAGGGAAATGCAAGAGAAACTTCAGTTGCAAATGCAGTAGTAGTTGGCTAAGATCCAACAAGATATGATGGATCGCATGATGGAATCGCAGCAAAACATGATGTCTCAATTGACTCAATTATTGGCGGGAGGAATGGACAAAGGGAAAGGCCCTTTGGATAATATCAGGGAAAGTAATCAATATCCTTCTGGTTTTACTCCAATGCACGTGCACGCACCACCTGAGATAAATCCCCAAAGGCCATCTGTCTCTATCAGGCCACAACCGACTTAGACCGGAGCCTCGACACCGATAAATTTCCAGGTTGGCTCAGGCTCTAATCTTAGCCATAATCCAAACAATCCAATTGTCCCTAACTTGGATGAAGTGGTAGGAGAAGAAAGGGTAACGACAGAATCCCAAAGGCAATTAGAGGAGAGGTGTAAATGGCTCGAAGAGAAGTTTAAAGCAATTGAAACTACTGACTTCCGTTGCGAGGTCGATGCGAAAGATTAAAGCTTGCTCCCAGATCTGGTGCTCCCACTAAAGTTTAAAGTGCCCGAGTTCGAGAAGTACAATGAGACTAGCTGTCTTGAGGCTCACATAACTATGTTCCGTGGAGAATGACAGGATATGTCAACAACGATCAGTTATTTATCCACTACTTTCAAGAAAGTCTGGCTGGGTCTGCGGCCAAGTGGTACAATTAGCTGACTCGTTCCCAAATTGGCTCATGGAAGGACTTGGCCCAAGATTTCATGAAATAGTACAACCATGTAACAGACATAGCACCCGACAGAATTACATTTCAGAACATGGAGAAGAAGACAAATAAGAGCTTTAGGCAGTATGCCCAGCGATGGAGGGAAGTGGCGACGCAAGTCCAACCCCCACTCTTAGAGAAAGAGATGACTATGCTCTTCATCAGTACTCTGAAGGCTCCTTTCATTAACCACATGTTGGAAAGTGGCACTAAAAGCTTTTCTGATATCGTAATGTCTGGGGAGATGATAGACAATGCGATAAGATGTGGGAAGATTGAAGCGGGGGAAGGCACCAAGAGATTAGCCCCGAGAAGGAGGGAGAATGAGGTGAATAACATGAGCATGTATAACAAGAGCCATTCGAGAGCCATCATGGTGAGCCAGCCAAAAACAACAACTGCTACTCAACAGGGAAAACAACAACTACTACTCAACAGGGTCCCCCGAGACAGGAATCCACCACGAGGGGAAACAACAAAAGGATATAGTTCACACCTATACCCGTGACGTATAAAGAGTTGTACCAGAACCTCTTTGATGCACACGTAGTGTCCCCTTTCTATCTAACACCACTACAACCCCCGTTTCCCAAGTGGTATGACGCGAGCGCCCAATGCGAATACCATGATGGGATCTTGGGGCATTCGATTGAAAATTGCACCGCGTTCAT
Source organism: Gossypium australe (assembly GCA_005393395.2). Lineage (NCBI taxonomy): Eukaryota > Viridiplantae > Streptophyta > Magnoliopsida > Malvales > Malvaceae > Gossypium > Gossypium australe. Next base: position 133,252,759 of record CM016621.1, read on the forward strand.
AAAAGTGGTCGAAAAGCTAATAAAAATGGGGATCGTAAAGTTTGACGACTCACCTGTACCAAATGTAGCAGGAAACCCTTTACCTAATCCTACTAATCAAGGGGTAAATAGAATAAATGAGGGTGGAAAGAAAGTCAAATATGAGGTTGCAGAAGTCAAGACCCCATTGAGACAAGTTTAGAAGGAGATAGTAGAGAGAGGACTAATCATGTTGGATTTAAAGGAGAGATCTGAAGGAAAGAGGAACTATTGTGAGTTCTATAATAGAGAAGGACATGGAATACAGGAATGCACTGAGTTTAGAGCCATAGTGCAAAATTTGATGGATAATAAGGAAATGGAATTTTTCGAGGAGATTGAGGGATCAGAAAAATGAGAGGTTTGTGCTTCAAATGAAGGATCGATGGAAGCGGTCCAGAAGGAAAGTTGCCCAGTTGTGATCATCTCTAAGCCGAGAATCAATGAAGCTGGAACACAAATAACACCGGGAGTCATAATTCAGAAACCTGCAGCATTTCCTTACAAGGATAGTAAAAGGGTTCCTTGGAACTATGACTGTAACATGACGGTCCCAGGAAAGGAGAAACTGATCAATACTTCAGAGGAGGGACAGGAGATAGGTTTCTACACGCACAGTGGGAAGTGCTATGATACACCAGCTGCAAAAGCCGATCCTATTAAAGGAAAATCTGTGATAGAGAATATATCTGAGCCTGAATCGCCTGTCAATGAGCTAGTGACTGAAAAGGAGGCAAAAGAATTCCTGAAGTTCCTGAAGCATAGTGATATAGCGTCGTGGAGCAACTGCACAAACAACCGGCGTGCATATTGATACTGGCCTTGCTTTAACGAGACTTATGTCACAAAAGACATCTCCGTCAACAAGCTCGCTCGTTTGGTCAATAACATCACTGCCGATAATTTCATCTTCTTTAACGATGATGAAATACCACCTGGAGGAAGAGGATCCACAAAAGCCCTACATATCACCACTTGATGCAAGGGATACACATTACCAGGAGTCTTGATTGACAATGGTTCGGTGCTAAATGTTCTACCCCTATCCACGTTAAATAGGTTGCCATTGGATAGTTCTCACATGATGCCATGCTAGAATATGGTAAGGGCATTTGATGGCACGGAGAGAAGGGTAATGGGAAGAATTGAAATACCTCTTCTGATCGGTCTTAGTACATACGAGGTGGATTTTCTGGTAATGGATATCAAGCCTTCCTATAACTGCCTATTGGGGAGGCCATGGATTCACTCAGCGGGGGCCGTTCTGTCTATGTTGCACCAAAAGTTGAAATTGGTGACAGAAGGCCGACTGGTAACTATAAATGCAGAAGAATATATCATTGCAGTTGTGACCAGTAACACTCCATATTTAGAGGCAAATGAAAAAGAGATCAAATGTTCCTTCTGATCATTGGAATTTGTAAACGCTACATTCGTCGTCGAATGGAACAATATCCCAATGCCTAGAATATCCAAGACTACAAAAATAGGGTTGCGTTTAACCGTTGGAAAAGGAGCCTTATTGGGGAAGGGGCTTGGGAGACACCTCCAAGGAAAGGTTGAGGTGTCGTTGCTAAAGGACAAACGAGACCGCTTTGGCTTAGGGTTTAAACCAGACACGAGACAAAGAAAGAAAGAAATAGAAAAGAAGCAAGAGAGAAGACAAGCGCGTTTAAGCAGAGAGGAAATCAAGTGGGAGCCAATGATAATTCCGCACATATCCAAAACCTTTGTATCAGGAGGGGTCATGAATGCTAAACAGAAGATGCCAAGAGAAGAAGGCCTTACAGCAATGCTGGGCAATGTTTACATTAATGCCATATTTGAAAAGACAATAGAAGGGGAGAACTTGTCGGGCATTCGTCCCTTTGAACCTGGGAGTGTTCTAAATAATTGGGCCGCAGAGGAGATTCCTATAGTGTTTAGAACCATTTCAGAGTAATGTCCTAGAACGCTTATTGCTCTCAGCCTAGGAGTAATAAGCATTACTTGTGAAATAGGCTTATGTTCCAAAAATCCTTAATTCAATGAAAATGTTTCTGAATTTCTTGAGCAAATATTCTCTATTCTTTCCAATTCATTCATAACTATATTTTACAAACAATCATTCTTTATTCCAAATATTCTTTTATTCTTCATAATCATGCCATACAAATAATTATTCTTAAATTTATTCGTTTTTGTATATTCCTTTGTACTTACAATAAATTCTCGGATATCAATGACATGAGTGATGCTGCTACTGGATCAGAATCCCCTATTGAGCAAGACACGTGTTTAGAGGGATCCCAAGACTTTGAAGACGACATAGATTGTGGCTTATCTCCAGACTTGTTAAGAATGGTAAAGCAAGAGGAAAAACAAATCCTACCTCATGAAGAGACAGTGGAGGTCATAACCTTAGAAAAGGGAAAGGCAGTGAAAATTGGGACGTGTATAACTGAAAAAATGAAGCGAGACCTCGTAGATTTGCTTCAAGAATTCAAGGATGTCTTTACGTGGTCATACCAAGATATGCTGGGGTTAAGCACTGACATTATAGTACACTGCCTTCCCATAAAAGAGGATTGCAAGCCAATTCAGTAGAAGCTCCGAAGGATGAGGCTGGATATTGTGCTAAAAATAAAGGAGGAAGTTAAAAAATAGTTTGATGCCGGATTCTTGCAGGAGATCAAATACTCAGAATGGGTAGCAAACATCGTGCTTCTCCCTAAGAAAGATGGGAAAGTGCTGATGTGTGTAGATTATAGAGACCTAAATAAAGCTAGCCCTAAGGATAATTTTCTGCTACCCCACATCGATATTCTGGTGGATAACACGGTAGGTTACTCGTTTTTTTCATTCATGGATGGGTTCTCGGGGTACAGTCAGATATGCATCCTCAGGACATGGAAAAAACTACCTTCATAACCTTGTGGGGTACGTTTTGTGTAAAGTGATGCCATTTGGGTTGAAAAACGCGGAAGCTACATACCAAAGGGCCATGGTGACTTTGTTCCATGACTTGATGCATAAAGAAATCGAAGTTTATGTCGACGACATGATCGCAAAGGCTAGAACAGAAGAGGAACACATCCGAGTTTAGAGGAAGCTGTTCCTGAGGTTGAGAAAATTCCAACTAAAGCTCAATCCAACGAAATGTACTTTTGGAGCTAGATCTGGCAAATTGTTGGGCTTCATAGTTAACGGAAAGGGAATCGAGCTTGATTCCGACAAAGTCCGAGCTATACAAGAATTGCCTCCACCACGCACTCAAAAGGAAGTTCGAGGTTTCTTGGGAAGATTAAATTACATTGCTCGGTTTATTTCACAGTTAACCGAGAAATATGATCCCATATTTTGTCTTCTGAAAAAGCATAATCCAGGTGTGTGGGATGATGAATGCCAGAATGCTTTCGATAGGGTCAAGCAGTACTTGTCAAACCCTCAAGTATTGTCTCCCCCATGCCCGGATAGGCCATTAATCCTGTATTTGACGGTGTTTGATCATTCTATGGGATGCGTGCTAGGTCAACACGATGATTCGGGAAGAAAAGAAAAGGCGATATACTACCTTAGTAAGAAATTCACTGAATGTGAGATGAGATATTCGCCAATTAAGAAATTGTGTTGTGCCTTGATTTGGACGACTCGAAGGTTGAGGCAATATATGTTGTACCACACGACCTGGTTAATCTCGAAGTTGGACCCTCTAAAGTACATGATGGAGTCAGCCGCTTTGAATGGAAGGATGGCTACATGGCAAATTCTCCTCTCTGAATTTGATATAGTTTACGTGAGTCAAAAAGCCGTAAAAGGAAGTGCAATAGCAGATTTTCTGGCCAGCAGAGCTTTAGAAGAATATGAGCCTCTAAACTTTGAGTTCTCTAATGAAGAACTAATGTATATAGCAATTGCTGAAGAAGACGCCACGAAAGACTATTGATCATGTCTGTCGAGTCTTAAAATTTATAAAAAGAATGATCGAACCTGGAAACTAACTCTGACAATAATTTGAGGCAAGCGCACCTATCGAACAGTTATATAGTTAAGGCAAGACCGGATTGTCGAACCCAAAGGAACCAAAAGTACTAATACTAACTCTCTTTTTATTATCTAGCCTAAAATAAAGGGAATTTGTGGTTTAATCTAAAATTAACTATTTATTAAACTAAAGACTCTAACACAAGGAAGAATGAATTTACGAAAATACTTGTAGGAAAAACCAATTGATTAAGACGATACCCAAGTAAAAATCCACCTAGACTTCACTTGTTATCTAACTCTGAACCAGACGACTTATTCATTTGACTTGATCCGTAAAATTCCCTAAGTTATATTAATCCCTCTCTCGAGGCAGCTAACGTCTAACCCTAGGTTGATTAATTGAAATCTCTTTCTAATTAAAACCCCTAGAATTGCATTAACTCGATCTATGGACTCCCATATTAGGTTTCACCCTAATCCGATAAAATCTCGTCACCCTATCTCTAGCCGTGCGATCAACTCCGCTTAATTATGCTAGATCTACTCTTAGGCAGGGACTTTTGCTCCTCCACCTAAGTACATCATACTTGAATTAATATCCCAGAAATATCAACACAAGAATTAAGAACACATAATTAAGAACAAGTCAAATATTTATCATATAGTTCAGCAAACGATAATAAGATTGATCTTAGGTTTCATCCTCCTCAGGTATCTGAGGGTTTAGTTCATAATAATGAAAGAAAACATCTCAAAAGAAAAGATAAATCAAAACATAAGAAATCACTAAATCCCCCTGAAGGAATTGAAGGAGAAATCCTCCGTCTTGAGTATAATTTCGGCTTCTTGAGATGGATCAACTGGCTATCTTCAAGTGAATCCCCATAAATTTGACCTCCTTGGTCTAGCTGGACGCCCCTTGACAAAAGTCTTGGGTTCCCCCTTTTCTGGTCATACTTAGGGTGTTTATATAGGCTTTGGAATGTGTTTCTTTGCCCCTAAGTATCCAAATCCGAGTGAAACTATTCTTTCCTACGACAGGGACACGCCCATGGCACACGCCCGTGTAAGTCGTGGCCAGGCCGTCTTCGAACCTGTTGAATGGGGCACGACCGTGTGGGCCGTATGGATTTCGTGATATGGCCCATTTACTCCATTTTGGGCCCGTTTTCTGTTCTTTTCGTCATTGGGTGCTCTCCTGAGTATAAAACATGAGAACAAAGGATTAAGAGTACCAAATTACACAATTCAAGGCTTAAATCATCCAAACGCATGCTAAATGTGGGCTTAAAATATGTTACTTTTACGGTTTATCAAATACCCCTACACTTAAGCTTTTGCTTGTCCTCAAGCAAAATTCTCAACTCACAATTAAAATAAACTTCCTCGATTCATAATATTTATCAATAATGTTTCATCATAATTCAAAGACAATTCATACATGGATAATTCAACTCAAAGAGTCCTAAAGATTCAAATAATCAAAGTCATAGTTTTTATAGTATGAAAATATAGGTGTTTCCCCTTTACCTGAATAATTACCTCTGATTCAAAACCGACAAGGGTTGACATCCTCACAAAAGATTCACTCAAAGTGTTTAAGGTTCAGGAAAAAGCACTCATAAGTCGAACATGAAAAGTTAATCCCATAGGCTTGCATGAAAATCAAATCTCCACCACTATAATATAAGACGATACACATATCAAAAGGTCTTTAACAGGGTTGTAACGGGGCTTAGGTTAAAGGTGAGGATAAAGGTTGAATTAGAAGGTTATAATCGAGATTGAAGTAATAAGTTACCGAACTAGAAAATAACAGAACTGGAAAATAATTACATCAATTGAAATTTTCTAATACTAATATTCTGAACCGAGCTTCTCTTTTTTTTTTTAATTACAAGTCAAATAATAGTAATGAACTTTTAACAATTGAAATAAAGAACATAGTTAGGTCACTGCTCAAAATCAAATCTCGATAAAAGGGTAGTCAAAAGGAGAGGTGATAACAAATACAAAGGGTTTTGGGTTAATATTAGTGGGTGAGTCAATAAAAAGGGTTGTTAGGATCAATGTGGTTCACTAGGGGTTAATTATGAAGGTAGGCTATTTTAGTGGAGTAAATAGGTTAAAACCTAGGTGCCTTTATCATCTCTGTATATCAAATCAAAGGTGTGGTCTCGACATGTATCATTAATGCAAGTTCTAGAATAACAAATCAATGTTGACACACTCATAATCAATAAAGTGAGTATGAAAAATAATATATGCTCTAATAGGCTCAAAGTCTCACAAAAAATTATGGGTACTTGGTGTCAACCTGTAAATTTCAAACTTCAAGATAATATTCAAATATAGGTAGACAACCTATAAATTTTTTTAAATTTCTGAAAAATAGACTTATCATGCTTGATTCTCTAGTGCCTTAAAGTTTAAATTATCAATGCAGAATTATCAATGACTTAATCTAAAACATATCAATAAAAACCATAAATCAAAGGAAATTTCATTCTAATCATAATATGAGAAACTTACTTTAGGACAGTGCATAATTCAGGGATTTGAGAACAATGTGAAAAGTTAGGCACTTTTACCCCCCACACTTAAGATGTACATTGCCCTCAATGTACAAAGATAGATGATAATATATAGTAATTAAAATCAAAAGAGAAGGGGAGAAGTAACACTTCCTGAATTTTTTATGGATTCCTTGAATTGTAGGATGATTAGTGATGATGCGATTAGGTATAGGTGAAAGTGGTTGTGGCTACTCCTAGTGATGTATTCGTCTTTGTGTTTTTGGAGTGTCAGATTGAACCTTTGTAAAACTACAAAGTCATTAGTTAGGTGTTCAGGTAGAACTATAAGTGTTGTTAGAGATACTCGAGGGTTAGATAGCCAGTGATAAAGCAATTAAACTGTAATAAAAATTTAAGTATGAAAGTTAAAAAGTCTTAACTAACACGAAAATAAACTGAAATAAAAATAAAAATAAAGATAAAAATGGAAAATAAACTTCAAAAATAAATAAAATGAAAGGACTCAAAGGTCCTCGTCATCGGCTGGGTCGTGTGGTGGTGGCGGCGGTGAAATGTGAAGGTGCTGACATATCAGGTGGAGGGTGCTGTCGATATGGTCGAAGCGCTGGAAGCATTGCTGTTCAAAACTTGAAACGCTCGGATATGTCTGAATAAGATGCCGCCGCATTGGATGGGCGATGGCTCGGTGGTGGTGCCTCCTGGGATGGAGGGACATCGTCAGTAATGTCCTCGGGTTCGTCCTCGTCGGTGGAGGGTGCGAGCCAGTATTGGGGAGGGTCGGTCCCACGTCGATGCTGAATCATCCTCATATGTAGCATCGTCTGGATGCCCTGTGGGGCCATCTGCCTTATCAGTGTGAGTAAGGAGATTTGTGCATCAGTGTTGAGGAGCCCAAAGTACCGAGCCAAGCGTGTGATGTAGGGACCCATAGATATGATCCCTCGCCGATGCTGCTCCGTCTGATGTTGAATAGCTCGGGCTATAAAATATGCTAGGTCGACAACATGTCTGCTCGACATGTACCATAGATAGTAGGCGTCATGAGTATTGACGACGCCGGTGCTCTCTCGTCGACCTATCAAAGTATGAGCCAAAATAGCGTGTACGTACCTCAGAGACGGAGCCAGGGCCGTCGCTATTGAGCGACTGGGGTCATAATTGTGGTAGTGGGTAGCTATCTTGTGCCAACATTGGGTGGGGCTGAAATGTATATGGCGATGCAACTCTGAAAGGTCATTCTCTGCTACGAAGTCGTCCGTATAAAGTCCTAAAGCAGCCCCGAATTGCAGCACGTTCAGCTATCATATAGTGCCGCTGAGACGGAATTGTATCGTGCCTGGATCATCGTAACGAGTCATTACTGTTTGAAGTTGAAATGTTGAGCAGAGCTCCAAAGTGAGCTGTAGGTATGTGGGCTCGACAATGTCGAAGAATTGCCCCCAAGGATCAGTGGTTAGGAGAGCTCGTATGTCACCGTCAAGATGGACCTGCTATAAAGTGGCCCAGTCGATACATCTGCCTGTGCCGAGGGGTCGCGCGCGTAGTAATTTATAACGGTCCTCTTGGACCCCTGGAGGAAATTGGAGGAACGGATGGCGCACTTCGGCAGATGCGCTTGTAGATGATGATCCGGGTCCCTTTCGCTTTTTCGAGCTCGGGGCTGCTGTTCTCTTTCCTCGGGTCGATGACATTTTTCCTGAGAGTATTAGTTTTTCAAGTAATATTTCTATCACATATTTTGGTCAATGATCATAATAGACTTATAATAAAATTTTGCAATCAAAGTACGAGTAAGCATAATTAACAATTCCTATTCGACTAGAGTAATCGGAATAGTACTCGAAATAATAAAATAATAAAATCCTAAGGTTTTATAATCATTACTTAATTCATAATAATAAATATAAACTAAACTAAATGCAATTCTTAATGAAAAATTAGTTAAAAGGAAAAAAAATGGAAAAGAAATAGTGAGTTTGTGACCAGTAGTGGCGTCTGCGGCATGGATGGACGAAACACAGGCGTGTAGCGGAGGAGCATGGGCATGTGCTGTAAAAATTTTTGGGTGCCACGGTGGTTGAGCGGGCGTGGACTCCTGTTAACACTGGCGTGGCCAGATTATTTTTGTTGATGGTGAGGGGGTTATGGGAGTCAAATGGGGGTTATTTTTGTTGATGGTGGCCAGATTAGGGGTAGGGATTTGAGAGAAACAGTTAGGGTTGGGATTGTGGGAAGATGAGATGTTATGTTCCTTAAATAAGGGTTAGAGCACGGGCAGGGGCCACACCCGTACTCAACTTTATTAGCCCGTGTTTTTGGTGATTCTTTAATTTTTTTTGGGCGGGTTCAGGGTGTTTGGCCACGCCCGTGGTGAAAGTGACACGCCCGTATTTGGCAAGTCAGTATCTTCACACGGTTGTAAAGCACGACCGTGTCCCTTTCGTGTTTGGCAAGTCAGTAAAGTCCACGGGAGGACGGCACGGGCGTGGGCCTATTATCGCAGCCCGTGTTGGGAAAAAATCTTCTTTGTCGTGCACGGCTACTAGCACGCATGTGTCTCGCCCATGGCGTCTACACGGCCACGAGCACGCCCGTGTGTAAGGCCGTGTGGGAGGGAAACCTACGATTATTGGACTGATTAGTGTGGCATTGGATGCTAAAAACTAAAAACATAATGTTAGTAAAGTTAGTGCTCGGGTTGCCTCCCGAGAAGCGCTCGTTTAAAGTCTTAAGCTAGACTTACCCTGTTTTCAAAAGAAGGTTCACGGAGCTGAAGCTCCTCTCTCATATCTCTAAAATCTTCACCATTATAAATTTTGCGTCGATGACCATTTACCTTGAATGTGCCCTGAGTGGGATGGGTTACCTCGATTGTGCCATAGGGAAAAATTGTTTTGATCATGAATAAACCTGACCATCTTGATTTCAACTTCCCGGGAAACAGTTTAAGCCTTGAGTTGTATAGCAGGACCAAGTCCCCTACTTTGAATTATTTGGATTTCTTTAGACGAGTATCATGGCGTCGCTTTGTTTCCTCCTTGTAAAGTTTTGAGTTCTCGTAGGCATCAGCTCTCCATTCGTCTAACTCGTTCCTCTGCATCATTCTTTTCTCTCCTGTAGTTTTAAGATCGTACTTTTAAGAATTTTATAGCCCAAAAAGCTTTGTGTTCTAACTCGAATGGTAGATAACAACTTTTCCTGTATACAAGTTTGTATGGGGACGTTCCTAGGGGGTTTTAAACGCTGTTCTATAGGCCCATAAGGCATCATCTACTTTTAATGCCCAATCTTTTCTGTTTGATTCAACCTTTTTTTCTAAGATGCGTTTAAGTTCTCGGCTTGCTACTTCTACTTGCCCACTGGTTTGAGGGTGATATGGGGTAGCTATCCTGTGGTGTACTCCGTATTTCTTTAAGACTTTATCAAACTGAGTATTACAAAAATGAGTACCCCTATCACTAATAATTGCTCTAATTGTTCTAAATCGAGAGAATAGTTTCTTGAGAAATTTAACTACTACCCTGGCATCATTGGTAGGTAAAGCTTCGGCTTCCACCCATTTTGACATGTAATCTACCGCTACTAGGATGTATTTATTTCCGAAAGAACTAGGGAATGGACCCATAAAATCAATACCCCATACATCGAATATTTCACATGATAGCATGTATGTTTGAGGCATTTCTTCGCGTTTAGAAATATTACCTGTTCTTTGGCATTTATCACAATAAGTGACATACTTGTTGGCCTCTTTAAACAAAGTGGGCCAATAAAAACCTAATTCAAGTATTTTATGTGCTGTCTTAATACCGCTGTAATGTCCTCCTGATGGTCTAGAGTGACAGTGTTCTAGGATTTTGCTCGCTTCTGTCTTTGTAACGCATCTCCGAATCACCTGATCTGCACATATACAGAAAAGAAAGGGATCCTCCTAAAAGTAGTTTTTCACATTAGCAAAGAATCGCTTCTTTTGATGATGTGTTAACCTTTTTGGTAGGACGTTAGCAGCTAAAAATTTTGCAATATTTGCAAACCAAGGTACCTCAGAGTTGGTTATAGAGAAGAGTGGTTCTTCAGGGAATGAGTCATTTATCTCCATCTCGTCGAGCTCCTTGGTATGTGGGTTTTCCAGTCTAGACAAATGATCTGCTGCAAGATTCTCAGCTTCTTTCTTATCCTGAATTTCCTAATCAAATTCCTGTAAAAGTAGAATCCATCTTATGAGACGAGGTTTTGCATTGGGTTTAGTTAGAAGATAACGAAGAGCTGAATGGTCAGTGTAAACGACAACTTTAGATAGTATTAAATATTGTCTAAATTTATCAAATGCAAAAACCATAGCTAGCAATTCTTTTTCTTTAGTGGTGTAATTTTCTTGTGCAGCTGTTAATGTCTTGCTAGCATAATAGATTGGCTGAAAGTGCTTGTCTCTTTGCTATCCCAAAACCGCACCTACTGCAAAATCACTTGCACCACACATTAGTTTAAAGGGTAAGTTCCAATCGTGTGCAATTATAATTGGATCATTTATTAATTTCTCTTTGAGGGTATTAAATGCGTCTAAACATTCCTGATTAAAATTAAAAGGTACATCTTTTTCTAGTAATTTCGTTAAAGGCTTAGCTATTTTAGAAAAATCTTTAATAAATCTTCTATAAAATCCAGCATGTCCTAAAAAGCTTCTAACGGTCTTAACTGAACTAAGGGGAGGTAATTTTTCTATGGTTTCAACTTTTGCTTTATTTACCTCTATCCCCTTACTAGAAATTTTGTGTCCTAATACAATCCCTTCTCGAACCATAAAATGAAATTTTTCCCAATTTAAAACCAGATTTGTTTCCTCACATCTCATTAGAACTCGTTTTAAATTTTTAAGGTAGAGATGGAAAGAGTTATCGAATACTGAAAAGTCATCCATAAATACCTCCATAATGTCTTCTACTAATTCGTCAAAGATGGCTAGCATGCAGCGCTGAAAAGTAGCAGGAGCATTACATAATCCAAAAGGCATTCTACAGGAGCAAACATACCGTATGGACATGTAAATGTTGTCTTTTCTTGATCCTCAGGGGCTATCGGGATTTGGAAGTAGCCGGATAATCCTTCTAGGAAGTAGTAGTACATATGTCCGAATAATCTTTCTAACATCTGATCAATAAATGGCAAGGGAAAGTGATCCTTTCTGGTGGCGTCGTTCAACTTTCTATAGTCAATGCAAACTCTACATCCTGTGACCATTCTGGTGGAAATCAGCTCATTCTTCTCGTTGGCTACCACATTCATGCCTCCTTTCTTTGGAACAACCTGCACAGGACTTACCCAATTGCTGTCAGAAATAGGATAAATTATTCCGGCATCTAGAAGTTTAATTACCTCAGCTTTAACAACTTCTTTCACGTTGGGATTCAATCGTCTTTGATGTTGCACACATGGTTTGTACTCATCTTCCATTAAAATTTTGTGGGTGCAAACAATGGGCTTATTCCCTTAATGTCAGAAATTTTCCAGGCTATGGCTCTTTTTATGCTCCCTTAGTACCTGCAACAATTCGTTTTTCTCTCTAGGTTCTAGTTCTGATGAGATAATTACTGGTAGTGTAGAGTTATCCCCTAAGAATGCATATTCTAAATGTGCCGGTAGTTGTTTTAATTCTAATTTGGGTGGTTCATCAATGGAGAGTTTTTGCTTTAGTTCATCGTTGATTTCAATGCCCTCTTCTTTTGTTTGTTTGGATGAAGATGTATTCAGATTCGGCTCATCGACATCATCATCTTCCCCCTCGTCTTGGTAAAGGCACAGTTCCATCGTGTCGTCATGTATGATTTCCTGCAACGAATCTTGAATAATATGATCAATAGTATCAACAAAATAATAGGAATCATCTTGTTCTCTAGAATATCGCATGGCATCGTAAATTTGAAAAATAGTCTCTTCATCGCCTACCCTTAATGCAAGTCTACCATCACCTACGTCAATAATAGCCCTAGTAGTGGCTAGAAAGGGTCGTCCCAAAATTAGAGGCACCTCAACGTCCTCATCCATGTCAAGTATGATAAAATCAACGGGTAATATAAACTTATCGACTTTTACTAGAATATCTTCGATAATTCCCCTAGGATATTTAACAAATCTATCAGCTAACTGAATACTCATCCTAGTGGGTTTGGGTTCCCCAAGACCAAGGTGCTTAAACATTTTGTAAGGCATTAAATTAATACTGGCACCTAAATCAGCTAGTGTTTTTTCTATGCTCAAGCTACCAATTAAACAGGGAATAGTAAAACTTCCTGGATCTTTTAATTTAGTCGGCAGCTTGTTCTGGATGATGGTTGAACATTCTTCATTAAGTTCTACTGTTGAAATTTCTTCGAACTTTCTCTTATTTGTTAGAAGCTCCTTTAAAAATTTTGCATATGTTGGCATCTGCGAAATGGCTTCAACAAAAGGTAAGTTAATATGCAACTGTTTAAAAAGTTCAAGAAATTTACCATATTGTGCATCAAAGCAATCTTTCTTAAACTTTGCTGAATATGGGATTGGTGGGTTAATTTCCTTTCGGATCGGGTTGCATTCTCCACTTCCTCTTCCCTTGCCTTATTATCTTCGTGCAGTATCTTTTTCTTCGTTTCGACTAACTCCTTTCCACTTCTAAGTGTCACTACCTTTAGTTGCTCTTTTTCTTTAGGGAAACTTTCTGGTCGTATTTCAGAGATTAACTTAGTAAGTTGCCCAATTTGATCTTTGAGCTCCTGTGTCGATGTTTCCTGATTTTCAAGTTTTGTTTCTATATTCTGAAGGCAAGTTTCTGTCATTGCTATGAATTTTGTCAACATCTCCTCAAGGTTCGGCTTCTTTTCCTGTGGGTAGGGCTGATTTTGGAAATTTAGAGGGGGTTGTTGTCTCTGATTTCCTTGATTTCCCCATGAAAAATTGGGGTGATTTCTCCAACCTGGATTATAAGTATTACTATAAGGGTTATTGTTAGATCTAAAATTATTACCCATATAGTTCATCTGTTCGCTTTCTGTGCCTTGTCCGTAGGGTGGGTACTCAAGATTTGCCATGCCGTCGTTTGTTTCGCACTACATTACTGGATGTACCTGTGAAGAACATAAACTATCAAGCTTTTTGTTCATCATTTCTACCTAATTTGATAGCATGGTTACTGCATCGAAGTTGTAAACTCCGACTGTTTTTGTTGGTCTTGTCCTTATAACTTGCCACTGATAGTTATTCAACGACATCTCTTCTATAAATTCGTAGGCTGCTTCAGGAGTTCTGTTATTCAGAGTTCCACCAGTGGCTAAGTTGATCAGTTGTCTCGTCGAAGGATTCACACCGTTGTAAAAAGTTTGGACTTAAAGCCACAAAGGTAATCCATGGTGTGGGCACCTTCTCAGTAGATCATTGTATCTTTCCCATGCATCGTATAGTGTTTCTAAATCCATCTGCACAAAAAAAGAGATATCATTCCTTAATTTGGCCGTTTTGGCCGGTGAAAAATATTTTAATAAAAATTTCTCGGTCATTTGGTCCCATGTAGTGATTGATCCTCTTGGAAGAGAGTGCAACCACTGTTTAGCTTTATTCTTTAGAGAGAAGGGAAATAACCGAAGACGAATGGCATCATCAGAAACGCCATTTATTTTGAAAGTATCGCAAAATTCTAGGAAATTTGCCAAGTGATTATTTGGATCTTCATCCTGCAAACCATCAAACCGAGCAAATTGCTGTATCATCTGAATTGTGTTAGGTTTCAGTTCAAAATTATTTACAGCAATAGTAGGTCTAACAATACTTGACTCAGTTCCTGTTAAATTAGGTTTAGCATAATCATACATAGTTCGAGGAGCATGATGTTCGGCCGCCTCTGGCGGTGTCGGATTATTTTCAGCCATCCCTTCAGTAGGATTGGTTTCACCTTCTTGCTCTCCTTCTACATAGTTTAAGCTTCGCCTTATTTCTCTGCGATTTCTACGAATAGTAGCTTCAATATCACTATCGTAAAGTAAATGTCCTGTCGGGTTCCATCTAGTCATAAACTAGTGGTGCCTGAAAGGAACAAACAGGAAGAACAATTAGCAAAAATAAAATAATAATAAAAAATAAAAATAAATAATTTGCAAAAAATAAAAAATGGCTAAAGTAATAAAAATTAAACTTTCTTAATATTTTAGTTCCCTGGCAACGGCACCAAAAACTTGATCGTGTCTGTCGAGTCTTAAAATTTATAAAAAGAATGATCGAACCTAGAAACTAACTTTGACAATGATTTGAGGCAAGCGCACCTATCAAACAGTAGTATAGTTAAGGCAAGACCGGATTATCGAACCCAAAGGAACCAAAAGTACTAATACTAAATCTCTTTTTATTATCTAGCCTAAAATAAAGGGAATTTGTGGTTTAATCTAAAATTAACTATTTATTAAACTAAAGACTCTAAGACAAGGAAGAATGAATTTGGGAAAATACTTGTAGGAAAAACCAATTGATTAATACGATACCCAAGTAAGAACCCACCTAGACTTCACTTGTTATCTAACTCTGAACCAGACGACTTATTCATTTGACTTGATCCGTAAGATTCCCTAAGTTATATTAATCCCTCTCTCGAGGCGACTAACGTCTAACCCTAGGTTGATTAATTGAAATCTCTTTCTAATTAAAACCCCTAGAATTGCATTAACTCGATCTATGGACTCCCATATTAGGTTTCACCCTAATCCGGCAAAATCTCGTCACCCTATCTCGAGGCGTGCGATCAACTCCACTTAATTATGCTAGATCTACTCTTAGGCAGGGACTTTTGCTCCTCCACTTAAGTACATCATACTTGAATTAATATCCCGAAAATATCAACACAAGAATTAAGAACACATAATTAAGAACAAGTCAAATATTTATCATATAGTTCAGCAAACGATAACAAGATTCATCTTAGGTTTCATCCTCCTCAGGTAATTGAGGGTTTAGTTCATAATAATGAAAGAAAACATCTCAAAAGTAAAGATAAAACAAAACATAAGAAATCCCTAAAACCCCCTGAAGGAATTGAAGAAGAAATCCTCCGTCTTGAGTATAATTTCGGCTTCTTGAGATGGATCAACTGGCTATCTTCAAGTGAATCCCCACAAATCTAACCTCCTTGCCCAGCTGGACGCCCCCTGAAAAAAGTCTTGGGTTCCCCCTTTTCTGGTCATACTTAGGGTGTTTATATAGGCTTTGGAATGTGTTTCTTTGCCCCTAAGTATCCAAAATTGAGTGAAACTCTTCTTTCCTACGGCAGGGACACGCCCATGGCACACGCCCGTGTAAGTCGTGGCCAGGCCGTGTCCGAACATGTTCAATGGGGCACAGCCGTGTGGCTAGGGCCCAGGCCGTGTGGATTTCATGATATGGCCCATTTACTCCATGTTGGGCCCATTTTCCGTTCTTTTCGTCATTGGGTGCTCTCCTGAGTATAAAACATGAGAACAAAGGATTAAGAGCACCAAATTACACAATTCAGGGCTTAAATCATCCAAAAGCATGCTAAATATGGGCTTAAAATATGTTACTTTTACGGTTTATCAACTATCCCTGGAAATTGAACTTCGTTGGAGCATCAAACGCTATAGGCAATAGAATTGGGACAGTCTTGGTATCCCCAAATGGAGAAGATTATCCGTTCTCGTGTAAATTAGATTTTGATTGTACGAATAATATAGCAGAGTATGAAGCATGTATCATGGGACTCCGTGTAGCCATAGAACGCAAAATTAAAGCACTGGAGGTATATGGAGATTATGTACTAGTGATCTACCAACTGAAAGGTGAATGGGAGACAAGAGACCCCAAATTGATCAATTATCGAAAGATAGTTTTGGAGTTGATTGAAGAGTTTAACGACATTACTTTCAATTATCTCTCACGAGACGGAAACCAAATGGCGGATGCTTTGGCTACTTTGGCTTCCATGATTAAAGTGAACAAGCAGGAAGATGTAAAACCCATTCACATGGGTATTTACGAGGCCCCAGCTTATTGTTGCAATGTGGAGGAAGAAGAAAGGGATGATCACCCCTGGTACCAAGATATATTGCGATATGTGAGAAATCGTGAATATCCTAAACAACCAACCGAGAATGATAAGAGGACATTGAGAAGACTAGCCTGTGACTATGTATTAGACGGGGAGATCCTGTATAAAAGAAGAAAGGATCAGGTGTTGTTGAGATGTGTTGACGCTGTTGAAGCTAAGAAAATTCTGGAAGAAGTCCACGAGGGTGTTTGTGGAACACATGCTAATGGTTTCACAATGGCTAGACAAATTATGAGATTCGGATACTACTAGTCTACCATGGAAGGAGATTGCATCAATTATGCTAAAACATGTCACAAGTGCCAGATCTATGGAGAAAAAATTCATGTGCCTCCTTCGCCTCTGCATGTTATGACTTCCCCATGGTCTTTCTCTATGTGGGGCATGGACGTCATCGGGTCGATCTTTCCAAAGGCTTCGAATGGGCATCGATTCATCTTTGTAGTCATCGACTATTTCACCAAGTGGGTAGAAGCTGCTTCATACGTCAGTGTTACTAAATCAGCGGTCAGCGGATTCCTAAAAAGGGAAATCATATGTCGATATGGAATGCCTGAGAGGGTCATATCCGACAATGCGTTAAACTTGAACAACAGCACAATTGCAGAGGTCTGCAGTCAATTCAAGATCAGGTATCACAATTCGTCACCGTATCGTCAAAAAATGAATGGTGCCTACAAAAATGTGGAAGCAGCCAACAAGAACATTAAGAAAATTGTGGGGAAGATGGCTGAAACCTACAAAGATTGGCACGAGAAGTTACCGTTTGCCCTCTATGCTTATCAAACATCAGTCAGGACCTCTACCGGGGCAACTCCTTTCTCATTAGTCTATGGAATGGAGGCAGTGTTGCCCATCGAAGTTGAAATTCCTTCCCTTCGAGTCTTATCAAAGTTAAAGTTAGATGAAGCCAAGTGGGTCCAGTCTCGATACGATCAGCTAAACTTGATTGAGGGAAAAAGGCTAAGGGCTATCCGTCATGGTCAGATGTACCAAAAGAGAATGATGCAGGCTTATGACAAAAAGGTTCGCTAAAGCGAATTTTACAAAGGAGATCTGGTTTTGAAAAAGATTCTCCCCGTCCAAAAAGACTTCAGAGGGAACTGGATGCCAAATTGGGAAGGACCTTATGTGGCGAAAAAGGCTTTCTTCGGAAGAGCACTGATCTTGGTTGAGATGGATGGAAAAAACTTACCTAATCCTATAAATTCAAATTCAGTCAAGAAATACTATACTTGAAGAAAAAAGAGGCCAAAGTGAAACCATGCAAAGGGCGCTTTGAGACTTTTTTGATCTAAAAAAAAAAAGAAAAAAAAGGGAGAAAATGGAAAACGGAGAGGCCAAGGCGAAAACCCGCAAAGGCCGCCTTGAGACCAAAGGGGTTTTGAGTCGAAAACCCGAAAAGGGCGGCTCAAATTACAATCAATGATGGGGCATGCGGTAATCATACCTGGATTAAGAAAGAGGGGAGATGTTACATCTTGAACCATCAACAGAGTACCCCCGATCCCCTAAACACATATTGAGCAAGATGGTCATCAGAAAGCCCGTACAGAGAAGCTCAAGCGGCAATATCCGGGGCATCTATCTTCTCCCCTCATCGTTTTGTATTCTAGCAATGTTTGTTTCCTTTAATTAAGCTACTCTTTTCAGATTCCGTTTCTGATAAATTCTATTTTGTCCATTATTTATGATTATTTTCGAGCATTTTGTATTGAGGTAATGATTAATGGACTAATAATACTTTTGCAAAAGGAGTTTTGCATATTACTCTGAAAACTTCTAAATAATATGAGAACCTGAAACGGGACTTTTATTTAGAACTTACCAAGCTTAAGGGTTGGAGATGTTTGAGAAAGGGGCTCTAAGCAGTGACCATTCCTTCAAATTTGCTGTCAAGAAAAATGTAGGTTAAACAAGAAGACAAGATATTACGTCAGTGACGCAACCCTAAAAAAATTAGCAAAGACAACCCTAAAAAAGAATCATTCTCATGAAATTCTGTATGCATGCAAAACACATTTAGTTAGAAGCATTCTATTCATTTTTCAAAGTACCGTTCTCATGACATTCTGCATGCATGCAAATGTCATCCATAATACATTTAGCTAGGAGCCTTTGGTTCATTCCAATCATGGCATCCTAATCATTATGCATAAGCATGAATCCGTAAGTTGATTTCACAGGTCATGTTCCCCAAAGGATGGCGTAACAAGATCGATGAATGCACAGGTCCAATACCTCTGAAGCTGCAGAAGGTCGGATCAAATTCACTTTAAGTAAACCTTATCTCCCAGAAGTTGCAGTGGAGCAGGTTGAAATTACAAGTCTCATCTCCCTGAAGTTGCAGTGGAGCAGATTGAAGATAGCGAATCTTATTTCCCTGTAGTTGCAGTGGAACAGATTGAAGCTATAAATTAAAGATCTTATCTCTCTGAAGTTGCAGTGGAACAGATCAAAACAAACCTTATCTCCCTGAAGTTGCAGTGGAGTAGACTGAAGACAGCGAATCTTATGCCCCTGAAGTCGTAGCGGAATAGATTGAAGCTACAAGTCTTGGATCAGAGCGCTAGTTCTCGGGCCCCTGAAGGGGCAGTGGGATGGAATGAAGCTACTCGAAGAAGAAAAACACCGAATAAAGTCAAGATTCGACAAAACCGGGCAAATTTGGCCCTTTTAAAGTCTTTGCTCTATTCTCGTTACACGACAATGAGCAAATAGGGGCAGCTGTAGGACCCAAAATTTGTCCGAGCCCATATTAAAACAAAAATAAAATACAAAAAAAACAAATGAAAAAAAATAAATCCAAACAGTCCTTTAGCAGTCCAGTCTTACAAACCCAATAACAAAAATTAAACAGCAGGCCTAAAGACCCAATCCCAAAACTGGCCCAAATGGCCCAAATGGTTTCAGCAAGCAGAAACCCTAAAGACTTCCAAAGGCTTCCAGCGCCGCGCGTGTGCCTCCACGCGCGCCACCACGCGCACGCCACGCGCGAGCTATCACCAGCACCTCCGTACTGCCTCCAGCACATCAGCATCGTACAGCCTCCGTGCCCTAGCCACGTCCCCTCCGTACCTGCAAGGAAATGGAAGAGAAACATCAAAAAAAATAGAGAGCAACAATATATTTTTATATTATTCGAATTTTCGGCCTTTAAAAAGCAAGGAAACCATTGTAAAGTTTTTTTTTACGCACACATACAGAAATACAGAAATATACAAAAACCAGTTTTTGCAATGTGATTATTTTCTGGATCTGGGTTATTTTCTTATTTTCTTGCCTTTGTTTTCTTTGCATGTAATAATAAATAAAAGAAGAGAGCGTTATACCTTCGTAAATAGGGTCGCTGGAATCTTCTCTCCCCTCATCGAAATCGGGGGTTTCTGGGGGGATTCTGTTGCTGAAACGATATCATTGCTTGAACCTTCGTTCTAACTAGGACCTCTGAGCGTTGTTAACCATCGTTTCTGGTGGAGTGAAGGCATTTGAGGGAAAATCCCTCGCTGCGGCGGAGAGGGGTGATGAGAGCCATGGGTTTCTTTTTGTTTTAAAATGGCTGAGAATGGGTGATTTAGGATTTAATTTTTTTTCTTATAGTTAGTATGAAACGGTGCCGTTTGGAGCCTGATTCAGTGGTTCCAAAATGGTGCCGTATTGGCCTATACCCAGTGACCCGACCTATACCGCCAAAGATCCGCGGGCTTCTGCTTGACGAAATATTTGCGCGTTCGGTCCTTCTATTTTTGTATCGCCATTCAATTAGGTTTATTATATGTTTTCTTTTATTTCTTAATTGGTCCCCATAATTCGTGTGCCATTTCGATTTAATTCCAATCCGTGTGCTGCGTTTTAATTTCGCAATATTTGCTAGTTCAATCCTTCGTTATTTATATGAAATGCAATCTGATCCTCTATTTTGTTTAAATAGTTTTGTTTATTATAAAATTAGCCCTCTAATTATATTTTTATTTCAATCAAGCTTTAACTTTTGTTTTAATTCTCATAACTTTTATAATATCAAATTTATCTATTATCAAATTTTTTTTAAAAAAAATAAATTTTTTTGGAGATTGAATTTATGACGTCTTAATTTGTTTTGTTTTTTTTATTTAAATGTATTTTATTCCTTGTACTACAATTATGAGTTTTTTTTTTGTACAAATTATTGATTCCCATATTCTTTTATGCATATATTTCCCTTAAACCTACTTATATATAAATTAGTTTCTCTTAGAACTGCTTATATACATATATATATATATATATATATATATATATATGTATTTCTATTTTAAATTTACTGAATATAATTTACTAACTTGAGAGATCATATTTTATTTATTTCACACAATTTTAATATATGGTTATCTATATACTTGGTTGTGTATTTGTACGTAAATCATTTCTATAATTATATCCATTTGTATAATGTTGAGTTTATATGTTATTTTATGCTTAAATGCTATGCTTGTATTACTCGTTAGTGTTTTATGTCTCAATTTCTAAATGCGATCAAGCCATTACTAAATGTTCCATATTATTATATGTGCTAAATAAAACGTATGTTGAGCCAATTTTAAAATTAAGTATTTGAAAATTTTCAAAATAAGGCAATATTTGCGCGTTTGGAAATTCGGAAAATTTATGCCCTAACGTGTTGGGTGTAAATTTTCCGTTCGACCAAATAATCAAATACCCTTTTTATGACATGTTTTGAAGATCAAAGATGATCTCGGCGTCGAGGTATAAACATGTCATATCCTAACGTGTTGGATATGATATTTTTATCCTTTTGAAACGAGTGAATCTCGAGATTCAATTCAAAATTAATTAACATTCTTTAAAAAGAATCATACCTTAAACCTTTTCAAGTTTTCAATGCACAGACATGAGTTAATCAATTTGGTACCAGTTTTGGGCATGTGAGGGTGTTAATCCTTCCTTGTGTGTAATCGACTCCCGAACCTGTTTTTCTATTTCGTAGACCAAAATTATTTTCTTCAAGGTGATCCAATCCCACCCAAACAAAAGGGTTGGTGGCGACTCCATTTTTTTTTTAAAAGTCGATACCCGTTTTTCAAACCTAAATAAAAAAAATGGTTTCGACACGGATCACTTGGGAATATTTTCAGGAAGCCTTCAAGAAGAAGTATGTAGGTACTAGGTATGTGAAAGCCCGTAGACATGAATTCATCAAGTTAAAACAAAGGGATAAGTTTGTGTCAGAAGACGAGGCCGGATATTTGAGACTCAGCCGCTATACCGAAAGAATGGTTGCCTTGGAGTAGGACAAATGCGTGAGGTTCAAAAACTGGTTGCACTTCGACCTCAAAATTCTAGTTGCTCAACACCAAGAACGGGTATTTGAAACCATAGTAGAGAAAGAAAAAATCATATAGCAGAATAAGCAGGTGGAACGCGATAAACGGGAGAAAAGTAATGCCCCAGGCATGGTTCCATTAGGAAAAATTCTCGTTCCCCAAAATGGATCAGAGAGGGTAAACCACAACAAATGGTCGTAATAAATAACTTAAGAATGAACCCAACTCTTGTAAGTATTATGGAAAGCGACAATCGAGCAAATGTTGGAAGAAATTGAGTATTTTTCTTAAATGTGGGTCGATGGAAAACATGGAAAGGGAATGCCCTCGACGTAAAAACTAAGCCCAAAAATTAAATATCAGGCTAGTTACCTTCGAGTGACCGAAGTTAGAATAGGGCAGTGAATAATGCTACAGTGGGTGAAACCCGAATTGAGGCTAGACAGCCTGCCCCTATTTATGTTGTTAGTGGTCGTGAGGAAAGAGAAGCGTCCGATGACGTCGCAGGTATTTTACCCTATGAGACTTAGGACCCACTCACCCATAAGTTATTCGTAATATTCCTAATAAAATAGATGGCAGAGTAGAAAGAATCACCATCGATATTACCGTAGTAAAGGCCATAGAAAGTTTAAGGAGAAGTATTGTATGAAATAACATAGAAATTAGAGTTGTGCAACGAAAGTGTGGTGATCGATTTGAAAAGAAGAATAACGAATTTTGTGATTAAGAAGTTGAAGTGTTAGTAGGTAAATTTTGAGGACGAAATTTCTTTAAGGAAATGAGAACTGTAACACCCTAAAATTTAGGGGGTTAGATAGAATGAATCATCAAGAAAGAAGCCTTAGTCTAGGTGGTAGAGAGCTTAGTAAACTCTTTAGAGAGTCAATGTTCAAGCCCACTCATTTCATTTTTCCTCTATTATTTTTCTGCAACTAAGGAACAAACTCAATCTAGTATATATATTAGATGTGGTAGAAATATGCCAAGTATGGGCAGCAACCCAAGTGGTAAGGCCTTTCATTTCCCCCTTGTCCTGAGGTTCAGATCACGCCACTCACCTTCATATTTCTTTATTTTGGATGGTAAGAAAGGCTATTTGCCCAATCAATATGACAATCTATTTTTCAGTGGTATCGAAAATAGTGGTTTCGAGGCCACCAAATTCAACGAGTAAGTTTTTAAATATTATATTTAATATTTACGAATTAATTGTGACTTTGAAAAGGTTTTTGATATAGTGATTTTTGTTTTATAAGCTATTTATTAAGTTCAAGTGGTATGACCCTAAGGTCAAGTGGTTTTAGAAAATGAGGTAACAAGACCTCATTTCTATAAACCAAGCTATAAATATTTTTATAAATATTTACGAAGTGTCATTAAGGTGGTATTAAAGTTTCGTTGAAAAATTTTAACGTGTCAATAGTTAATTAATTAAAAATGACTAAATCGCGTAAAGTGCAAATGTTGAGTTCTAATAGCTAAAGGTATTAAATAGTTATAGAACTTTCAAGTAGAGGTCCTCATATGGTAAATAACCCATTATTATGTTAGTGAATGATAATGGCTTGGTATTTTGTGTAATTATTAAATATTATAAAGGTTATATTAGTAAAAAGGGTAATTAAAGGTATATTAAATAAAACAAAATTCTAGCATCTTCCATTATTATTTTCCTTTCAACCGAATGTTAAAGAACAAGAAGCCATTGTTGAAACTTCATTCGGCCAATCTTATTCCTTCAAATTAGGTATGCATTTTGTCCCATTTTTGATGATTTCTACGTTTTCGGAATCGTTGTAGCTTAATCCAGGTAGCTCGTACCTTCGATTTTGAAACTGTTAAAGATTTTGAATGTTGTCATTGATGAATCTTGTGATTTTTTTATGTTAAATGATGAATCTAATATATTAATTGTTGTTTAAAAGTATTTTATTAAGTTTTTTTTTTTGATGAATTTTCTGATTAGGGACTAAATTGTTGAAATAATAAAAATACAAGGGTTTGTTGTGAAATTATTGCAAAAATGGGCTGTATTGAATGCCATGAATATTCAGCTAGCATGGTTTTGCATTAAAAATGGTTAATTTGCATGTTTTGGGCTCATGGACTAAATTGAATAAAAGTAAAACTTTAAGGGTAATTTTGTAAAAATGTCAAAAATTACCAAATTGTATGAAATGAATTGTTTTATTGTCTAAATTAATATATTGAATGAAATTATTAATTTAGATCAAGATCGGGTGGAAAATCGAGGATAATGGAAAATTACCAAAATGCCCCTAAATTTGCTATTCCTGCAATTTAGCCAAGTAAGTTCGTATGAACTGTATTCTGTATAATTTTGATTAAATTGAATGTTAATATGTGATTACATTGTGATTAAATCAATATATATATATATGTTAGCATGCAATTTATTGTGTTATAAAATGACGTAAATCCAAATACGTACGACGATTACCGAGTCCCGTTTGAACCTTAGAAATTCGTAGGATAAAAATGACATGTCATTAGAGTTACCAATTTGGTTTGGGTCCTGCATGTGTTGCGGACACACCATAGCTCGTATGAGCTTCCCGATTCACAGCTCATGAGAGCATACTGATTCATAGCTCGTATGAGCATACATGAATATGAATTGACGGATTACAGTTCAGTACACCTCGTGTGTACTACCTGTGTATCCAATGATATTTTAAATGGTTCAATAGGCACAGTTCTGTTATGAGATTATATGAGTTCGATATGAACTAATACAGGTATATACATGAAATATATGGAAATGACGGTACATGATACATTGATATATTGAAATGGATGATATATGAATATGAAGAAACAGTAAGAGAATGATATGTATCATGACATGTACATATATGAACATCTATGAAATGTTGATACATGGAAATTATGTAAGTTGAGACGAATAATAAACTCAAGTGTAACATGTTGAGATAATATGATTATCGATGTTGAATTTATATGAAATATGTTCAAGTATGCTAACAAGTGTTGTTGTTTGATGCTTAGGCAAGTGCCATGTAACACCCCAAACCCGGACAAGACACCACGTCCGAATCTGGTATGTTACGGGGGAAAACGTTTTTGAGAGATCATATTTTTCGTTTAAAAGCGGGGTGGAAACATAGTGAACTTGAAGAAAATTGGAGTAGGCTTGTTTGAAAACAAATGGTGTACTTGAGACCCGGAGATTTTGAAAACTTATCCAAAGTATATAGTTAAAAACGAGTTGATTTCATTTAATAATTCCAATAGTTTCTTAGTGCTACTTTAAAACATTTTTTGACTTAGTAGAAAATCGAGTTTGATTTGAAGATCATTTGAGTTTACTTTATAACAAAACATAGTGAGATACCCGATGGTATAGTTTAAAACACATTGCGTTATAGTTTTGAAAACATTATCTTTCCAAATCTTTAGTAAAATTACGTACCAAGTTATTTTGTTAAGCATGTTAAGAATTTAATTAAAACATAACCATCATAAAACATAAATTAAAGGCCTTTTACAAATCCAAATTAAAACCCAAATAAAAATAAATAAGCTAAAGTACCCAAAGTGAATAGTCTAAGCAAAAACTTTTATTAAAGCATGGCATGTGCACCCCGAGTTCACCCCGGCTCCATGTCCGCGTCTACGAGTCACCTGAAATGTCAAAGGAGAGGGTGAGTCGAATGACTCAGTGCATAAATCCCGCTCCCGATGAAACAACATGCTAACACACATCATACATAGCAACATAATTAATGCAACCCGATCCTAACCATCCGTATCTCCTTTTCTACCCCGTGTGGTACCAAACCACTGGTGGTGCCAAACCACTGGTGACCCAAAGTCACGATATCCATAAGTGTGGTGCCAAACCACTGGTGACGTATAGTCACGATGTGTTACCAAAACACTGGTGACCGAAGTCACAAATCCAATGATGGGGCCAACCCATCGTGTGATACCAAATCACTAGCAGACAATCCCATATCTCAAGTGGGGCCAACCCACGGTGGTGTCAAACCACAGGGACGAGTCGCAATGAGGTGCCAAACCTCTGGTGTCCCAAAGACACAAATGTGGTACCAAACCACTGGTGACCGTAGTCACAATAATCGAGTGATGGGGCCAACCCATCGTGTGATACCAAATCACTAGCAGACGATCCCATATCTCAAGTGGGGCCAACCCACGGTGGTGTCAAACCACAGGGACGAGTCGCAATGAGGTGCCAAACCTCTGGAGGTGCCAAACCTCTGGTGACCCAAAGTCACAAAGTGTGTTACCAAAACACTGGTGCTCGTCAGCACAAAA
Source organism: Gossypium australe (assembly GCA_005393395.2). Classification (NCBI taxonomy): domain Eukaryota; kingdom Viridiplantae; phylum Streptophyta; class Magnoliopsida; order Malvales; family Malvaceae; genus Gossypium; species Gossypium australe. The sequence continues at coordinate 133,279,011 of CM016621.1, forward strand.
TATCACTGCCCCCTCCACTCATATCACCCATCATCATACCAACTCATGTGATCATGCATATCATACAAGTCATACATATCATGCTAATATGTTTTACATCATTATCCCATATCACAAACATCTATAGTCATGGTACCATATAGATACATCAGTAAGCTCAAAACAACACTGACTTACCCGAGTCCAAGATCATACCCAAAAGGGTATCATATCAATCCATCAAACTGCCATGATTTTAATAGGCAAACAGGTTTAATAATAATATCACTAAGTATGGGTGTGTTAGCTACACACCTGGTAATACGAGTCTAAAAATCCCAACGAATCGATCTAAGTCCCTCGATTATCTGGCTCCTATAATCGGCCAACATAGGGGTTAGTACACATAAACCATTCGGCCAAAGGCTTTATACCAAGAGGAGTCATTTTAAACCCTTACCTTCACTTCTTAACTTGGTTTCCAACCAACCCCGAACCACAATGGTCCTTCTAAGACAATCGGCCACCACCTTGAAAAGAATAACAGTTAATCCTTTATCATTCATGACTTAATCGAAACCAGACGATTAAACTAACAACAACCAATCACTTACCCCTTACTAATCAATTGACAGAAGAAAACGGCTCCTCATGCTTGCTTCCACAATCCAATGACCCTCCAAACGGTTGAAGCAAGAAACCCAACACTCCACTGATATTTGGCCAAGGAAGACTACTAGGAGAAAGGGAGATATTTGGCTAAGTTGAAAACAATGGAAAGAAGAAATCGGCACTAGGTGTTTTAACACCTCTATTTTCGGTTTTGGGGGAAAAGACAATGTGAAAAAGAAATAGGGTTTCGGCAACAATGCTTAGGAAAAGAAAATAAAAGTTTGAGAACAAAATGGTTGTAGTTTCGGCACAAAAGAAATGAGGAGAACAAATGGGTGATTCGGCTATCACGGTTTCAAGAAGAGAAGAGAATTCGAATAAGGAAGAAAAAAGTTTCGGCTTACTAACACAAAAAGTAAACAATTTCGGCCAAAGAGAGCTTATGTTTCGGTTTGCAAAAGAAAAGATGAAGAGCTTACTAGGAATTTCGGCTTGACACCTAAGTGACCGAATATGCACCAAGTTACCAAAATGAAATTCGGCTACTAACTCCCCCACTCCAAGCCGTCACTTCCCCACTCCCAACACCCACAAATTCGGCCAACATCCCTCCATTCACTCACCACCACACCTTCAAACAACAAGACCAAGTCTTTCTCCTAAAGTTCCTCTCCACCTTGCATTTGAATGTGAAGAGTTGGTCCAAGTAGAATCCAAATTGCTCTCAACCTCTTCCTCCATGCCGTCCCAAAATGAAGCCAAAATGGAGACTCTGCAGCTCGAACACTAGACCTCCACCACATGTAGATGACGCCACACCAAGCTCCCCCATGTAGCGCATGCTTTGCCACTAAGCTAGCTCCTTACTTGTGCAACAAAACAACAAATTATCTTCTTAAACCCCAGCTTCCTCAGCTCCCTTCACCTAGCACCCAAAAACCAAAATTTTCCTACCTACTCAGGCACACTCCTAGCCCACAATTAAGCCCCGATACTACACAAACAACAACACAGCACACAAAACTCATGCAATAACATGCAACAACAAACTAGCCCCTAACCCGGGATATTACAGTTCTACCCCCCTTAAAAACAATTTCGACCTCGAAATTACCTGGTCAGAAGAGTTGCGGGTATTGCTGTCTCATCATATCCTCGGGTTCCCACGTAGCTTCTTCTACGCCATGATTCCGCCAAAGTACCTTAACCAAAGGCACCGACTTTCTACGCAGAACCTTCACCTCCCGATCAAGAATCTGCACAGGTTCCTCTTCCATAGTCAAGTCTGGATTCACCTCGATCTCTTCCACTGCTACCACATGTGACGGATCTGAACGATAACGCCGAAGCATCGAAACGTGAAAAACATCGTGAATCTGACCAAGCTCTGCTGGCAACTCAAGCTGATACGCCACTGGTCCAACTCGTCTCAATACCTTATACGGCCCAATGAACCTCGGACTTAGCTTGCCTTTCCTTCCGAACCTCAACACCTTCTTCCAAGGCGAGACCTTCAGGAAAACTCGATCCCCCACAGCAAACTCTATATCTCTCCGCTTAAGATCGACATAAGACTTCTGCCGGTCCGAAGCTTCCTTTAACCGAGCCTGAATCACTTTAACCTTGTCCTCAGTCTCAGCCACCAACTCGGGACCCAACAACTGACGTTCACCTAATTCCGTCCAACATGTAGGTGAGCGACACTTCCTACCATACAACGCCTCATACGGTGCCATCTTGATGCTCGCTTGATAACTGTTGTTGTAAGCAAACTCAGCTAATGGTAGAAATTCCTCCCAACTACCTTTGAAGTCCAGAACACAACCTCTCAGCATATCTTCCAAGATCTGAATAACCCTTTCTGATTGACCGTCAGACTGCGGGTGAAAAGCCGTGCTGAAATCCAACCGCGTACCCAAAGCTTGATGCAATGCTTTCCAGAACCTTGACGTAAATCTGGGATCCATATCCGAGATTATCGAAACTGGTACACTGTGCAACCTCACTATCTCTGAAACATACAGCTTCGCCAACTTCTGAAGTGAGTAGTAGTCAACCCTCACCGGAATAAAGTGAGCTGATTTGGTTAGACGATCCACCACTACCCAAACTGAATCCTTCTTGTTTGGCGTAAGCGGTAATCCACTGACGAAATCCATGGTTATCCTTTCCCACTTCCACTGAGGAATCTTCACAGGCTGAAGCAAACCTGACGGCAACTGATGTTCAGCCTTGACCTGCTGACATGTCAGACACTTCCCAACAAACTCTGTCACCTCTTTCTTCAAGCCAGGCCACCAAAACTGCTCTCTAAGATCCCTATACATCTTACTACCTCCAGGATGCATAGCATAAGGACTGCTATGTGCGTCCTGAAGAATCTTCTGTCTCAGCTCAACATCTTTAGGCATACAAGCCTTACCCTGAAAACACAACACCTCATCACTAGACAAGCTGTAACCCTCCAAACCACCATCCTGCACTTGTAACCTTCGCGCATTCAGAACCTCATCCAATAACTGTTTCTCTCTGATCTGCTCAACCCAAGTAGGCTTAACCTGCAGCTCTGCCAGAATACTCCCGTCGTCATACAAACTCAAATGGGCAAACAATGCTCTTAAGTCCGAAACAACCTTACGGCTCAACGCGTCTGCCACCACGTTAGCCTTGCCCGGATGATACTCAATCGAACAGTCGTAATCTTTCAGCAACTCCACCCATCTGCGCTGCCTCAAATTCAAATCCTTCTGAGTCAGAAGATACTTCAGACTCTTATGATCTGTGTAGACTATCGATCTCTCTCCGTACAAGTAGTGCCTCCAAATCTTTAAGGCGAAGACTACAGCCGCTAGCTCCAAATCGTGCGTCGGATAGTTGACCTCATGTGGCCTCAGCTGTCGAGAAGCGTAAGCCACAACCTTACCTTCTTGCATCAGCACACAACCCAAGCCCGTATGTGATGCGTCGCAGTAAACTGTGAATTCCTTACCAGCCTCAGGTTGAATTAAAACCGGAGCCTCAGTCAAAATCTTCTTTAACTTATCGAAGCTTTCCTGCTGTTTCTCAGTCCATACAAACGGAACTTCCTTCCTTAATAACTTGGTCATCGGCGCTGCTATTAACGAGAAACCCTCAACAAACCTTCGGTAGTATCCGGCCAAACCCAGAAAACTCCGAATCTCAGCCACTGACCTAGGCGGCTTCCAATCCAAAACTGCCTCAATCTTACGAGGATCTACTCGAATCCCCTCAGCCGACACTACATGCCCCAAGAAAGTCACTTCTCTCAGCCAGAACTCGCACTTATTAAACTTAGCATAGAGCTGCTTTTCCCTCAGAATCTGCAGCACCACTCTCAAATGCGCATCATGCTCTTCCTCTGTCCTTGAGTATACTAAGATGTCGTCTATGAAAACCACGACGAACTGATCCAGATACTGCTGAAACACCCTATTCATCATATCTATAAACGCTGCCGGTGCGTTAGTCAGCCCGAACGACATTACCAGAAATTCGTAGTGCCCATACCGAGTCCGAAACGCTGTTTTATGGATATCAGCCTCCTTAACCTTTAACTGGTGATACCCAGACCTCAAGTCGATCTTTGAAAATACCGCTGCACCCTTCAGCTGATCAAACAAGTCATCTATCCGTGGCAACGGATACTTGTTTTTAATCGTCAGCTTATTCAACTGGCGGTAGTCTATACACATCCGCATTGTGCCATCTTTCTTCTTAACAAAGAGTACCGGCGCACTCCACGGCGAAACACTTGGCCTAATAAAACCTCGATCCAATAACTCCTGGATCTGAGCCTTAAGCTCCACCAATTCCTTTGGCGCCATCCTATACGGAGCTATAGACACTGGCGCAGTTCCGGGTAACAGATCTATCCCGAACTCTACCTCGCGATCTGGCGGCAAACCCGGAAGCTCCTCAGGAAACACATCAGCAAATTCCTTAACAGTTCGAACTTTCTCTACAGCAGACTCTTTAGCCTCCAAAGCATACACATGAACCACATACGCTTCACAGCCTTTCCTGACCATCTTTTCCGCTTTCAGAGCAGATACCACATTTGATAAGTAATCTCTCCTATTACCTATCATAGCCACCTCATCACCCTCAACCGTCTTAAGAACCATGCGCTTGGCCGCGCAATCCAACCTCGCCTGGTACTTGACCAACCAATCCATCCCAAGAATCAGATCGAACTCCCCAAACGGCAGTTCCATCAGATCAGCAGCAAACACTACCCCTTGGAGTTCTAGGGGTACCTCTCTAAACAATTTATCTACTACTACAGAGTGACCTAAAGGGCTAATCACAGTCATCTGCCTAGAAGATATCTTAGAGTCTAAATCCATGGTCTCTACTATACTACTGGCAACATAAGAATGCGTTGAACCCACATCAATCAAAGCAGTATAAGGAGAACCAAAAATCAAAAACGTACCGGTTATGACGTCCGGTGCGTCGCCCTCCTCTCGGCGCCGCGCAGCATACACTAATCCAGGCTGTCTGGCATCAGAAACACCCGCACCTCTGCCCGGTGCTCCATGGCCCCGACCAGAACCATTACCACCTCTGCCATTACCACGGCCCCTCTGCGATGGCGGTCCATTACCTCTGAACTGATTACGGCCCTGACTCTCAGAGTGAATCCTGGCCAACTTACGCGGACAATCCCTCACGCGATGATCCAGAGAACCACACTCAAAACAACCTTTTCCTCCAGTCCAGCAGCCACCCCAATGAGACTTCCCACACTGATTGCACTGCAGCGGTCCCTGCCTAGCAGCAACAAACCTAGCAGACTGATTCGGCCCACTCGGTCTAGCCCTCTTCTGCGGATTACCCGACGATCCAGAAGACCCAAAGCTCCTCTTGTTCCTATTTCTGTCCATACCCTGCCTCACTGACTCCTTAACACCCTCAGCTACCTTAGCCTTCTCAACTAAGACAGCAAACTCGCGCTCCTGCTGAGGAGCAATCAGCAGTCTCAACTCGTCTCGCAGACCATCCTCGAAACGAACACACCTCTCATGCTCAGAGGCCACAATGCCCCTGGCATACCTGCTCAGTTTCAAGAACTCAGCCTCGTACTCAGAAACAGATTTACTCCCCTGAACAAGCCTCAGAAATGCCTTTCGCTGGGAGTCAATATAACTAGCTCCAATGTACTTCTTTTGATATGCAGCCCTGAAATAATCCCATATCAAATCCTCCGCTGCCACACTGTCCCGAACCGTGAGCCACCACTGGTATGACTCATCCCGAAGAAGCGATACGATGCCCTTCAGCTTCTCTTCAGCAGTCAGGTCCAGATCATCCATGATCCGCTCGGTTGCCTCCAGCCAATATTCAGCAGTGCTGGGAGCAACACCAGAAATACCTCGAAAGAATTCAGCCCCATTTGCCCGAAGTCGCTCAGGCACAGATTTTCTAACTCCTGCACCACCACCTACACCAGCTACCCTTTCCAACACTCGCAGCATCGCCTGTGACACTGCATCGTCCCAGTCTGATCTTGGAACTTACCACCTCCAGCTGGTGGCGGAACCGGTATCTCATTTTCTGAACCCTGACCCGATCCTACGGGCTCAGAAACTGTCATCCTACCCCTACCTCTACCACGAGTATTACGACCACGTCCGCCTCGAGTGCTCATGACTAACCCTTCTACGTATCTGATTAAAGAATTTTATGCATCAGTATTTATTCCACTTGTTTAAAAGCAAGTCTTATGAATATTAAAGAGGATTTGTTCTCGCGAGTTCACAGAATCCTATCAGTTTCAATCTCTAAAGTAGCATACTATTGCTATTCATCAGATCATATCACATCCAATCAAATCACAAAGAATAGTTCAGGGTACTTACCTGGGCGAACTGGTGCCGGAGACTCGGTGCCATGCCTTTCAAACTATAAAAACACTTAAAATAAACTCTTAAAAACTTTTTGGGCCTCAGGCCCACAGCCGAGCCTTTGAACTTGGCTCTGATACCACAATTGTAACACCCCAAACCCGGACAAGACACCACGTCCGAATCTGGTATGTTAGGGGGGAAAACGTTTTTGAGAGATCAGATTTTTCGTTTAAAAGCGGGGTGGAAACATAGTGAACTTGAAGAAAATTGGAGTAGGCTTGTTTGAAAACAAATGGTGTACTTGAGACCCGGAGATTTTGAAAACTTATCCAAAGTATATAGTTAAAAACGAGTTGATTTCATTTAATAATTCCAATAGTTTCTTAGTGCTACTTTAAAATATTTTTTTGACTTAGTAGAAAATCGAGTTTGATTTGAAGATCATTTGAGTTTATTTTATAACAAAACATAGTGAGATACCCGATGGTATAGTTTAAAACACATTGCGTTATAGTTTTGAAAACATTATCTTTCCAAATCTTTAGTAAAATTACGTACCAAGTTATTTTGTTAAGCATGTTAAGAATTTAATTAAAACATAACCATCATAAAACATAAATTAAAGGCCTTTTACAAATCCAAATTAAAACCCAAATAAAAATAAATAAGCTAAAGTACCCAAAGTGAATAGTCTGAGCAAAAACTTTTATTAAAGCATGGCATGTGCATCCCGAGTTCACCCCGGCTCCATGTCCGCGTCTACGAGTCACCTGAAATGTCAAAGGAGAGGGTGAGTCGAATGACTCAGTGCATAAATCCCGCTCCCGATGAAACAACATGCTAACACACATCATACATAGCAACATAATTAATGCAACCCGATCCTAACCATCCGTATCTCCTTTTCTACCCCGTGTGGTACCAAACGACTGGTGGTGCCAAACCACTGGTGACGCAAAGTCACGATATCCATAAGTGTGTTACCAAAACACTGGTGACCGAAGTCACAAATCCAATGATGGGGCCAACCCATCGTGTGATACCAAATCACTAGCAGACAATCCCATATCTCAAGTGGGGCCAACCCACGGTGGTGTCAAACCACAGGGACGAGTCGCAATGAGGTGCCAAACCTCTGGTGTCCCAAAGACACAAATGTGGTACCAAACCACTGGTGACCGTAGTCACAATAATCGAGTGATGGGGCCAACCCATCGTGTGATACCAAATCACTAGCAGACGATCCCATATCTCAAGTGGGGCCAACCCACGGTGGTGTCAAACCACAGGGACGAGTCGCAATGAGGTGCCAAACCTCTGGAGGTGCCAAACCTCTGGTGACCCAAAGTCACAAAGTGTGTTACCAAAACACTGGTGCTCGTCAGCACAAAATATCACTGCCCCCTCCACTCATATCACCCATCATCATACCAACTCATGTGATCATGCATATCATACAAGTCATACATATCATGCTAATATGTTTTACATCATTATCCCATATCACAAACATCTATAGTCATGGTACCATATAGATACATCAGTAAGCTCAAAACAACACTGACTTACCCGAGTCCAAGATCATACCCGAAAGGGTATCATATCAATCCATCAAACTGCCATGATTTTAATAGGCAAACAGGTTTAATAATAATATCACTAAGTATGGGTGTGTTAGCTACACACCTGGTAATACGAGTCTAAAAATCCCAACGAATCGATCTAAGTCCCTCGATTATCTGGCTCCTATAATCGGCCAACATAGGGGTTAGTACACATAAACCATTCGGCCAAAGGCTTTATACCAAGAGGAGTCATTTCAAACCCTTACCTTCACTTCTTAACTTGGTTTCCAACCAACCCCGAACCACAATGGTCCTTCTAAGACAATCGGCCACCACCTTGAAAAGAATAACAGTTAATCCTTTATCATTCATGACTTAATCGAAACCAGACGATTAAACTAACAACAACCAATCACTTACCCCTTACTAATCAATTGACAGAAGAAAACGGCTCCTCATGCTTGCTTCCACAATCCAATGACCCTCCAAACGGTTGAAGCAAGAAACCCAACACTCCACTGATATTCGGCCAAGGAAGACTACTAGGAGAAAGGGAGATATTTGGCTAAGTTGAAAACAATGGAAAGAAGAAATCGGCACTAGGTGTTTTAACACCTCTATTTTCGGTTTTGGGGGAAAAGACAATGTGAAAAAGAAACAGGGTTTCGGCAATAATGCTTAGGAAAAGAAAATAAAAGTTTGAGAACAAAATGGTTGTAGTTTCGGCACAAAAGAAATGAGGAGAACAAATGGGTGATTCGGCTATCACGGTTTCAAGAAGAGAAGAGAATTCGAGTAAGGAAGAAACAAGTTTCGGCTTACTAACACAAAAAGTAAACAATTTCGGCCAAAGAGAGCTTATGTTTCGGTTTGCAAAAGAAAAGATGAAGAGCTTACTAGGAATTTCGGCTTGACACCTAAGTGACCGAATATGCACCAAGTTACCAAAATGAAATTCGGCTACTAACTCCCCCACTCCAAGCTGTCACTTCCCCACTCCCAACACCCACAAATTCGGCCAACATCCCTCCATTCACTCACCACCACACCTTCAAACAACAAGATCAAGTCTTTCTCCTAAAGTTCCTCTCCACCTTGCATTTGAATGTGAAGACTTGGTCCAAGTAGAATCTAAATTGCTCTCAACCTCTTCCTCCTTGCCGTCCCAAGATGAAGCCAAAATGGAGACTCTGCAGCTCGAACACTAGACCTCCACCACATGTAGATGACGCCACACCAAGCTCCCTCATGTAGCGCATGCTTTGCCACTAAGCTAGCTCCTTACTTGTGCAACAAAACAACAAATTATCTTCTTAAACCCCAGCTTCCTCAGCTCCCTTCACCTAGCACCCAAAAACCAAAATTTTCCTACCTACTCAGGCACACTCCTAGCCCACAATTAAGCCCCGATACTACACAAACAACAACACAGCACACAAAACTCATGCAATAACATGCAACAACAAACTAGCCCCTAACCCGGGATATTACATGCCAACTGTTGGTTAAATGGTAATATGTTTAAGTATAAGTTGCATTGAAATGGTAAGTGCTCAAATGAAAATATGCTTGAGCTCATGCAAGAGTGATAAGGTTTAAAGTTATTTAAAATCCTACTATGCTAGGGATGATATGTATAAATGATGCTGTGGATTTATTCACCTTGTGAGTTGTTGAATATAGCTTCATGAATCTTGCAGTATCGATATTGATTATCCTTGATATGTATAAGTTTCATACATGAATCTAAGCATTCATTACTTACGTAGTTGTTTCCTTTACTTTTCAGATTATTGGAAACTCGATCAGATTGGAAGCTTGTCAAAGCTATATCACACTATCCATCGGTTCTATCGATACTTTCGGATGTTTTGATTTTGGTTATAATGGCATGTATTGTAACATCCTGAATTTTAGGGCCTGTGCATTTTGTGTAATGTATGCTTAAAATATTAATTTGAGAATTAAGGTATAAATGGGGGCCCAGGTTTGGGCTGAGGCCCTGATTAAATATTCCGTTTAGACACTTTTGGGTTTAAAATAAAGTATTAGCAGTTTAATTGACACATTGGGCTTGTGGCCCAGCAACTAGGGGCGCAGTAAAGGGAAGCTACAAGTGGCGTTACTAGTGCATGAGGAAGGCCCAAATTGTGGCTGCTTGAAGCTCAAGTTTTAGGGCTAAATTTCGGCACTTAAAGGGAGCAATAGGGGGGACGGAACAAGGCTATTTTTTAGGGATTTTTAGTGTTTAATTTATGGGGATAATAAACTGATAAATGAGGGAGGAGTTGGAGTTAATTAAGTCTCTTTTGGATGAGTTAGTAGATTAAGATAAAGGAGAAAAGATAGGATTTATCTGCAAGGTTAGGTAAGTGCCGAGATTTCTATAAATAGGGGGGATATCTCATCAATTCCGGCAATTGAACCCTACTCTCCTTGTGCCGAAATTTGCTGCTAAAGCTCTCATCTTTTCTCTTTTCTCTGCCGAAATTTCTACTCTATTCTCCCTCTCCTTTCTTTTTCTTCAGTTGGCCGAATCCTCTCTTTCACATCTCTTTGAGACACCTTAGCCGAATCATCAAGCCTCTCTTCACTCTCTTCTCACTTTCCCTTGTTAGCCGAAACATACCACCCAGATCTTCTAAAAGAAAAAGCTGAAAACGCAATAGTTTATCCTTTTCGGGATTTTTCATAAAAGCCGAAATCGTGAGATCTAGTCTTCTGTGTGTGCCGAAATCACTCTGGGGTGCCTACTTGTGCCGAAATCTGGAGGAAACTTTAGGTAAGTGTTGATTTGAGAAAACCAAATCTTTTTCGGCTTTTCAAAGTCCCTAGCCGAATGGCTATTTAGAAACTAATCTCTTATTTCTCTCTTATTTTCGGCATTCTGGGATCTGAAGAGGAGTCAATCGCGTAGATCTCTAAGTCATAAGTTCGGTAACACTCGAATCGTGTTACTTTCGAGATTTCAAGGTAAGAGGATCTATTAGTTTCAATGTGTAAATTCAGGTATTTATTAACCCTTGGCCGATTGTAGGGGAGGTCTTATTTTTACATTTTTCCTGCTTTTTAAGCAAAGTTATAGATCGGTTTAGCAAGGGTATCGACATTAATCAGGTGTGTGACCTTTCCCCCTATTAGATTGGGTGCTAATATATATATATATATATATATATATATATATATATGTATAAATCTGCTATACTCTGTTAAATGCCTAAATCCCGGCATTATGATTGAAAACCCGAGGAGGGTAAAGGCTAATCATCAGGTTAGTGATTTCTGTCCTTCTTCAGTAATATGCTTTGTATGCCGATTTCTCTGTATGCTTGGGGTTGGGTGAATGATGAAAGGGGAAGTGATCTGTTCTGGTGGCTTATGCCATTTCAGCCTGGTGACTCTGTCACAACTCTGACGATGAGCAGCATGACTGCCATCGATGGTGTGTAGCGGTGTGGGTTGATTGTAGAAATCCCCAATGGTGTGATTGGCAGGTAAGGGTGGCGTGTAGCGGATGGAAACCTAGGATTGGGTTGGGTTATGTATGTTATTTGCTATATTATGTTTTATATTCTGATTTGTGGGCTAAGGCCCAATCTGATGGTGCACGAGGGTTGCACACTGAGTTTTGCGACTCACCCTATTATTTTAACAATTTCAAGTAGCACTTAGTGCATTGGACCGGGCTGGAGAGGAACGCAAGGTGGCCATGCAAAAGAACATTTGGATTCAGCAAAAAGACTTTAGTTTATTATTTTATATTTTTATTTAATGGGTTTTAAAATTTTATTGTCATAAGCCATGGGCCATTAGACTATTATACTTTATTTTGGGCTTTTATTATTGTTAGATACTTAAATTTTAATTAAACTAAGGCTTTGGTTTTTAATTCATAAAACAAAAAATGCAATTAATATATTATTTAAACTTATCAAGTTATTAAGTTTTCCCGAATAAAAGATTGAATATATGAAGAAAATATTTCCCGAAATTGCGACATCTTTTTCAAAAATCTCCTTAGTGACATGCCAGATCCGGCTGTAGTGTTTGGGCCGGGTTTGGGGTGTTACATGTATAGGTATTTTGGTTAATGTTGGCCTATATGTAATTTGTTGAGATTAGCCACTTATTTCGGCTTGTTTTAGATGCTTAATTATGGCTTGTTGAAATGAATAATGTTGATTGTAGGTTGACACTGAATTGGGTGAGAAATATGGCTTGTAAAATGGTCTATTTCCGTCCACACAGGCATGTGTCTCGGCCGTGTGTCCCCTATATCTTTTAAAGAGTGCAAGTCAGTATATTCACACGGCCTGGCACACAAGCGTGTGGCTTGGCCATGTGACCAAGTCAGAGAGTTACACGGGCATGGACACGGGCTGAGACACGGCCGTGTGTTTCTAATTTGAATTTCCACATGACCTGAGACACGGGCGTGTCTATTGACCGTGCGAGCACACGGCCTGGCCCCTGCAGTGTTGAAAATTTTAAATGTTTCCAAAAAATTTTCTGAGTTTCCGATTCAGCCTTGATTTGTTTCTAATGCATAATTTGGGCCTCGAGGCCTCGTATAAGGGGCAATATGTATGATTTTTATTGGTTTTTTACATGAATTCTCTATGATATGAAATTTTTGCATTTTCTAGTTGTTTGATTTGTAAACTCCAGTAATGCTCCGTAACCCTGTTTCAACGACAGATTCGGGTTAGAGGTGTTACAATCAATCCCTCAAATTTTGAAACCCTAAGTATTTAATAAATTTTCCTAATCATATTAGAATTTTGGTTTTCCTTTTCAAGCTAAACAATAATTTTTTTACCTATTTCTTCCCCCATTCTTTCTTCATATTTTCTTTTACAATTATTTTCTCTTCTTTTGCTAGAAGTTTTATTTTGATCCCGAGTTTGAAACCAAGTTCCGTTCAATCCATTATTTGTGTCAATTTAGTGTAACACCATCAATTTCATCTAAAACATACCAAGATCAGTAAGAAAATTCCAAATCTTGATAATTAGGTCTCAAATATCTATAGAATTCCTGTTCTTAAACAATTTCAAAGTCGAATAAATGATCTTTTACAAGTTTTCTCGAAAATCTTGATAATTTTGATAAATCTAGAAAGTCGACATTAATTTTTACATATTTGTCGATCAAAAGACCCATTGTAGGTATCCCTAGTCAAGCTTAGACAAGGGGATCATTGTGCGAAACCTTAGAAATCAAGTGTGTTCTTTTACAAGAAAGTTGAGACAAAACTGAATCTAACTCAGGTCACATGGCCTACCACATAGGTATGTGGGTTGCCCGTATGGACTTCAATGTCATGTCACCCCTAAAACCATAGGATGTTCAACTTTCACATGGCCTAGAACCCTCCACATGGTCGTGTCATCCTTGTAGGTTGACTTTTTGAATTACAATCTCTCACACGGTAGTGTACCCCTTCTGGGTGGCTCAGAGCTTCCCACACAGTCTGGTCACACGGCCAATTGTCCCTAGTAACTTAAATATTATAGTTTTGACCCAAAATTTTATATTTTGATCAAATTAGTCCCTGAATAGGTTTCAAACTATTTTTAGTGAATTAAAATATGCAAATAGGTCCCTGATGATATGAGATATGCTAGAATTCATGATTGATTGATTTAATGTGATATTTATTTATATTTATGAATATTTACATGAGTTATGAATAGTATATGTTACCTTTGTATATATATACTTGCGATCGTATGAATAACATGCCTATATTTTTATTCATACTGAATACATGAAAAGCTTGAATTGCTACTGCTTGGCATGTGTTAGAGTATTTAATATGCCTTAATGCATTGCTTGGGTTGGGTTGTTATGAACGAAGGAAGATCAAGCAGTATATCTACAAGAAAAATGGCATGTGTAGAGCATAACCATGCGACAGTTCTTAACTGCAATTCGTTGTGTATTCGCAGCCAAATGGCAGATTCCATCTGTGGGTACTACTGTGAATCCACAGCCAAAGGCCAATTCCAAGGCGAGTTTGTGTTGTAAAATCTACAGCTAAAAAGCAAGTTTTATCTGCTGGACTTTTATTGTGAACCCACAACCAAAGGTCAATACCAACCATAAGGACTTGATGTGTATCCACAACCAATATGACAATTGTTATTTGTGAACCAGTAGTGGTTTATCCACAACATAGCGTAAAGGGTGAAGAGTTCTATGGAACTCCTACTTTGGTGTTTAACAACGGGGTAGGAATTATTCTATTTAAAACCCAAAACTATATGGCATCATTTAGATCGTGTGCATACAAATATGAAATTTATATTATGATACATATGCGTGAATCTATTTACATATATCTGTACATATATGCCTGAAATACGATTATTAAGGCAATTCTAATGATTTGATTATCCTGAAAACTATTATTGTGATTACTATTAAGCCAACGATGGTTGCATTTGAAAAACCGATATAATGAACTGAATTCCTATCTTTAATTATTCTATGAAATGTTAATTAATGTGTCTTAACAAGTTTCACATTGACTTTGTTGTAAATGGACTAACATTGAGCGCCAAAGCTGTAACATCCTGAATTTTTGGGCCTATGCGTTTAATGGGTGAACATGTGTAATGAGTTAAATTAAGTGTTAGGGGTCCAAATTGGGCTCAGGCTTAGGTAGAGGCCTTGATTAAAATTATCTGTTTGGGCATTATAGGGTTTAAAAGGTAGTATCTGTGTTTAAAATACCAAAGTGGGCTTGTGGCCCAATATTAGGAGGTGACGCCACACAAGGGAGTAAGGGGCCCAAATTTAAGTTTCATGGAGTTCAATTTTTTTAATTTAAGTTAGCTAATTTTCAGCATTAGGGTTAGGTGAAGTGGATGGCAACAAGGCTAAAAAATAGGAGGATTTATATGGATTTTATAATTGATAAAGTAGAAGACAAAAAGGAGAAAAGATAGGAGCCTATCTACAAGGAAGATGATGGCCAAAAATCCACCACTCAGAGGAGTAAAGAAATCGGCTACTACATGGCAAAGGGGTGCTAAATTTTCCCTTTTTATTTGCTTAATTTTTAGTTATCAAGAAGGGCACTTTCGATTTTTCATAGGTAAGTGCCAAAATTTCTATAAATAGGGAGGGTTCTCTTCTTTATTTTTCGGCATTTAGGGTTTCCATCTTTTCTTTCTCTTCTCCTATGAGTAGAAGCCGAAATTCCTACCCCTATTCCCTCATCTTCACTTTGATTCAAAAGCCGAAACTCCATTGTTCTTTTCTCTTCTTTCTTCTAAAAGCCGAAAACTCTATTATTCTTTTCTCTTCTTTCTTCTAAAAGTCGAAAACTCCATTATTCTTTTCTCTTCTTTCTTCTAAAAGTTGAATCTCTATAGATTTCTTCAAATCATCTTCTCTTTCTGATTTTCGCAAAAAGCCGGAATCCTCTGGGAGTAGCCGAATCTTCTCTAGTAAGATCTCTTAGATCTAAAAGCCAGAAACACTAGTTCCTGAATCTCATATCACTTTTCGGGATTTCAAGCCTCTGAACAACACATAGGGCAGATAGCAGCTGTGTTGGCTACGAATAGCGTTGACTTAGAAAGTCTCGTTCTAACGGTAATCAGGTGTGTAGATCCTTATCACATAAGTTTTATTTTGTATTATACCTGTTAGGGGCTGAAAAGCCGGAAAATAAGGCTGTATGAACAGTCGTGTGTAGATCTCTAGCACACTAATAATCTGTATGAATATATATATGTTATGTTATGGGCTAAAAGCCGAAAAATGGGTTGTGTAAACAGTCGCGATACCCAAAAAGGGTTAGGCAAGGAATGCCAGGTACGTAATCATAGAACTTCTCTATGTGTATCGATGTATACGAAAGACTGTAATCTCTTAGGTAGTAGATTGTTTGGTTTTGCATGAATGTATGCATGGGATGGGTTTGTTATGAAAAGGGGAAGAGCATGTTAGATCACATGGTGATCGGTGGTAGAAAACCCACCTAATGAAATGCTAGATCACATGATGATCGGTGGTAGAAAACCCACCTAATGAAATGTTAGATCAAATGGTGATCGGTGGTAGAAAACCCACCTAATGAAATGTTAGGTCACTTGGTGATCGGTGGTAGAAAACCCACGTTAAAATTCCTGATTGATAAGGAATAGGCAGTATGACTGTCGATATGGTGTGTAGCGGTTGGTGGGTTGATTGAAGAAATCCCCAAGGTGTGATGGTTGGTACGGGTTGGTGTGTAGAGGATGGAATTCTAGGATGGGTTGGGCTTTGCATCATTTATTATCTGTCATGTGATTATGATTGTTGCCATTGTGTATGGGCCAGGGCTCATAATGTGTTTGTGGGCCCAAGCCTTTTATGTGTTTTTGGGATTTACACACTGAGTCTTGGTGACTCACCCTATTATTTTTCCCTAACTTTTTAGATGAGCAGTAGATCGTGGACATGGGAGCCGAGACGGACTCGAGGGGCCATCAAGCTTTATTTCTACAAATTATTTTTGGGTTTTCCTTTAAGTTTTTTTTTGGGAATATTTAGGTAATAAGGCCCCATAGTTTATATTCGCCTAAGTAGTTTTTTTTAATATTTGCAGCTTATGAATTTATGTCAAGGGTTTATTTATACCAAATAATAATAATACAAGGTTTCTTTTCAAATGTCACTTATTTATTCAAATATTGCCTAATAACTTATGATTTTCTAAAACCAACTTAGCAAAAGATTTTAACATTCAACCCGTAGCATACCAGATCTGGTCGAAATGTATGGGTCGGGTTTGAGGTGTTACAAAAGCTCACTCCCCTTTTAATTTCATCCTTATAGATAACCCACCTGGTTAGAACGTGAGCACAACATCCAAAGGGTCTCGGTACAATCCAATTTATTTTCAATTTGTTAAGATGTATTCTTTTGGTTTATTTTATTATTTGAGGTCTATAATGTTTTATTTGAGCTGTGGCATAAGATTTATGACTTAGGATTTTTTTATTATTGCATGACATTTAATTATGATTTTAATTAGGACGTTAAATTTTTACTAATAATTAATGATGCATGAACCTCGATTTTTATTAAAAACTTAAGAAAATACCATTTTTTCTGCTACTAGAAGAGAATTTAAAAATTAAGGAATAATAAATCGACATATAAACTAAGTTTCTATTAAACTAAAAAATGTTTTAAATAAACTCTTTTCAAAAACTCCAATAACCCTATCAGGTCATCTCAGTGGCTAATGTAATCTTTCAGAATTGGGTCTAACATCTAGGCCGGGTCGGGGAGGTTACAAGACATTTGATGAATTTTAGTACCAGCTGATCCTGAAGAAACGCTTGACCAATTGATGGAAGCAAAGGGAAAATAGGTCTAATAAAAAACCACATTTTTGGATACAAATATCCTGCCAATTTTTCAAGGCATTTATAATCTTTATTAGTTGAGCTATAGCCAAGAAAGGTGCATGGCTTGGACCTATTTTGTAGTTTGTGTTTGTTATAGGTCTAATATAAGGATAGCAGCAAAATCCAATAATTTTGAGGTGCTTGTAATCCAGCTTGATTTTGTACAACTTTTCATGAGGAGACTGCTCTTATAGCACGGGAATAGGAAGCCTATTAATTAAACACAACATTAAGGAATGCATGTGTCCAAACATGCATGGGCAAAGAGGATTAGGCAAGCAAGGTAAGACCATTTTCAACAATATGTTTATATTTCCTTTCTATAAGACCATTTTGTTTTAATGTATGAGGACATGTCAGCTTATGCTGAATGCCAGATTTTGAGAGAACATCTGTGAAAGATCGAAATTCACCACCCCCAATCATTTTGAAACACTTTGATCTTTCAACTATATTGAACTTCAACAAACTATTAAAACTGCATAAACCAATCAAGGGCTTCTAATTTATTTTCTGAGTAAATACACCCAAGTATATCTATTGTAAACATCCACAGAGGAGACATAATAAACACAACCTTCTAAAGAAACTTGAGCTTGACCCCATAAGTTTGAAACAATCAACTCAACAGGGGAGGAACACACTGTTGTAGAAGTAGGAAAAATGAGTTTATGTGACTTCCCATGTTGACAAGCTAAGCAAACAATTGTATTTTAGTTTCATTTATGCCACAAATGAAAAATATAATTAGTAGCTGATTTGCTATAATTTGATACGTCAAATTAAAATTTCCATTACACTCGAGAAGCTTATTCTCAAGGAATTTAAGTGTTTTTGTATATGTTTTTATTGATTTTTAGTTTCAGGCCTTAATAAACGTTTTTGCTGAGTTTTGCCCCTTTTGAGACCCAAATTAGCCTAACGATATCATGGGCAACCTAGCGATGTGATTGAGTGTGTGTAGGGAGACAATAATGACCCAATCTCGAGGAAAACATCATTCAGAGTGGGTGTTGTGACACTGATTCCATGAAAGTCACAACACCAAGACCTATCACCTTGAGGATGCAAAACTTTAACGAAAAATCAACATAGAAGCTTACTGTCATGAGAGACGTGATACAGGGGGATGAATTTCGTGACACCATACCTAACACCGAGACTTCAAGGTTACAATACCCATAAAGGTGTTGAAGTGAAGAAAATTCAAGCCAACTACAGTGATGTCACAACACCGAGGAGTGGATATCGCGAAACCAAGACCCCTAAATTCGCCACTGTTTTAGGTATCGTGACACCAAATCCTAGGTGTCGCATTACCACTTCCTGCAGGGAAAAATTAGTTACAGGGGTAGTCTTTTGCCCAACACATTACCCAATCAAAACACATCTAAGGGTATTCTTGTTAACAAATTTTGATTGTAATCATGTTTTAAAGCCACTTTAGGCTGAGAACAAAAAAAAAAAGCTGTTAACTTTACTTCTTTTTATATTTTAGATTTTTAGTTAGCTTCTTCTTCCTTTCCTATGGTTTAGTTTCAAGCTTTTTCTGGTTTTAATGTTATTTAGTTAGTTTCTACTGTAGTTGGTTTATTTGCATTTTGGTACTCCAACTCTCTTTGTATTTTCAGTTTAATCCATAGTCATTAATATAGATCAGCTCCATTATCTTTTCTTAGATTAAAATCTGAACTTTAGTGTTATTTTTCACCATCATTGTTGCCACATTCATCTTCTTCAAGAAACTCTCAAGAAAACTTTAAGCTTTCTTTAACCTTCTTTTTGTGCTTATTTTAATGTATGTTTTGAATGTATGTTGGTTTGTTGCTTGTATGGAAATGATGTTGAGTAGCTAAATCTAAAGTGGTTGGTTGATGGAAATGTTGCTTAGTTAGTTTTTGGTACAATGACTAAATTGTAAAAATTAGACTAAATGGAATAAAAGTCAAAACTTAGAATTGATGCCTCTAGGGAAAAACATAGATAGGTGAGACCGAAAGGAGATCCTATTAAGCACCAGCTTGGTTGTCCCACGTTAGTTTGGTGAGGTCGAGAGATAAATAGGACTAAATTGTCTAATTTGGTAAAATAGAGACTAAGAGGTAAAATTGAACCAATTAAAATTTTAGGCTTTTTATGTCCATATTCCAAAGAATAATCAACAACATGGAAGTCAACCAACCACTTTTTCTATTGAACTGTTAATTGCTTAATTTTGCCTGTTTTACAATTTAGTCATTTTTACTGTTAGGTAATTAATTACCGTAATTAACCCAAATTATAAATCATCGTAATATAAGCCTTTTAGTGAGTAGTTAGCTAGACTTTTTGATTGCATGCTTGTTACTTAGGAATAACTTAGCCCTGAACTCTCTAGGGTTTGATCCTTAGAATACTCAAGTGTTCCATTGTAACACTATAATTATTACAATTCGACTTGTCACACTTGCAGTACACTGCTAGATTATTGATTGTTTTTTTGTTGAAGTTGTTGGCATCGTTGTCAAGGAGTTTGTGTTTGATTGAATGACTTATGTAATTGATGCATGTTTGATTAGGAACATAATTAACAAAAGCTAAGGTTATAGACACATTTCTTTATTTTGTTTTAATGGTTTCCATAATTTTGCCTTGATGATAATTGATTGATAGTCAGGTTTAATAATGACTATAGGTGGCTCGCAGACTCACTCGTGTCTGATGTGAATGGTAACTTAGCGCCTAGCTGGGGTATGATGGCAACTATGGGAGGCAAGGATATGAGTTTCCCTGTTATTCTTATGGTTATGCGTATGGAATGGATAATTACAATCAGGGAGAATAGGTGGTAACTTAACATCTACTTTGTATTCCTTGTAACACCCCTTACCCGTGTTCAACGCCGGAACAGGGTACGAGGCGTTACCGGACAATAACACTTGCAACTGAACAAATTCAAGGCATAAATTTTCGTTTAGAATTTAAAACTTTTATCTTATATCATCAAGTCCCTAAAATGGGCCTACGAGGCCCAAAACATGCTTTGGAAGAGATTCGGGACTAAACCAAGAACTTTTAAAACTATTGGAACATTTAGAAAATTTCCTTGTTTTGGAGAGTCACACGCTCATGTGGGCAGGCCGTGTGGTTACACTCGCCCGTGTGGCCCAAGACATGCCCGTGTCTTCCACCCATGTAACTCTCTATTTATGACATCATCATTCGTTTTGGGTCGCACGACCAAGTCATACACCCGTGTGCTAGACCGTATCCTCCACACGGCTGAGACACACGACCGTGTCTTTGAATATGTGGTCAAGAAGTTGGCTATTTTCCAAGCCAAATTCTACCCTATCATGCCCATACTTGAGTATAACTTCAATGACACATTTCATGACATATTAAAGCTACCAAAACATCCATCACACACACGTAACAAGTCATAGCATACAATTTACTCAACCATGGAATGCATCATCATGAGTTTATTGCATAACCAATTTATTGGCCACATTAAATGGCCTTATACAACAATGGACTCCGAATATCATAAGTCATTATTCTAAGACAACTCATAGTAACATATACACATGACCAAGTTCCCTATACATGCCATAACCAGAAGTATAAAATATTCGATACCTAAACTGTAAGCTTGATAGTGTGATAGGTTCTCCGGCAATTTCTAACCCGAGCTAACCTGAGCACATTATAAACACGGAAAACAACTGAGTAAGCTATAAAGCTGAGTAAGTATGTATTTAAATAATAAAAAATTGATTACCATGCTTTTAACAATCCTCATTATAAGCTCTCAAGATAATACCATCATTATTGCATAAAATTTCACAATTCATTTATGTTCATCTTGAGCTATTTACACGAGTTACAGTCACTAAATTATTTTTATCTGGAGCTACGGAACTCCAAATTAAGATCCGCTAATTTTCCCTAAAACTAGACTCACATATCTTATTAGCATAAAATTTCCATAATTTTTGGTTCAGCCAATCAGTACAATTTATTCTTTAAAGTCTTCCCTATTTTGCTGTCCGACAATTCCGAACCCTCTTTACTAAAAATTAATTATCTTGTTGTACAGAACTTGAATGACATTTCTGTTTATTTCTCTTGAAAATATACTCCTTAATAAATTCAATCATATAAATTTTATCCCATTATTATTTTTTTACAATTGTTAATGAATTTCCTAAATCAGAAAGGGGGTTCCGAAATCATTCTATCTCTGTCTCACAAAAATTCAAATATCTCAGAATGTGAAGTTCGTTTTCTTACACCGTTTCTTTTATGTGAAAATATACTCAATAAGCTTTAATTCCATATCTTATTCAACATCTGATTCGATTGCCACCATTTTTGGTGATTTCTCAAAGTGATACAACTGTTGTTGTCCAAAATGTTTTATTGTTGATTTTACTCTATCATGTTTTCTTTATATTAATTTTTCATTTACACACATATAACACCAAGGTATATCCATGGATAGTCATTCCAATAACTAGTCATTATCAAATATTTACAAGCCATTCATTGGCCAATTTAATCCATACATCAACAACAAAGACTTGAGCATATCATTTCTCAACTTAATTTGGCCTAAAAGCCTCACACATAATCATCAATCACATTTACCACATATTCATACATCATAAGCATGGACTTACAATCACAAGGTTATTCTCATAGGTATAACTTACTCATTTACGTTCTTACCAAAATTCGATCACATACCGAGCACATTGCTCATAGTGTATACATACATATATCTGCACTTAATCGTCACATAATCATATTCATTTACACTGTAGTCCTTTTTCCATCTTTAACATAAACTTTAATTCTTACCTCGTTGAACCACTTGGAATATCGAAGGATACTCAGAAATTTTCATACACGTAGTAAGATGCCAATTCCATATCCCAGATATGGTCTTACATGGGATCACATGTCGATGCCAATGCCATATCCCAGATATGGTCTTATACGGGATCTCATATCAATGTCGACTCCATATCCCAAATATGGTCTTACACGAGATCGTATGTCATTGCCATGTCCCAGACATGGTCTTACACAAATTCATACCGAAGCCAGGTCCCAGACGTGGTCTTACACGGAATCATTATTCAATGCCGATGCAATATCCCAGATATGGTCTTACACGGGACCTCAATTCGGTGCCGAGGCCATATCCCATATATGGCCTTACACGGGACCTTGTTAATCTATATTCGATATAGTAAAACTTCATTATTTTTTTCATCGCGACCTCATCAACCAACTTCATAAAGAAAAATATACATTCATGTAATATCAAGCATTTAAATACATAATAACATAATGTTGATTTATTACACACAAACTTACCTCGACTTAAAATGGCGAAAGGGACCGAGTCGTTCAATATGCGTCTTTCCCCCGTTCTAAGTCTGAAACTCTTTTTTCATTATTACTGACCTTGAAAGCTTGAAAACCCTATCCACGGCTTCCCACATGCTAAATTCGGCCAAGCAAGAAGATGGAAAAGGGTTTTTGGCTTTTATCTTATCTTTTAGTCCATTTAATTACTAAATTACCAAAATGCCCCTAACTTAAAAATATCCTATTTCACTTATCTCATGTCCAATTTTGTCCAAAAATTTAACCAATGGTCTAATTACCATTTAAGAACCTTCAATTTAAAATTCCATAGAAATTGGACACTTCTAACATGTGGAACTCAACTTTTGCACTATTTACAATTTAATCCTTTTGACTAAATTGAGTGCCCAAACGTCGAAATTTTTGAACGAAATTTTCATGAAATCTTTCTGTGAAATTGTAGACCATAAAAATACAATAAAAATAAGATTTTTCTCGTCGGATTTATGGCCCTAAAACCACTGTTCCGACTAGGCCCAAAATCAGGCTGTTACATTCCTCGTGTTCTTATTAAGATGTGGGGTATGTATTGTAAATAGCCTAATGAAGATCGCTACACTCGATTTGGTACACTTGAGGATGACATGTTTGTATGCCATGACACTATGAAAACCATACAGAATCAATTGGACTTAGTGTTAAAAGTCGTCCGATGTCAAGCTAGGGAGCATATTTCGGTGGAAGATTGTGTAAAGTCAGATAACTTGGAACTTAAAGAAGAGGCCCCCTATACAATTGTATTGAGGTTTCCATACCTAAGTTAGTGGACCAGAACCTTGCATATCTTGACCACAACACTGATGCACACTACAACCCTGAAATGACTGAGCTGACTTGCCTAGATCAATGAACTAATGATGTTTCACAATCATTTCTAGTCCCTAATCCATATTAGATATTCCAGAAAAGGTTTCATCAAATCTATACGAGCATTTTTTCACTATATGACCAATTTTTCCATATAGTTGACATTGAGGTTGATTGTGAGAAAAACAGCCCATATGGCCTCTGCCACATTAAAAGCTTCTACTATGTTGAAAACCACCTTTAAACTTCTACTTGTGCCCCTGATTATAACTCCTACTATAACCACTTGAAGTAAAATTCCTTGGACTGACTTTCACTGTCACTTTTCTATTAATTGGCCATATTGGCTTGCACTGGCACATTGGATGCAAATTCCAACTGCCTTGCCTCACAATTAATAAGTATCTCAATAAGAAGATCAAGAGAAACACTAGTTGCTGATGCCACCACTCTAATTGACTCATACTCTACTAAAAGCCCTGCAAGAATGATGCTCACCTACTCTTGTTCAAAAATCATACTACCAACTGCAGTGAGAATGTCACATATACCTTTAACCTTGGACAAGTAATCTTTTATAGTCAGCTTGTAACACCCCACACCCGAACCGCCCATCAGATCCCGGTATGGAGTGTCACAATTGGACTTATACTTAATTATTGCTAATTGGGCTACTATAAATAGTCTAAAAATAAAACTAACTAACAATGAATTTTTTAAAATAATAATTCTTACAACTAAGGCCTTAAGCCACTGGATATTTAATCTCTCATATTTTTGTCTCTAATAGAATTGTTTGTCTACAATACAATTCTTAAAATCTTGCTACAGACTATCTGCCCTAAAGATCCAATTTCTAAGGTGGTTATTTGGCTCCATTGTTTTGATACTAAGTTGAAACCTCCAATGGTACCCCATTCCTATGTGCATGACTCCATCTGCCTGCAATTCTCAATCTTATCTTTCCATCTAGCTTGGTCCCTCCTCTAAGTCCTCGATCAAACTTGTAAATCTTGCGAACATCAGTCACATCATTGTAAGTTCAAACGAACTTAGTGAGTTCCTTCACTAGGTCACACATAAATAAACCTATCAAATGAGGGTAACAAATTAAAATAAACTTAAAACACGAATACTCCTTGCTTACTGTAACACCCTAAAAATCTGAGTATCGATATATTGTATGTTTTGGTGTTTAGCTTATGAATAAAAATTTTCTTTTCTTCTTTTTCGTGTTTATTATAGCCTTGAAAAGGGCATAGAATTATTCGGGTATAGAATAATTTTTAGTATTGAGAATTTAGTGAAGTGGATCAAGTGACCCTGATACTTAAGTTAATTTAAGTGTCTAAAATTAGCATAAGTTGAGCTATTGGCAAGGTGGTGTTGGCGCATGAGTAATTGCATGAGGGGAGATGTTCGAATCCCTTGGATAGCAATTAGATGACTTTTATTTTTGCACTTGTATGGCAAGTGTCGGTCAAGCAATACTTATGGTAAGGATGGACTTTTTCATTTATGGAAAGTAGACTAAGGGAATAAGGTAAGTACTAACTTAAGGTATGGAATCAAGAAATTTTGGTATGATAAGGGGATATAAGGCTTGGATTAAGGGATGAGGTTTTGGAAACTTTTTAATGGCCTATTGACCATGTATGTGGACGGCATAGGGGGCTAGGGGGATGGCCGGATTTTGTTGTTGGCTTGGTAAGGTTGGGTGTTGGATGAGCATTTTTCTTTTTGGGTCAATTGGTGTTTTTCTTATCAAAATTTTCTCTCAAAATTTGCTCTCTTCCTAGCCGAATATACCTTAAGCCTTGAGGAAACAATTGCATCTTTTTACCATTTCTCCCTTTTTGACCATTTTGGTCTTAGTTTGATTACTATCATCAAGTCTTTTCTCTCTTCTTTGTGACCGAAACCATAAAGCCATTTTAGACCATTTCTTTTCTTCTCAATCTCACCATTGCCGAATTCTTCTAGCCTTCTTCTTCTTTCTCTTGTAATAGCCGAAACCTTCCTTCCATATTCACCATTGCCGCAACACCTAAAACCTCCCATCTCTTTTCTCTTTTGAAAAGGCCGAATCTTCTTCTTGTCACCAAGCCGAATCGCATCACACCCCATTCTCTTCACTTCTTCTTTTCACGATTTATCAAAAGCCGAAAACACATTTTGCCTTAGCCGATTGTTCATTAAACCCCAAGCCAAAACCTATCAACATCTAGTCGATTTCTTCCCCTATTTCTCCTTCAAAATCGATCACTCCTCTATAGTAGCCGAATCTCTCTGTGGTTCCAAACAAGGGTACAAGCGATCTCAACATTAGGGGCAAGGGTTAACTGGCATTCGATTTTCTTTCTTTTTCTTTTGGATTAGCCGAAATCTAGGGATCTAATCTCTATATATATTCTCTTTGGCCGAAATCTTGAAGGAGGATTTCGGGATCCTTTTGTAGCCGACGATTAAGGGGAGATTATTCGGGATTTGAGTATCCAAGGACAAGTGATATTTCAGGATTTAGACAATCAAGGTAAGGGGTCTTAATATTCGGCCAAAGGCCATATTGTCTATTAAGGTTGGTGGTCTTATAGGGGGAGTCGACTGTGAAAAAGAAGGAGTGTCGGTATCGATAGTATCGTACTCACTGTTATCAGGTGTGTAGCCCTACGCTAAATTTCCGATAGATTGATAGTATTAATGTTAGTATGTGTTAATAAAAAATATGTATGATAATGGCCGCGGGTACCATTCAGTGGTACATGGTATTCAGGTATGTTAACCCCTAATACTTCGTTAATAATGCTTTAAGCATGGATATGAAATGTGTATGACTCTGTTATGATTTTGGGGTATAATGCATAAAATCCGAATAATATGTATGTTGCATGGGCATATGGGTGATTTTGATAAAGGGGAAGTGTTCCGGTGGTTTTTACCACATTATCCGGTGACTTATGTCACAATATTATGTATCCGGTGACTTTGGTCACATATTATGAATCCGGTGACTCTGTCACAATTATCTAGTGGCCATGCCACAATTTATAAGGGCGATGTGCAGTTGACTGCAGCGACTGCCTTCGATGGTGTGTAGCGGATGGAGGGTCGATTTAGTAATCCCCACGGTGTGATTGGCAGGTACGAGTGGTGTGTAGAGGATGGATATCTAGGTGGGCTCGGGATTGCATTTCATTTTATATGTATATGTGATTTAATCTGTCGTTATCTGATTTGCTATGTTATGGGCTTATGACTAAATGTGATTAAAATGGGCTTTGCCAAAATGTTATCGCTAAGGCTATAATCGATTGGGCTTTTAGTGTATAGTTACACATTGAGTCTGTTGACTCACCCCTCGTGGGATATCTTTTACAGGTGACACTTAGCGTGTTGGACCGGGTCAGCGAGGACTAGGTGGTGGCTATGCTCAATTCAGTATTTCGGGTTTCTTTTTTATTAAACTTACTACGTTTTCTTTTATTATTTCAGGATTTATTTTGGGTTATGTTTTTGTAATAAGGCCACCATTAGCTGTGTTATTTATACGTTTTAAATTTTTATTCTGCTACGATCAACTTCAATTAAATGATTAAATATTTCTGACAAACAACTTAAACTGTTTTGACATCTAAACACATATGGTTTTCAAAATAATAGTAAGTTATAAATTTGGTTTTCTTTTAACTTTTAAATTTTTCTAAAATCATAAAGATAACGTTTTAATAAGAACAAACTTATTTAACAACACGATTTTCAACGCGACCACTAAGCAGATCTATTTTATACGAAACCATCATATTTTCTTATAAAACAAAACGAGATTTAATTGAAGTTTTACTCGAGGAATATACCAGATCCGGTCAGGGCTTGTGGGTCGGGTTTGGGGTGTTTCACTCACTCTAAGCGAATGTTTGATATTAGGGTGACAGACTCCACTCGATCTTTTGAGCTACTCTGCTTGCCGTGAGACCTTCCTCTGGTTGGACTCTCCTCTTGCCCGCAATCTAGACATCTCGCCATATCCACGAGTCTTATTGTTACTTCTCATCTTCCCTTCCTTTCATATTCACTGCATACAGGGTATTCGTTGTCCTCTACCTTACCTAGTTGTACGTCTGTCTACCATCTTATATCTCGTTGGTAGCGCTCTCGTGTCTTTCCACCAAGGGTCTTTAAGTCATATCCTCATTTTTGAACTTCCATGATCGAACCATTCCTTTGTGGATTCCCCTTTTTTCCATACATTGGTCTCGAAAGACTTGTTGACATTCCCATAATATATAGACCTTCAGCAGGCCTCGGCATCCTAGTGAACTCATCATCCTTCCACCTTCGCATTTGCAGTGATGGTATTACTTATTGCCCTAATGACTATACGAGCTTGTTATCCCTCCTACTCGTTTCCTCCCTAAGAGCTACCATTATTGTGGTATACTCGCAATAAACTTTCCTCGAAAAGGGATAGTCTTGGTAGACATACTGTTCCTTGGACAGTATACTTATCCTAGGAGTGAGACGCTCATCTCTTCCACGAGATTTGCTTCTCGAGTACAACTTCATTGAACTCCTCTTAATGACTCTTCAATTTGGATCCTTCTTGCAATTCCCGACTATTTCTTTTCTTCATTTACATGAACAGACCAGCTCTCACCTATCCTACCTTCCTCTACATCTCGTTGAGTCTTTCCTCATCCCTTATTAGCCTTCATCACTTTTGGTGGATTCTTCAATGTCAACTTTCCATTACACCCATTTTCATTTGCCTCTTTTCTTCACTTGCGTGGGTTCTCCTACTTGGCGCACTAGTAACATACCTTGCTCTTAATTCCCTTGTGACCTATCAATATTCATGTCCTGGTGGACTCTGTTGGCTGCCATAGCCAAGCTATGTTCTTAGGCCCTTCCCATCCCATTTATCTTGTCCTAATGGACTTATCACGTGTTTACTTTCCCGACGGATTTTCTTATATTTACTGTCCCGATAGGCTTCTTTTGTGGATGCCATGAAGCCTTTCATCCATAGTCTTATACCGTTTCATCGTCTAAGTGTATTACCTTATGATGCCATCATATTTTTCATACATGGTCTTACTCATCATACCTACCTGTAATAGTGCCTTTTATCTATGATCTTACACAGTATACCTCATACCTTATACCTTGTTGTCATGGCATCTTTCATCCAAGGTCTTATGCCATATACCTTTATCGTGTACCATGTTGTCATGGTGTCTTTCATCCATATTCTTACGTTATGTACCACATACCAGACTACCATAGCATCTTTCATCTATGGTCTTATGCCATATACCGTCATCATGGTGTTGCCCCAAAGGACTAGTTGATATCGCCATCACGGTAAATACCATTCCATAATATCTTTCCCTGAATCCTTCTCCCATTACCTCTTTTACACCACTTAACATTGGTGCTCGAAGCTTCGCCTGAGGTGGCAAATAATGGGTTCTCTCCCCATTCTCATCCTAACTTCATCTATTCCTTTAGGGTTTACCCACAATCAGGAATGCATGCACATATCATATTTCATGCTTATGCAAACACGGCATGCTTAACAACATAGACCATAATAAAAAGGTTGGAGTTTGGAGCTCACTTGAACCCTTATCATTCCCCTAGACAGTAGCTTACAACCAACAATCTACT
This sequence comes from Gossypium australe, assembly GCA_005393395.2. Lineage (NCBI taxonomy): Eukaryota > Viridiplantae > Streptophyta > Magnoliopsida > Malvales > Malvaceae > Gossypium > Gossypium australe. Next base: position 133,308,342 of record CM016621.1, read on the forward strand.
AGTTAAACTTGTGCTACATCTTAAAAGCTTAAACTTTCATAAGCATACAGAACCCTAAAATGGTTCTGAAGGTTCGTAACCGTATTTACTTATCTCATGTACACAAAAGGGTTAAGAACCTTACCCACTTATTGATTTCCCTACTTTTCCAGCTCCTTCCTTACAAGTTTTCTCTATGCAGAACCTTCTATGGTTATTCATTCTTTGAGCTACCGAAGAAGATGAAGAACAAGAGAAATTGGGACAAGGTTAGGAAGAAAATCATCCATGGGAGCCATCTCCCAACTATTTATAGCCCTTCCCGCACTAATTTCAATCCTATGAGAGTCGTTCATATTACGTCTCCCACTAAGGAGCCAACGGGTTCCATCCTAACCAAACCAAAATTGGTCCTCAACTATGTCCAATTCAATTTTTAGCTTTCTTGTTTCTTTCAATGGAGGCTACCAACTTGCAATCTCTTTCAATTTAGTCCTCCCATTATTTCTAATTTTCGGGTTATCGGGAATCCAGGTGTTACATAGCTGACCTTTCTTTTGTGAATACAAAGCATGTCTAAAACTTGAGATACTAATACTAGACTTAGTAGCAAACCCCCTTCCAATAGTTTCCCAAACATCAAAATTGGTATGAGCATTAGTTAGATGTATCAACATATCATCACACACAGTTGATAACATCCAAGATTTCAACAATTTATCCTACTGTCTATGTAGTAGAAAGTCAGAATTATCAACTAATTTTCCATTTTTATCAATTAAGAACTAAGAAGGGATACTAATTGTTCCCAAAACATATCCTTGTAGATCATATCCTTCAAGAATCAACAAAATCTGATGTTTCCTTAAAAGAAAGTTGTTTTCACTAAGTTTAACTTTATCATGCGTTGGAAATTGTTGAATTCTCTTACCAATTTCAAAAGAAACTGATCCTAGTTCTAATTGAGGGGAATTCACCTGCTTATTAGCATTTGTAGAATGATTCTGACTGTCCTCATTTCCTGGGACTACCTCTATTTCCATGAAGAATCAACAATATCTTCAACAAACCTTTAACAACAACAACTACTACTCTTTGCAACAAGAAAATCGTAGCTCTGTGCTATGTTAGAATCAACTAATAAGCAAGAATGAAAATAAAAAATAGAAAGCAGTAAAGGGTTTACTTGTTTTATTGAATAGACTCTTATAATCCATAAGGACCAAGCCTTGATATATATATACATGATCAGCTAATGGATCAGCTCAGATTTCAATGCTAACAATTGAACTTAACTCTCAACTGTCCATTAACTGAAAACTGACTTAGTTACAACTTTTAACTAACTAACCAGACTTAACTAATGACTAATAGCTAACTGCAGCAGCCTAACAACTAACTGCTTAATAACTAACACAACTAACATTAGTTTGACAAAGCTCATTCCTTAATACTGCAAGTAAATTACATTCAGTATTGCATAATATTTTATATTTAAGTTTATTAGATAATAATATGAATAAATATAAATATATTAGTTGTCAGAACACTATCAACTTTACTTGATATAATATGGGATCACTCCTAATACCAACAATCAAAACGAAGCAAGCTTGGATATCAAACATAGGACCATGTGGTGTGATATATCCCTCTCTTTTCATCTTCTTCACTAAGCTAAGATAAATCATACATATTGAACTGACTTAAGCATTATGTCCTTAGCTTACCCACCTTTGTATTCAGATCAACAGCATTTCAAAGAAGACTCTAAAAAGATAAATCTCTTGACTTATTATCTACTTATAATATCGAATGCTTAAAGAAATTAATAAAAGTGTAACTATTAGCAAATTGGAGGCTGTAGTGGAGAAAAAAGAAATGCAATGCCCAAGTCTTTTCAAACCTATTTCAAAAAAGACTTTATTTTAGCTCAAACATGTTTCTATGTATCGTTTTATGCAGAAAACACAAGCAGAAGCGGTGGTGGGTGGAAATAGACATGCCACCTTAAGATTTTGACAATAATTTATATTGGACTAGTGAAAGACCAATTATATTTACATCCTTGAAATAAGATACGAGTGCAGATGAAGGTTGGTTGGATAATATCATTTTAACTATTCAGGGTAAAACTCACATAACGCTTGAAATATTTGCAAAAGAAAAATACTCAAACTACACATAATTCGAAAAACATTCATTTATACCTCACATAAAGTCGTTTAGCTAAAAGATCTGTTTCAAATTTTGGAATGTTTGGATTAATATTAGGATTGAAAAATGGGTTTAGACAAAAAAAATTAGACTCATTTAAAATATGGCTCGAGCTTGGGCTTAAACATTCACAGCCCAAGCTGGCTCATCCTGACCCATTTTTAAGTTTGTAATTTTTATATTATATTATTTTTTATATATATTATGTAATTTATAACTCATAAAAATTAAATCTATAGTAATATATAATACTACTATAATGTAAATATTAAAAAATATTAAGATAATTAAATATAAAATTTTAACAAATAAAAAAATATAAAATCATTTAATATTAAAATAAAATAATATATATTCAAAAATAGTATGGGCGAGCTTAAATTGAGTTTGGGTCAACTATTTACAAATATAGATGGGTTTGGACAAAATTTTAAACTCATGTTTCAAGTTGGGTTGGGCTCAGACAAGTATAAAGTATGTTAATATCATGTCTAAGTTTAACTCAAACTTGGTCCAATCTAACCTACGAACACCTCTATTTAAATATTTTTAATAAGTGAATATTTAAAAAAAATACAATTATACTATTATTATTTACTATATGTTATTCTCTTTATTTTATTATTTTTCTCCCTTTCCAGTTACAAGTAATAAAAATTAATCATAGATAAAAGGTACATTGCGTTTGTCATTTCCTTTGCATTTCCCTGCACATTTCCTTCATTCCATACAAATTAACATATACTAGTTTGGTGAATATTATCAAAGTTGCCAACTTCCCAACCTTTTTTTCTTAAATCTTCCTAACCTTATTTTTCTTCTTCTTAGTCATAAAAAAATAATTATAGTAATTTAAAAAACCACTATAAGCAATGGTGAATCCAAAAATAATACCATTTCAAGTTTGAAATAGTCTTCAGTAAATAAGAAAAAAAATAAAACATAAAAATCAAATAATAATCACAATAACCTCAACCAGTTTACTGTGATACATTAAAATCCAAATCTCACCATCATGACCAAAACAAATTTAATTAGTCGATCCTGCTTTCTCTGTTGCTTCACTCATACTGTTGCTTCCCAACTCTACTTATGGAGACTTGGAGTCATATGATGAATTTACTTGAAAATCCTTTTTTCGATAATTGGGAGTAGGAAATAGGAATGTTTAGGATTCAACCCATATTTTCATGCCTTACATGATGATAATAATACTATATAATACAGAAGCATAAAGATAATAAAAAATTTTATATGTTCACTAGTATTAAATACTTTTCCTAACTATTTCCTCGTGGTCATGGAAATATTTGCAAAATACCAATTTTATTGGCCCATTCTTCTAACCTTAAAATTGGGTATGACTTGCAAAAGCTATCCCTAAAACCTTTAAATATCAAAATTTACCATTTAAACATTTTATTCATCTAGTAAGTATTCTCCACTTTGATCAGATCGAAGTGCCTTAATGGGTAAACCTATCTGTTTCTTCACTTTTGCTCGAAATTCATGAAAACGGAGTACAACCTGTACAAACCCATTTTTGCCTGGGCCCATAAAACAACAAACCAACCCAACAAAAAACCCAAGACCCAAATCAAACCCAATTAAAAACCATTAGCCAAAACTAATACAACACCAAACTTGACCCAAACAAATTAAAACCCAACCCAAAACAGCCCAAATTCTTAAACCCACTTAATCCCAAACTAACAAACCCAAAACCCGAAGCCCAAATCAAATGGCCCAATTACCCAATAGTCAAACTAGGGTTTCAGAAAGGCTGAAACCCTAGCTGGCCCGCGGCGCGTCTGCCCTCTGCCAAGCCTGCCACCGCCTCTGCAGCACCGACCCCTCCACTTGCACCCGAGCACCTGCAAGCATTAAAAACGGAAGTGACAACAAGCACTTTGTAAAAGGCTATAAAAGCCAACCCGAATCCTTTGTAATTTTTTCGGACGATTTATTAAATACAAAAAACAGAGAGATTCAAAAACAGAAAGAAATCATCAATACAAAAACGACAGATTTTGAATACAAGCACAAACATACTCAAATATACAAGCAACAAATACCAACAGAGCAGATTAAAGTCGCGCAAAGGTTGCTTTGACTTCTCTATCTCCTTGTTTTTGAAACTGTAGTATTCAAATCTATTTCCCTTCCTTTTGTTTTTTTTTTCCTCTTAAAAATTATATATATACATATAATAAGTATAAAAAAGAGGAAAAATTTTACCTTGAACGTCGGCATGCACGGCGGTCGTCGGCGACGGACGGCGGCAAAGGAACAGCCATGAATTGCCGGAAATCCCACCGGTCCCTAGGTTTGCAAAGAGAACAAAGGAGCGAGAGGTTTTATTTTTTGGGAAAGAAGAGAAAATGAAAAAATTTAAAATCTTTTTTGCTTATATAGCCACTTAAAACGGCGCCGTTTTGGCCGGCGTCCTAAAGCCCCAAAACGACGTTGTTTTGCATAACCCGATCCGACCCAACCCGCTCCGGCCTAGGATCCGCGTGTTTTTCAATGGAAGGGCTAATTGCAATTTTAGCCCTTCCGCTTTTTTTATTATTTCCAATCGAGTTTATTTTATTTTTTAATTCTGCCCAATAATTTACTTCAATTTTCAATTTGGTCCTCCCTGATGTTGCTCATTTTGGAGGAGAAGGGAAAATTTCCCTTTTAGTCCCTCCTTGTTATTCGGGCGTTCAATGGGGTCCTTTTCCTCTTTTATTTATTTCATATTTGCCCCGAACTTTTGTTTTAAGTTCAATTTAGTCCTTTTTGGTTATTTTTGCTATTTTATTGTTAAAATTTATTAATTTAATGTTCTTATTATTTTTATTATTATTATCATTTAATATTATTACTATTATTATCATTACTCTATTACTATTTTTTTATTTATTTGTTTTCTTATTTTCTTTTTTACTATTTTCCCTATTATTATTATTGTTTTTTACTATTATTATTCATTTATTACCATTATTTTTATTTTTTTAATATTATTATTTTCTTTACTATTATTATTACTATTATTTTTATAATTACTACTATAATTATATTTTCTCTTTGTACTTACTACTTATTATTATTTTACTTTTATTTTTATTATTATTTCTTTTTATTTTCGACTTGTTTATTTTATTTTATTCTCATCTTTATTATTGTTATTCACATTAATGTATTTATCATCCTTTTATCATACATCTGTACCATCATTTTTCATTTTATTATCAATTTACATTGCTTTAATCTTTACCTGTTACATAAAATTTCGTTTTTTTAAATCAACAATTTTTCGTATTTCGAGATTCGAAAAGTCGCACCCTAACTTACGGGGTTCCGATTTTCTCGATAAATCCGAATAACGAATGTTTCCAAAACATTTTTAATAACCTCAGGAATTACGAAAAGATCGTGTTCTAACTTACGGGATGTGATCTCTTTCTAAAAACCAAGATAATCAAACATCTTTCAAAATAAATAAGTTTTCGGGATTTATTCTCGTATTGAGAATTTAAGATATAGTGTCCTAACTTACGGGACGTAATTCTTTCTCTTGATTAACGTGAAACATGTCTTGTTCTCGATTTTTTTTAACTTTATAATAAAGGATCGCATTTTAAAATTTCCTCGAATTTCCAATTTTCGACTATAAGACACTAATTAATCAACTAGGTACCAATTTTGGGCGTTTCGAGGATGCTAACCCTTCCTCGTGCGTAACCGACTCCCGAACCCGTTTTTCTGGATTTTGAAGACCGATAAAAATTTTATTAAAATGATTGAATTACGAGGTGACCCAATCACACCTCATCAAAAAGGATCGGTGGCGACTCCCGTTTTTTCTTCGTTTTCATTTTCAAATATAAAGTCGACCCCGTTTTTACAAAAAAATGATTTCGACACAACCAAAAAGGATAAACTAACCATAATGATTAATTCCAACAAAAGAGGCATGTTCACAAGATATGTTGTGTCAAAACTAACAACATCGTAAAAGTCTTCGTAAGCAATTTTACTCTAAGGATGGATCTAAATAATATTCGTCAACATTCTAGAACCATCAAGGTCAAATTGGTGGAAGAAATCCCTATCTTAATTTTGCATTTTGCAAAAAGAAAAAAAAAACACTTCTGCAAATACTAAGCATCCACCTCTCGCATGATCAATCTATTGTTACAATGGATATAATTTCTATAATTCTTTGGTAAACACTCCATTTGATCTGGTCCACTTGATTGAACTTGTAGCAATTTAATGTTGTTGCAAATTGGAAAACCAACCATATAATTTTCCTCAAGGGGTTCTACATAACCGATTAGAAACATGTCTATATCTAAACATTAGCCTTGACATGTCAGGCATGAGTTCATGTTAATGATATGTGATTATACTACTAACGTGCCACATATAATTACCTCCTAAAACAACATTCACCCTGGCAGGACAAGATATTTCTTACTCTTCTTCCTCTCATTAGATTTCCCACTTTTATCACGGAATTTTTCCAACTTAATGATCTCCTCATCACACTAGATCCTTTCAACTTCGCATGCGATTGGTAAAAGTTGAACAATTCATCAAGGCTTCTAAATCACATTCCTTTGGTTGGGCCAAATACTTATTCATTATCATGTTCAACCTTTATCTAATTCTCACCGACATTTTTCTAATTCTCACCGGCATTAGAACCTTCTACATTATTATCATAAGACCCATGAACATCAACATCTTGACCATAGTGATTCAAAAAGTCGTACCCTAACTTACGGGGTTCCGATTTTCTCGATAAATCCTAATAACAAACATTTCCAAAACATTTTTAATAACCTCGGGAATTACAAAAAGATCGTGTTCTAGCTTACAGGATGTGATCTCTTTTTAAAAATCGAGATAATCAAATATCTTTCAAAATAAATAAGTTTTCGGCGTTAATTCTTGTATCGAGAATTTAAGATATTGTGTCCTAACTTACGGGACGTAATTCTTTCTCTCGATTAACATGAAACATGTCCTATTCTCGATTTTTTTTTAACTTTATAATAAAGGATCGTATTTTAAAATTTCCTCGAATTTCTAATTTTTGACGCTAAGACACTAATTAATCAACTAGGTACCAATTTTGGGCGTATCGAGGGTGCAAACCCTTCCTCGTGCATAACCGACTCCCGAACCCGTTTTTCTAGATTTCGAAGACCGAATATTGTCGTTTAAGTAAACTAAAATTTTTATTAAAATGATTGAATTACGAGGTAACCCGATCACACCTCATCAAAAAGGATCGGTGGCGACTCCAGTTTTTTCTTCGTTTTCATTTTCAAATATGAAGTCGACCCCGTTTTTACAAAAAATGGTTTCGACAGCTTGGCGACTTTACTAGGGACAAATAAGAGAGTCAAGCCACGAGTTAATTACTTTTTGTCTTTTTATCGAAAATTGAAAATTCGGTTTAAATATATGATCCTTTTGTTACATTTCATTCATCTTTGTTACGACTTTCATCATTTTGGTTCGCTTTTCTAGTTTGAATTTTTTATGTCTCTACACATTGCATCACATGCCCGTTCGATTATACCCTTTTAAGTGGGAGTGAGAAACTATTCCTTCGTGAGGTCTTCACCTCCGTGTAGGATAGTGGATCGCTTTCGGGATACATTCGTACCTATGTCTTCGTGTGATTTTCATCTCCGTGCAGCCATAGGGAAATGTATTCCCCTGAACTGAACTCGGTCCACATGAGCCTATAATGGGTGAGGATAGAGGAATCCGCTGGTTCAGGTACCTTTACTCTAGAACCAAACCCCATATAGCGAGCCTTAGGAGCCACCTTAGGTAGAGCCGCGCCAAACCCTAGTGGTTACCCGAGTAGGTATTTTATTATTCCTTGCTTACTTTAAACTATGTATGAAATACTGACGTGCTTTGTTTTTACTTTAATTGCATGGCATATTCATCACAAAAAAGGTGTTGATTCATATTCAGTTGCTAAATAGATAACTAGTCATTGAAAAGGGGTTTCATGATAAAGTGGAGGATAATGCGGCCGTCTGGATATGGGCCAAGACAGCACAACAAGAGAAAGGTGATAGTCTTACAGAGGGGTACGTGTCCGAGTTGTAGGATTTTACACGTATCAGCGTAACCTAAAATAATTTTCAAGAGATGAAAGAAATATGGGGTCAGTGGGATGAAGGGATCAAGCAACTATTCTACTGTCATTATGGTGATTTGCCCTATCTACTTGATATCAAGATGGACCAGCACCTATTTCGAGCTATCGCCCAGTTTTGGAACCCTGCTTATAGTTGCTTTTACTTTCAGGAAAGTGGATTTGGTACCTACCATTGAAGAGTACACAGCTTTGCTCCGTTGCCCGAAGATTCAAACTGACAAGGCTTATTCGAGAGCTGTTAATATCTCGACATTCTTAAAAAAGCTAATGAATATTACAGGGGTGAGCGAGCAGTGGATTACAGCCTGGATAAAACAAAAAGGAGATTGTAAGTGCATCCCTTGGAGAAATTTGAGGGATTTGATCATAGCGCATCCTGATGTGAAGAGAAGGGTCGACATTTTCGCTTTGAGCATTTATGGACTGGTTATCTTCCCCAAAGCTTTAGGGCATATAGATGAGGCGGTCTCTAATTTATTTGACAGACTTGATAAAAGGATCACACCCGTTCCTGCAATTCTAGCCGAAACCTTTAGGTCCCTAAACGCATGCCGAAGAGCGGGCGAAGGGAGATTCGTCGGGTGCACACAACTCTTACTAGCATGGTTCCACAGCCGTTTTTAGAAAGTGGAAAAGGAATCGTATCGAATCTTCTCCGAAAATTATTCTCCACTGAAAGAGTTAGTAGCCATGCCAAGACGGGACGATATTACGGAAGAAAACTAGATGATAATTCTGCAAAATCTGCAAGAAGAAGATGTAGAATAGAGAGCCCATTGGATGGTTCCTAACGAGATCTTATATCGGTGTAGAGATTTTGACTGGGTTCCCCTGCTTAGAATATGGGGAGCTGTCGGGTACGCTATTCTCCTCGTGTTAAGACAGTACAGATCGAGATAGTTTACACCAGCAACACAAGGTTTAACTTAGTGCGAGTTTGAATATAAAGGAGATAATTACAGAAAGAAAGTTCGTGAAATATCAAACGCCTAGAACCGAACTCGTAGAATGAAAAGGTTTACTGCTAACCCGATGACAACCCTGAGTATGACCGGTGGTGGAGTCAGAGAATCAATGACAACATCCCTACATCAGGCCAAGAAAACACCCGGTCAGTAGAAGAACACTTACAGGTGATCCCATCTGAGCTAGAAATCATCAAACGGGACTTTGAGAAAAAGAGTTTGGAATTAGGAAAAAGGGTAGAGCAATTAGATGAAGAGAAAATGCAGCTGGGATTGGATGTCGACCTTCAGAAACTAGAAGCCGAGAAGCTGAGAAAGGGGAAGAATAAGGCTGAAGAGGATTTAAACAGTTTGAAAATAGACTACAAGAAGCTGTGAAAGTCAATGAAAACCGCTAGACTGGAAAAAACATTAGAGCAATGGCGTCAATAAATTAAAGAGGAAAAGAATAGAGCCAGTCAATGGGAAAGGAAACTCCGAGATGCTCAAGCTCGAGAGGATACTCTGAAAAAGAGTTTGGTAGAAAGTCAAAACGAAAAGGAGGAATTAAATACTCTGGTGTCAGAGTTAGAAAGATCATTGTATCGGTATCGTAGTCGTAAATCTGTAGTCGAGTTGAAGGCTAGTCTAAGCAAAATTGAAGAATTAAAAGGAAAGATAGAAGAGCTTGAAATCACGCTGCAAAACTGTGAACTTCAAGTTGAGCTCCTTGAGGCAAATAACGAACGATGGAAGGAGCAGTTTTATCAATCACAAGATCAGGTCAGAGATAGGGATTACATAATGAGTGCAGCCCTGGCTCAAGTGCGAAAGGTGACGGATCACTTACAAACCTTAGCAGTCCAGGCTGATGTACTAAGTTTAAAGTACGAGTCAGAGTCAGATCGAGGCCAAGAGTTAGCTTCGCTTCTTGAGAAAGTCAAGGCCTTAAGTATTAGGGTGAAGCCTTATACGTAATCTGTTTTATGTAAAGAAATTTGTTTTCTAGAAAAGTTATTCTAATGAAATTGAGTCAGAATCAATGCCTTTTTGTTTCATACATTTCATGCATCAGCATTACATTGCATCATGTGCATTAAATCTCACAAAGGGGCCCTAAAATTATGGCAGTTACCCTAGAGCATCGTTACAGTACACGAGGAAAAACTAAAGCCATGGACCAAAGGTTGGAAAGATTAGAAAAAATGCAAAAAGAGATGCAAGATCAGCTGCAAATACAAATGCAGGAATAACTGGCCAAAATTCAACAAGATATGAGGGATCAGATGTTAGAATCCCAAAGGAATATGATGAGCCAACTAACCCAGTTACTGACTAAAGGGTTAGATAAAGGAAGAAGCCCTATGGTCAACACCGGAGATGATAACGAGGACCCTGCTTATCCTCCAGGCTTTACCTCAACAAACACCCAAGCACAACCAGATATGTACCCCCAAAGGACACCCGTCACCATCAGACCTCAGTATCAGGCCGGTACCGCGGTACCTGCGCACTTTCCAATAGGCTCAGGTTCTAACCCAAGAGATAGTCCAGCTAATCCTGTGGTCTCCGATCTCGATGAAGTGGCGGAAATGGACAAGGAAAAAGTGGACATGCCAAGACAACTTGAGGACCGTTGCAAATGGCTAGAAGAGAAGTTCAAAGCAATGGAAACTGCTGACTACTGTTATGGGGTTGACGCTAAAAACTTAAGCTTGGTCCTGGATTTGGTACTTCTGCAAAAGTTTAAAACTCCAGAGTTTGAAAAGTACAACGGGACTAGCTGCCCCGAAGCACACATTACGATGTTCTGTCGAAGAATGGCAAGACACATTAATAATGACCAGTTGCTACTTCACTATTTTCAGGACAGCCTAGTCGGATCTACGGCCAAATGGTACAATCAGCTAAGTCGTACCCAGATTAAGACATGGAAAGACCTGGCACAGGCCTTCATGAAACAATATGGCCACGTGATAGACATAGCTCCCGACAGAATCACACTGCAAAATATGGAGAAAAAGCCAAGCGAGAGCTTCAGACAGTACGCCCAGCGATGGAGAGAGGTAGCACCACAAGTTCAGCCACCCCTCCTAGAAAAGGAAACAACCATGCTCTTCATCAATACTTTGAAGGCTCCATTCGTTAATCACATGTTGGGAAACGCTGCTAAAATTTTTTCAGATATCATAATGTCTGGAGAGATGATAAAAAATACAATCAGATGCGGCAAGATAAAGGCGGGGGAAGGTGCTAGAAAGACGATCCCAAAGAAAAGAGAGAATGAGGTAAATAACTTAAGTACCCGTAACAAAAGTTATTCGAAGCCAATCGCTATGAGCCAGCCTAGAACAGTAATTACCGATCATCAAAGCCCATCTAGATAAGAATCCAATACAAAGCAGAATATGGAGAAACTCCAATTTACGCCGATCCCAATGACATACAGGGAATTGTACCAGAACTTGTTCGATGTACATGTTGTTTCCCCCCATTACTTAAAGCCCCTACAGCCCCCATACCCTAAATGGTATGATGAAAATGCACAATGCGAGTACCATGCGGGGATCGTGGGGCATTCAATAGAGCATTGCCTCTCTTTCAAGAAATTAGTAGAAAAATTCATCCAAATGGGCATTGTGAAATTTGACGATGCCCCTAGCGTAGAACACCCACTACCTAACCATGCTAACAATGGGGTAAATATGATAGGCGATAATGTGGGGAAAAGAGTTAAAACGGATATTGCGGAAGTGAAAACCCTGATAAGATGGGTCTAGAAGGAAATGATAAAGAGGGGATTAGCTGTATCAGATCCGGAGGGAGAATGTGAAGAAATGAGAAACGGCTGCAAGTTCCATAACATAGAGGGGCATGAGAGTCAAAACTGTATCGAGTTTAGAACTCTTGTGCAAGGTCTGATGGACAATAAAAAGGTGGAATTTTATGAAGATGATAAAAGCCAAGAAGAAGAAAACATCTGTGTGTTAGAAAAAGAATCAGCAGCAAAGGTCTCGAAAATTAGCTACCCATTGGTCATCATCTTGTGACCAAATAATAATGAAGTCAGACTAAAGATAACACACAGGTCGTGATTCAAAAACCTGCGGTTTTTATTTATAAAGATAACAAAAAGGTTCCCTGAAATTATAACTGCAATATGACGATTCCTGGGGAGGGGAACTTGTCCAGCACTTCAAAGGGAGATCAAGAGGTGGGTTCCTATGCGCGCAGCGGAAAGCGCTATGACATAGCAAACGCACAAATAGAGCCCATAAAAGAGAAAGCCTTGACAGGTGAACAAAAGAGGGAAAAGGCGACCAAACAGGAATCGCCTATAAATGAGCCAGTAAAGGAAGAAGAGCCTAAGGAATTCTTAAAATTCTTAAAGCATAGTGAGTACAGTGTTGTGGAACAGCTGCATAAACAACCGGCTCACTTATCTGTGCTAAACTTACTTTTAAGCTCAGTTTAAGCTCAGAGGCGCATCGCAGTGCACTAATGAAAGTACTGAATAAAACTTATACTGCTAACGATATCTCTGTTAACAAGCTGGATCACCTGATTAGCAATATAAGTGCTGATAACTTCATTTTCTTTAATGATGACAAAATCTCACCGGGGGGTATGGGGTCCACTAAAGCTCTTCACATCACCACCCGTTGCAAAGGGTACACATTACCAAGGGTGCTGGTCGACAATGGATCAACGCTCAATGTCTTGCCACTATCGATGTTGAATCGATTACCCATAGATAGCTCTCACATAAAGGCCTGCTACAATGTAGTGAGGGCATTCGATGGACTCGAAAGGAAAGTAATGGGAAGGACTGAAGTACCTTTGTTAATTGGCCCAGATACATATGAAGTAGACTTCATAGTAATGGATATCAGGCCTTCCTATAATTGCTTACTGGGGAGACCTTGGATACACTCAGTGGGAGCAGTGCCTTCGTCGCTGCACCAAAAGTTGAAATTAGTTATAGAGGGTCGTCTGGTGACGATAAATGCTGAAGAAGATATCATCTCGACTGTAACTAATGGTGCAGCATATTTAGAGGCAAGTGACGAAGCGACTAAGTGTTCCTTCCGCTCCTTGGAATTTGTCAACGCAATATTCATCATCGAAGGGAATAGGATCCCAGTGCCTCAAATATCTGAAACTACGAAAATGGGTTTACAACTGATGGTCGAGAAAGAAGCTTTACCTGGGAAAGGACTTAGAAGGTATCTCCTAAGAAATATCGAGGCCCCAAGGTTGAAAGAAAAACGAGACCTCTTTGGCTTAGGATTCAAGCTGGATACAAGGCAAAGGAAGAAAGGTTTAGAGAAGAAACAAGAAAGAAGGAAAGCACGGTTGAGTGGGAAAGAGATTAAATGGGAACTAATGATAATTCCCCACATAACCAAGACTTTTATATCAGGAGGGATTATTCATCCAGAACAAGGAACGCAAAATGAAGAAACAACGGAAGAAACATGGGGAAGCATGCATGACAATGCTATATCCGAAGGAAAAACTGAAGAGGAAAACTAGAATGGCATCCGCCCCTATGAGCCTGGCAGTGTTCTCAACAACTGGACTATGGAGGAAATTCCTGTAGCATTTAAAACTTATTCAGAGTAATATTCGGAACACACTTGTTGCTTTAAGTCTAGAAGCAATAAAATTCCCTTTTGTGAAGCATGGCTTATGTCTAAAATATCGTTATTTTCAATGAAATGCATCTCCGCTACCTTTTGAGCAAATCTTCTTCTATTCTTTCCACTTCATTCATCATCATGATTATTCTTTTATTCTTTAGATATTCTTTTAAATATTTTCATTTTTCATTCATAATCATACCATGCTAATAAATATGCTTAGATTCTTTTGTTCTATAGATCTTTTTTCATCTCCATAACAGGTCCCCAGATATCAATGATCTGAGTAACACTACCAACGACTCAGAATGTCCTTTCAAGTAAGATATGGGTATGGAAGATTTTCAGGATTTGGAAGATAACCAAGGTTGTGACCTGTCTCCTGAACTGTTAAGGATGGTAGAACAAGAAGAGAAACAAATACTACCTCACAAAGAGTCAGTAGAAATAGTGAACCTGGGAGATGGACAAGAAAAGAAAGAAGTGAAGATCAGAGCTTGTATTATCGCAGAAACAAAGTGAGACCTCATTGAGTTACTCCAAGAATTCAAAGATGTCTTCGCATGGTCGTATCAAGATATGCCCGGGCTAAGCACTGATATCGTCGTACACCGGCTGCCCATAAAAGAGGAGTACAAGCCAGCCTAACAGAAACTTCGAAGGATGAGGCCAGATGTTCTGCTGAAAACAAAAGAAGAGGTCAAGAAGCAATTTGACGCGAGTTTCTTGCAAGTGGTTAAATACTCGAAATGGGTAGCCAATATCGTCCCCATCCCTAAGAAAGATGGGAAAGTACAAATGTGTGTAGACTATAGGGATATGAACAAGGCTAGCCCAAAAGACAATTTCCCGTTGCCTCACATCGACACCTTAGTGGACAATACGGCGGGTTATTCGCTGTTCTCCTTCATGGATGGCTTCTCAGGATACAACCAAATAAAGATGCTTCCTGAAAACATGGATAAAACCACATTTGTAACCATGTGGGGAATGTTTTGCTATAAGGTGATGCCATTTTGACTAAAAAATGCGGGAGCGACATATCAGAGAGCCATGGTAACCCTATTCCATGATATGATGCACAAAGAAATTGAAGTTTATGTCGACGATATGATCGCCAAATCCCGAACTGAAAAGGAGCATGTGCAAGTCTTGAGAAAATTATTCTTGAGGTTGAGGAAATTCCAGCTAAAACTTAATCCAGCAAAATGTACCTTTGGGGCTAGGTCAAAGAAATTGCTAGGATTCATAGTCAGTGAAAAAGGGATTGAGATTGACCCAGACAAAGTCAAAGCTATACAAAAATTACCTCTACCGCGCATTCAAAAAGAAGTTTAAGGTTTCCTAGGAAGATTAAATTACATTGCCCGGTTCATTTCATAACTAACTGAGAAATGTGACCCCGTATTCCGTCTTCTTAAGAAACACAATCCAGGTGTATGGGATGATGAATGCCAAAAAACCTTTGACAAAGTGAAGCAATACATGTCCAATGCCCCAGTGCTGACGCCGCCTAGTCCAGATAAGCCATTAATCCTATATTTGATAGTACTTGATAATTCAATGCGATGTGTGCTTGGTCAACATGATGAGTCAGGAAAGAAAGAAAAGGCAATATACTACTTTAGTAAAAAGTTCACTGAATGTGAAATAAGGTACTCACCAATTGAGAAACTGTGTTGTGCCTTGGTTTGGACAACTCGAAGATTGAGGCAGTATATGTTGTATCATACGACTTGGCTCATCTCGAAGCTAGACCCTCTAAAATATATGATAGAGTGGACTGTTTTGAATGGAAGGATGGCCAGATAGCAAATTTTGCTTTCTAAATTTGACATAGTTTATGTGAACCAAAAGGCGGTGAAAAGGAATGCAATAGCAGATTTTCTAGCCAGTAGAGCTCTGGAAGATTACGAGCATTTGGACTTCAATTTCCCTAATGAAGACCTAATGTATGTGGCAACCACCGAAGAAGGTACCCCAGAAGATCGTCCTTGGAAACTGAACTTCGACGGGGCATCAAATGCTTTTGGTAATGGAATTGGGCAGTCTTGGTATCCCCAAACGGAGATCATTATCCACTTACTTGTAAATTGGGTTTTGATTGTACAAATAATATGGCAAAATATGAAGCTTATATCACGGGTATCCGCACCACTGTGGAACGTAAAATTAGGGTACTGGAGGTATATGGAGATTCTGCACTGGTAATTTATCAACTCAAAGGGGAATGAGAGACAAGAGATCCCAAGCTAGTCGACTATAAAAGATTGGTCCAAGGATTGATCAAGGAGTTCGATGATATCACTTTCAGTTATCTGCCAAGAGACCAAAATCAGATGGCTGATGCTCTGGCCACCTTGGCTTCCATGGTCAGAATAAACAAAAATGAGGATATGAAACCTATCCAAATGAGTATTTATGAGGCCCTGACTCATTGCTACAACGTCGAAGAAGAAGAGAAAAATGATCACCCGTGGTACCACGATATACTGCAATACGTGAAAAATCATGAATACCCTGATCAAGCAACTGAGAACGACAAAAGGACATTGAGAAGACTAGCCTGTGGCTATGTCTTAAATGGAGAGATCCTATACAAAAGAAGAAAGGATCAAGTACTACTAAGGTGTGTGGATTCCGCCAAGGCTAAAAAAATCGTAGAAGAAGTCCATGAGGGTGTCTGTGGAACACATGCCAATGGTTTCACAATGGCTAGGCAAATCATGATATTCGGGTATTATTGGTCCACCATGAAAAGAGATTGCATCGATTATGTCAAGAACTGTCATAAGTGCCAAATTTATAGGGACAAGATTCATGTACCACCCTCACCTCTACCTGTTATGACCTCCCCATGGCCTTTCTCTATGTGGGGCATGGACGTCATTAGACCAATCTCGCCAAAAGCTTCCAATGGGCATCGGTTCATCTTTATGGTAATCGACTACTTCACTAAGTGGGTAGAGGTCGCTTCATATGACAATGTGACAAAATCAGCAGTCAGCAAGTTCTTAAAAAAGGAAATCATTTGTCGGTATGGAGTGCCAGAAAAGATCATATCTGACAACGCATTGAATTTGAACAATAGCACGATAGTAGAAGTTGCAGCTAGTTCAAAATTAAACACCACAACTCGTCACCATATCGCCCAAAAATGAACGGTGCAGTTGAAGCAGCTAATAACAACATCAAGAGGATAGTAGGGAAAATGACTGAGACTTACAAAGATTGGCACGAGAAGTTACCATTTTCCCTTTTCGCCTATGATTGCTAAAATCAGAGTCTTAAAATTTATAAAGAGAATGATCAAACCTGGAAACTAACTCTGATAATGATTGAAGGCAAGTGTACCTATCGAACAGTAGTATAGCTTAGGCAAGACCGGATTATCGAACCCAAAGGAACTAAAAGTACTAATACTAACTTTCTTTTTATTATTTAGCCTAAACTAAGTGAAGTTGCTTTAATATAATCTAAACTATTTACTAAACCAAAGACACAAAGACAAAAAGGACAAATTGGGAAAATAACTTTAGGAAAAACTCAGTTGATTAAGACGATACCCTCAGAAAGAATCCACCTAGACTTCACTTATTATTTAACCCTGAACCATACGATTTATTTACTTAGCTTGATCTGTAAGACTCCCTAACGTATATTAAACCCTCTCTCGAAGTGAATAACATCTAACCCTAGGTTAATTAACGGAAATCTCTTTCTCGAATAATAACCCCCTAGAATAGCAGTAAATCGATCTATGGACTCCCATATTAGGTTTCACCCTAATCTGGCAAAATTTCGTCACCCTATCTCTAGACGTGCGATCAACTCCGCTTAATTACGCTAGATCTACTCTTAAGCAGGGTCTATTCCTCCTCCACCTAAGCACATCAAATTTGGATTAAGCTTGCATAATTAAGAACAAACTAAGTATTTATCATATAATTCAGAAGTTAATAACAAGATTCATCTAGGTTTCATCCCCTTCAGGTATCTGAAGGATTTAGTTCATAACAAATAAAGAAAACATCCCAAGAGAAAGAATAAAACAAAACATAAGAAATCCCTAAAACTCCCTGAAGGAATTAAAGGAGAAATTCGCCGTCTTGAGTAGAATTCCAGCTTTTTGGGATGGATCAACTGGCTAACTTCGAGTGATTCCCACAAATCTGACCTTTTCGGCTTGGCTCCTTGGCCTAGCTAACCGCCTCCTTCAAAGATGAACTTACGGGGTATATATAGGCTCTTGGAATGCGATTCTTTCTCCCTAAGTATCCTTTTCCAACTAAAATTATTCATTGCCACGACAGGGACACGGCCATGTCACACGCCCGTGTGACGAATCTTTGAGCTGTGTTCGAATTTCTTAATTGAGGCATGGCCGTGTAAATCGGGGGTGAGGCCGTGTTCTAGATGCTCGACAAGGCACGGCCGTGTGTGCTTTGGGCCAGGCCGTGTGGATTTCATGATATGGCCCATTTACTCCGTTTTGGACCCGTTTTATGTTCTTTTCATCCTTGGGTGCTTTCCTGGGTATAAGACATGAAAAGAAAGGATTAAGAACACCTTTTTACATAAATCAAGGGATAAATCATCCAAAAGCAAGCTAAATGTGGGATTAAAATATGTTATAATTATGGTTTATCAAATACCCCCACATTTAAGCTTTTGCTTGTCCTCAAGCAAAATTCTCAACTTACAATTAAAACGAACTTTCCATGATTCATAATTCTTATCAACAATGCATCATCATAATTCATAGATAATTTATACATGGATAATTCAACTCAAAGAGTCTTAAAGATTCAAACAAGATAAGTCATACATTTGTATCGCAAAAATGTAGGTGTCTCCCCTTATCTAAATAATTACCTTTAGTTCAAAACCGACAAGGATTGATATCCTCACAAAAGATTCACTCAAATCACTCTTAAGTGTTTAAGCTTCAGGAAAAATAATCACTCATAAGTCAAACTTGAAAAGTTAGTCCCATAAGCTTGCCTAAAAATCAAATCTCCACCACTTTAAAATGAGATGATAAACAGAACAAAAGGTCTTTGTCAGGGTTGTAACGGGGCTAGGGTTAAAGGTGTGGATAAAGGCTGAAATTAGAAGGTTAGAATCGAGGTTGAATTGACAAGTACCTACCTAAAAATTACTGAAATAATTATATCAACTGAGAAGTGATAAACCAACTAATACGAGCTTTTTCTTTTGATAATTTGACTTTAACTTTTGATAATTTGACTTTAACTGTATAAGCTCTCTACTAATACTGAATATGCTTCATTTTTTTAAGAACAAGCTAATAATAAATGATAAATTGTACTAATAATATAATCAGGTAAATAATCAAATCAAATCTCGATATAAGGGTAGTCAAAAGGAATGGTGATAACAAATGCAAAGGGGTTTTGGGTTAATATTAGCTGGTGAGTCAATAAAAAGGGTTGTTAGGATCAACGGGGTTCACTAGGGGTTAGTTGTGGAGGTAGGCTTTTTAGTGGAATGAGTGGGTTAAAACCTAGGTGGCTTTATCATCTCAGTATATCAAATCATAGGCGTGGTCTCAACATGTATAAACGAGGCAAGTTCTAGAATAACAGTTCAAAGTTGACACACTCATAATCAAAAGGTGAGCATGAAATAGAATATATGCTCTTTAAGGTTCAAAATCTCACAAAAATTATGGGTGTTTTTTACATCAACCTTGTAAATTTCAAAGTTCAAGATAATATTCAGATTCAGTTCAACAACCTAGCAAAGATTTTAATTCTGAAAAATAGACTTATCATGCTTGATTCTCTAATATTCTTCTAATTTAATCATCAATGCACAATTAACTATGACTTAATTTAAAACATATTAATAAAAATCATAAATCATTAGAAATTCCATCCTAATTAGTAATATGAAAATTTTACTTAAAAACAAGGCTAAATTCAGGGATTTGAGAATAATGCAAAAAGTTAGGCCAAATATGAGAACAATGCAAAACGTTAGGCACTTTCTTCAAATAAATATTCACCCCCCCCACACTTAAGATGTGCATTGCCCTCAATGTACAAAAATAGATATAAGATTTAAGGGATAAATCAAAAGAGAAGGAGAAAGAATACTCCATGAATTTTGGATGATGTCCCTGGTAAATGGTAGAGGTCGTGGTGTGTATGTTTGAAGAGGTCAGTATGAATGACGATCCTGTACTAGATGAAGAAATTGGGAAGCTCGTGAAGGATTAGCCAGGGTTTATTAAGACATAATTAAAATAAAATAAAAATGTAATTAAAGAAAAGCAAGCTAAAGTGAAGGAGACTAAGAAGGAAAATAAAAAGAAAAGAAAAGAAGAATGGACTGAAGAGTCCTTATTGTAGGATGGTTCGCGAGGTGGGTGTGACCTCTAGGGCTGCGGAGGTGCTGGCGGTGGCGGAAGTGGCGTGATTCCCAAGTAGCCTGGCGAACTTGACACTAAGAAACTAAAATAAATTAAACTAACTAGAGTAGAAGAGAAGTAACGATAAGGAAATTGAAGCAAAAGAGAAAAAAATAAAAACTAAATGGTCTCAAAGACCCTTGGCTTGGTGTTTGGATGAAGCGGTTGGTTTGAACTTATGTGTAGGGTCTCATTTGTGGAGACTATGCTTGCCCTCTTACGCTTCTTCGGCATGATTTTAGTGTAGCTCAAGAGTCTGGACACCTTTTCTAAGGAAAGAAGAGAAATTTTGAAAGAAAAAGAAGGGAGAAAGAAGATGGGGAGAAGGGGAATGGCTGTGGGCTTTAAATAGGAACTCAAATCTAGATGTTCCCACGCCTGTGGTCCGAGGGCGTATCGAATCACACGACCGCCTCGCACGGCAGTGTGTCTGTGCGTGTTGATTCACCATGCCTGTGTTTTGGCTAATCACGCCCGTGTCTGAGAAGTCAGTATGTTGACACGGTTGGGAGGCACGGGCGTGTTCTACCCATACTTGGTAAGTCAGTAGCTTCACACGGTCGTGGGGCACGGCCGTGCCACTTTGTCAGTGCCCGTGGGGTAGTGGTTGGATCTGTGACATCGAAATTAGTTGGGATTTGATTCGCACGGCCTCTACTATGTCAGTACGGGGATTCTGGTGGTCCACACGGTCACAGACACAGCATTGTGTAAGGCCGTGTGGTCTGGAATTCTGCACTTTTTTTAACTAAAAGTTTCAGGAAAGAAAGAAGGAAAGACAAGAAACTGAAAATAAATGCAAAATATGGTTAGTACTCGGGTTGCCTCCCGAGAAGCGCTCGTTTATAGTCTTAAGCTAGACTTTCCTTGTATATGAAACAAAATCAGGGAGGTTTAAAGGTTTGAATATCTTCCCTCATACTTATAATTTTATTTTCTTGATAAAAATTTGGTCGAGAAACGTTTACCTTAGAAGTGTCGAATGGTGGGTTGCTTACCTCGACTGCTTCGTGTGGGAAGATATTTTGTACCTTGAGAGGAATTTCTTCGTTCTTGTTCAGGTCTCATGTGGAGATGCGATGATCGATTTTGTCTAACAGTACCTGGTCTCCTATTTTGAAGTGGTTTGATGTTCCTACGAGCTCTTCTGGGGGTTCCTTTGGTTTCTCTTCACGTGGTTTCGGTTCCCCTTCAAAGTTTGTTTTCTGCTCCTCTAGTTTGTCGACCTTAAGGCGTCGTTCCTTATGTAAATTCTCTTTGTTGGTATTAGGTCCGTGATTCAGCTCAGGTTTATGTCCTTGTGTTATTTCCTGCAATGAAGGTTGTAAAAATTCATTATCAACTGAATTGTCTTTCTTACCTGCATCGATTGTTGTCCTGGTCGTGTCCTGGCCGAGTCAAGAGCTTGAAGACTGATCGATTCGTTACCTACACAAAGTATGAGTTCTCCTGTGGCAACATCAATTTTAGTTTTAGTAGTTGCTAGGAAAGGTCTTCCTAAAATTAAGGGGATTGAATTATCCTCATCCATGTCTAAGACAACAAAATTAACTGGGAAAACGAATTTATTGATTTTGACAAGAACATCTTCGATAATGCCCCTAGGAATTCTAACAGTTTTATCAGCTAATTGAATACTCATCCTAGTTTGTTTGGGTTTCCCTAGACCTAGTCATTTAAACAATGTGTAAGGCATGACATTTATACTTGCCCCTAAATCAGCTAACGCATTATCAACATTTAAACTACCAATCAAACATGGAATAGTAAAATTCCCTGGATCTTTTTGCTTTCGTGGTAGTCTATTCTGTAGCATTGCTAAGCATAATGCATTTAATTCCACACGTGGCTCTTCGTCTAATTTGCGTTTGTTCGTCAAGAGCTGTTTTAAAAATTTCCTTGAGTCTGGCATATGAAAAAGAGCTTCAAGAAGAGGTAAGTTAATATGTAATTTCTTTAGAAGTTTAAAAACTTACCGAACTGCTCCTCTGTATCATCTCTTTTTATGGCTTCGGGGTAAGGTATGCGAGGTTGGTATTCCTTGATTACCAGTTTTGGCTTTTCTTGTGTCACCTCTATTTTACCTTTGTCCACCTCATTTGGGTTGTCTACCACTTTACTATCTTGAGCTGTGATGGCTTGAATTTGCTCCTTTGGATTAATCTCCGTGTTGCTTGGTAGACGTCCTTGCGGTCGTTCGGACATTAACTTTGCAAGTTGTCCGACTGCCTTAGTGACTTCCCCTACTGACTTAGTAAGTCCCCCGATTCGGTTCTTGGTCTCGTCAACTGATGTTTGTTGATTTTTGAGTGTTTTCTCTGTATCTTGGAGACGGTTTTCTGTGCTTTCCATGAACTTCGTCAGCATCTCTTCGAGGTTTGGTTTTTTCTCTTGCGAATATGGCTGATTTTGGAAATTTTAAGGAGGTTGTTGCCTTTGATTTCCTTGATTTTCTTAACCTCCCCATGAAAAATTTGGGTGGTTCCTCCAACCTGGATTGTAAGTATTACCATAAGGATTATTATTAGATCTGAAATTATTACATATATAATTCATCTATTCGCTCTCTGCGCCTGGTTGGTAGGGTGGGTACTCAGGATTCGCCATAGTTCCACTTGTGTCGCACTGCATGACTGGATGTGCTTGCGAAGAACACAATCTATCAATCTTTTTATTCATCATCTCTACCTGTGTTGATAGCATGGTTATCGCATCGATGTTGTAAACTCCGGCTGATTTTGTCGGTTTCGTCCTTGTAACTTGCCACTGATAGTTATTCAACGACATCTCTTCAATGAACTCGTAGGCTGCTCTAGGAGTTCTATTGTTCAGGGTTCCACCGGCGGCTAAATCGATTAGTTGTCTTGTTGAGGGGTTTACACCATTATAACAAGTTTGGACTTGTAGCCATAAGGGTAGACCATGGTGTGGGCACCTTCTCAAGAGATCCTTGTATCTCTCCCATGCGTCGTATAATGTCTCTAAATCCATCTGCATAAAAGAAGAAATATCATTCCATAATTTGGCCGTTTTGGCCGGTGGGAAATATTTCAATAAAAACTTCTCGGTCATTTGCTCCCATGTGGTGATTGACCCTCGTGGTAACGAGTTTAACCACTATTTGGCTTTATTCCTTAATGAAAAGGGAATAACCGAAGACGTATGGCATCATCAGAAACACCATTTATTTTGAAGGTATCACAGAACTCTAAGAAATTAGCTACATGAGTATTTGGATCTTCGTCCTGCAAACCATCAAATTGAACAAATTGTTGAATCATTTGTATTGTGTTAGGATTTAATTCAAAATTATTAGCAGCTATAGCAGGCCTAACAATACTCGATTCTGCTCCTGTTAAATGCGGTTTAGCATAATCAAACATAGTACGTGGAACATTATTTTCTCCCACATCATGTGGTTGTGAGTTATTCTTGTCCATCCCTTCAGTAGGATTGGATCTGCCCTCTTCCTGATTTTCCTCTGTGTAATTTAGGGCTCGCCTAGTTTCCCTGCGATTCCTTCGAGCGGTAGCTTCAATATCATTGTCGTATACCAAAGGTCCTCTCGGGTTCCTTCTAGTCATAAACTAGAGGTACCTGCAAAAAAAAAAGAAAGAAAATTTAGCTAAAATTTAGTTTATTAAAAAAAATAAAAGTAAATTGTAAAAATTAAAAATAATGGCTAAAGTAATAAAAACAGAGTTTTCTTAATATTTTAGTTCCCCGGCAACGGCGCCAAAAACTTGATCGCTAAAATCAGAGTCTTAAAATTTATAAAGAGAACGATCAAACCTGGAAACTAACTCTGATAACGATTGAAGGCAAGTGTACCTATCGAACAGTAGTATAGCTTAGGCAAGATCAGATTATCGAACCCAAAGGAACTAAAAGTACTAATACTAACTTTCTTTTTATTATTTAGCCTAAAATAAGTGAAGTTGCTTTAATATAATCTAAACTATTTACTAAACCAAAGACACAAAGACAAAAAGGATGAATTGGGAAAATAACTTTAGGAAAAACTCAGTTGATTAAGACGATACCCTCAGAAAGAATCCACCTAGACTTCACTTATTATTTAACCCTGAACCATATGATTTATTTACTTAGCTTGATCCGTAAGACTCCTTAACGTATATTAAACCCTCTCTCGAAGCGAATAACGTCTAACCCTAGGTTAATTAACGGAAATCTCTTTCTCGAATAATAACCCCCTAGAATAACAGTAAATCGATCTATGGACTCCCATATTAGGTTTCACCCTAATCCGGCAAAATCTCGTCACCCTATCTCTAGGCATGCGATCAACTCCGCTTAATTATGCTAGATCTATTCTTAAGTAGGGTCTATTCCTCCTCCACTTAAGCACATCAAATTTGGATTAAGCTTGCATAATTAAGAACAAACTAAGTATTTATCATATAATTCAGAAATTAATAACAAGATTCATCAAGGTTTCATCCCCTTCAAGTATCCGAAGGATTTAATTCATAACAAATAAAGAAAATATCTCAAGAGAAAGAATAAAACAAAACATAAGAAATATCTAAAACTCCCTGAAGGAATTAAAAGAGAAATCCGCCGTCTTGAGTAGAATCCTGACTTCTTGAGATGGATCAACTGGCTAACTTCGAGTGATTCCCACAAAACTGACCTTTCTGGCTTGGCTCCTTGGCCTAGCTAACCGCCTCCTTCAAAGATGAACTTAGGGGGTTTATATAGGCTCTTGGAATACGATTCTTTCTCCCTAAGTATCCTTTTCCGACTAAAATTATTCATTGCCACGACAGGGACACGGCCATGTCACACGCCCGTTTGACGAATCTTTGAGCCTTGTTCGGATTTCTTAATTGAGGCACGGCCGTGTAAATAGGGGGTGAGGCCGTGTTCTAGATGCTCGACAAGGCACAGCCGTGTGGATTTCGTGATATGCCCATTTACTCCGTTTTGGACCCGTTTTATGTTCTTTTCATCCTCGGGTGCTTTCCTGGGTATAAGACATGAAAAGAAAGGATTAAGAGAAGCTTTTTACATAAATCGAGGGATCAATCATCCAAAAGCAAGCTAAATGTGGGATTAAAATATGTTATAATTACGTTTTATCAGCCTATCGAACATCGGTTAGAACCTCCACCGGGGCAACTCCTTTCTCATTGGTCAATGAAAAGGAGGCAATTTTACCCATCGAAGTCGAAATTCCGTCCCTTCGAGTCTTGTCCAAACTGAAGTTGGATGAACCAGAATGGATCCGGGCTCGATATGATCAGTTAAATTTGATTGAAGAGAAGAGGCTGAAAGCCATCCGTCATGGTCAAATGTACCAAAAACGAATGATGCGAGCGTACAACAAAAAGGTTCGCCCAAGAGAATTTCGAGAGTGGGACCTGGTGTTGAAGAAAATCCTTTTCATACAAAAAGATTTCAGAGAAAAATGGATGCCGAACTGAGAATGACCTTATGTGGTAAAGAAAGCGTTCACTAGAGGAATATTGATTTTGGCCGAAATGGATGGTAAAAGTTTGCCTAATCCCATCAATTCAGACTCGATCAAGAAATACTTTACCTAAAAGAGGGGAAAGCTAAGATGAAAACCCGCAAGGGGGTGCTTTAAGACCTTTCGAAAAAAAAAAGAAAAAAGGGAGAGGCCAAGGCGAAAACCCGCAAAGGGCGCTTTGAGACCAAATGGGTTTTGAGTCGAAAACCCGAAAAGGGCGGCTCAAATTTTGACAAAAGAAGGGGTATGTGATGATTTTGTCCTCTCAAAATTAACAAAAAAGAGGAATGTTACACCTCAGAACATCTACAAAGAACTGCAGATTTCCCAACACCTATTCAGCTCAAAATTATCTTCAAAAAGACTGGATAGTAAAGCTCAGACTGCGATATCTGGGGCACCTACTTTTCCCTTTTGTCCATTTTGTATTCCAATAATGTTCACTTTCATTGATTAATTTAATTATATTCTTCATAAATTCTAGTGTTGTCTATCATTTAAACCTTTTAAGCAGTTTGCAATTGAAATAACGATTAATGGACCCATAATGCTTCCATAAAAGGAGTTATGCCTATTACTCTAGAAGTCTCTAAACAGCGCAGGAACCTGAAACAGGACTGTTGTCTAGAACCATCACGACTAAGGGATAGAAACATTCGAGAAAGAGGAGTCCAAAATCATGACTATCTCTCCAGATTCTCTGTCAAAGATATTAGTTGCATGAGAAGACGAGATATTACGTCCATGACGCGATATTGACGAACAAACGAGCAATAACAATCCTAGGCATAAAAAAAGGATCATTCTCATAACACTTCTGCATGCATATATCATCTAGTTATGAGCATCTGACTCATTCTGGTCATGGCATCCTAATTATTTGACATAAACATAGACCGTAAAATCGATTCTACAAGACAGGTTCCCTAGAGGACAATGTAGCAACATCGATGAATTCACAGTCCTATCTCCCTAACCAACAGTGGAATAGGTTGAATATTGTAGATCTTGTCGCCCTAAACAGTAGTGGGACAAGATCGAAGGAAAATCTTGTCTCTCTAAACAGTAGTGGAACATGATTTAAGCCACCATCTTATCTCTCTGACCAGCGGTGGAATAGGTTGAAAATTGTAGATCTTGTCGCCCTAAACAGTAGTGGGATAAGATCGAAGGCAAATCTTGTCTCTCTAAACAGTAGTGGAACATGATTTAAGCCACCATCCTATCTCCTTGACCAGCAATGGAATAGATTGAAGATTGTAGATTTTGTCGCCCTAAACAGTAATGGAACAAGATCGAAGGCAAGTCTTCTCTCCCTAAACAGTAGTGGAACATGATTAAGCCACCATCCTATCTCCCTGACCAGCAGTGGAATAGATTGAAGATTGTAGATCTTGTCGCCCTAAACAGTAGTGGGACAAGATCGAAGGCAAATCTTGTCTCCCTAAACAGTAGTGGAAAATGATCTAAGCCACCATCCTATCTCCCTGACCTACAGTAGAATAGGTTGAAAATTATAGATCTTGTCACCCTAAGCAAAATTGGGGTAAGATCAAAGGCAAATCTTGTCTCCCTAAACAGTAGTGGAACATGATTTAAGCTATTGTCCTATCTCCCTGACCAGCAGTGGAATAGGCTGAAGATTGCAAATCTTGTCTCCCTAAACAGTAATGGAACATGATTTAAGCCACCATCCTATCTCCCTGGCCAGCAGTGGAATAGGTTGAAAATTGTAGTCTTGTCACCCTAAGCAAATTTGAGGTAAGATCGAAGGCAAATCTTGTCTCCCTAAACATTAGTGGAACATGATTTAAGCCACCGTCCTATCTCCCTGACCAGCAGTGGAATAGGCTGAAGATTGCAAATCTTGTCTCTCTGAAGATACAGCGGAGAAGGTTGAAATTACCAATCTCATCCCCTCGAAGTTGCAGCAGAAGCAAATTGAAGCTACAGGTCATATCTCTCTGAAGTAGCGGTGGAGTGGATCAAAGCAACAAGATGCGGTGGACTAGAACGAGGCTACCTAAAGAAAAAAGCACCAAAGAAGTCAAGACTCAGCGAGATCGGGCAAAATTGGTCTTTCTTAAAAGTCTTTGCTCCGTTCTTGTTACACAATAATGAGCAAAGAGGGGCAGTTGTACAAACCCATTTCTGCCCGGGCCCATAAAACAACAAACCAACCCACCAAAAAACCCAAGACCTAAATCAAACCTAATTAAAAACCATTAGCCAAAACTAATACAACCCCAAACCTGACCCAAACAAATTAAAACCCAACCCAAAACAACCCAAATTCTTAAACCCACTTAATCCCAAACTAACAAACCCAAAACCTGAAGCCCAAATCAGATGGCCCAATTACCCAATAGTCAAACTAGGGTTTCAAAAAGGCTGAAACCCTAGCTGGCCTGTGGTGCGTCTGCCCTCTGCCAAGTCTGCCACTGCCTCTGCACCACCGACCCCTCCACTTGCACCGCCCGAGTACCTGCAAGCATTAAAAATGGAAGTGACAACAAACACTTTGTAAAAAGCTATAAAAGCCAACCCGAATCCTTTTTAATTTTTCGGACGATTTATTGAATACAAAAAAACAGAGAGATTCAAAAACAGAAAGAAATCATCAATACAACAACGACAGATTTCGATTACAACCACAAACATACTCAAATATACAAGCAACAAATACCAACAGAGCAGATTAAAGTCGCGCAAAGGTTGCTTTGACTTCTCTATTTCCTTGTTTTTTGAAATTGTCGTATTCAAGTCTATTTCCCTTCCTTTTGTTTTTTTTTTTCTCTTAAAAATTATATATATACATATACTAAGTATAAAAAAGAGGAAAAATTTTACCTTGAGCGCTGCCGTGCACGGCGATCGTCAGCGACGGACTGCGACGGAGGAGCGACGGTGAACTACCGGAAATCCCACTGGTCCCTAGGCCTGTAGAGAGAACAAAAGAGGGAAAGGTTTTATTTTTTGGGAAAGAAGAGAAAATGAAAATTTTTAAAATTTTTTTTGCTTATAAAGCCATTTAAAAAGGAGTCGTTTTGGCCGGCATCCTAAAGCCCCAAAACGACGTCGTTTTGCATGACCCGATCCGACCCGACCCGCTCCGGACTAGGATCCGCGTGTTTTCCAACGGAAGGGCTAATTGCACTTTTAGCCCTTCCGCTTTTTTAATACTGGCAATCGAGTTTATTTTATTTTTTAATTCTACCCAATAATTTATTTCGATTTTCAATTTGGTCCTCCCTGATGCTGTGTGTTTTGAAGGAGAAGGGAAAATTTCCCTTTTAGTCCCTCCTTGTTATTCGCGCGTTCAATGGGGTCCTTTTCCTCTTTTATTTATTTCAGATTTTCCCCGAACTTTTGTTTTAAGTTCAATTTAGTCCTTATTGGTTATTTTTGCTATTTTATTGTTAAAATTTATTAATTTAATGTTCTTATTATTATTATTATTATTATTATTATTATTATTATTATTATTATTATTATTATTATTATTATTATTATTTATTTGTTTTCTTATTTCCTTTTTTACTATTTTCCCTATTATTATTAATTTATTACCATTATTATTATTATTATTATTATTATTATTATTATTATTATTTTCGTTAATGTTGTTATTTTCTTTACTATTATTATTACTATTTGATCGTGTGTTAGAGTCTTAAAAATTTATAAAAAGAATGATCAAGCCTAGAAACTAACTATGACAACGATTGAGGCAAGCGCACCTATCGAACAGTAGTATAGTTTAGTGGTAAGACCGGATTGTCGAACCCAAAGGAACTAAAAGTACTAATACTAACTTTCTTTTTATTATTTAGCCTAAAAAATTAAATGATTTATTAATTAATCTAAAATTAACTAACTATTAAGCTAAAGATGCAAAGACAAAGAGAATGAATTGGGGAAAATACTTGTGGGAAAAACCAATTGATTTAGACAATACCTGAGGAAGAATCCACCTAGACTTCACTTGTTATTTAACTCTGAACCAGACAATTTATTCACTTGACTTCATCCGTAGGATTACCTAATTTATATTAATACCTCTTTCGATGCTACTAACGTCTAACCATAGGTTGATTAATTGAAATCTCTTTCTAATTAAAACCCCAAGAATTGCATTAACTCGATCTATGGACTCTCATATTAGATTTGACCCTAATCCGGTAGATTTTCGTCATCCTATTTCTAGGGTTGCGATCAACTCCGCTTAATTATGCTAGATCTACTCTTAAACAGGGACTTTTGCTCCACTGCCTAAGCACACCAGTACTTGAATCAATATCCTGAAATATTAAAACAAGAATTAAAAACACATAATTAAGAACAAATCAAGTATTTATCATATAGTTCAAAAAATAATAACAAGATCCGTCTTAGGTTTTATCCCCCTCAGGTATTTGAGGAGTTTAGTTCATAATTATAAAAGAATATATCTCAGAAGAAAATATAAAACAAAACATAAGAAAAACCCTAAAACTCCCTGAAGGAAATTGAAGGGAAGATCCTCCGTCTTGAGTATAACTCCGGCTTTTTGAGATGAATCAACTGGCTTTCTTCGCGTAAATTCCACAATTCTAGCTCTCCGGCTTGGCTTTTCTGCCTAACTGGACGCCTAACTCGACTCCCCCCTGAAGGTTGGCCTCTAGGGTGTTTATATATGCTTTTGGAATGGCTTTCTTTGCCCCCAAGTACCCTAATCTGAATGGAACTCTTCTTTGTCACGACAAGGACACGCCCGTGTGAATTATGGCCAGGCCGTGTTCGGGTTCGTTAATAAGGCACGGCCGTGCAGTCTTGGGCCCAGGCCGTGTTAATTTCATGATATGACCTATTTACTCCGTTTTAGGCCCGTTTCTCATTCTTTTCATCCTCTGGTGCTTTCCTAAGTATAAAACATGAAAACAAAGGATTAAGAGCACCAAATTCCACAATTAAGGCTTAAATCATCCAAAAGTATGCTAAATGTGGATTAAAATATGTTTATATTACGGTTTATCAAATACCCCCACACTTAAGCATTTGCTTGTCCTCAAGCAAAATTATCAACTCACAATTAAAAAGAACTTTCTTGATTTATAATATTCATCAATAATGTTCCATCATAATTCAAAGATAATTTATACATTGATAATTTAAGTAAAAGGATCTTAAAGATTCAAACAATCAACGTCATATATTTTGTAGCACGAAAACATAGGTGTTTTCCCTTTTGCCTAAATAATTACCCTTAATTCAAAATCGACAAGAGATGACATCCTCACTAAAGATTCACTCAAATCACTCAAAGTGTTTAAGGTTCGAAATTAAGCACTCAAAATTTGAACATGAAAAGTTAATCCCATAGGCTTGCCTGAAAATCAAATCTCCACCACTATAAAATGAGATGATACACAAATTAAAGGTCTTTAAAAAGGGTTGTAATGGGGGTCGGTTTAAAGGTGTGGATAAAGGCTGAATTAGAGGGTTAGAATCGAGATTGAATTGACAATTTACCTAACTAGAAAAATGAATTAACCCTAAATAATTACATCAACTAAAAACTTGTAAAACTAATAACATGAGCTTCTTCTCAAGATGTGGAATTTAAACGTATAAGCTCAATTACATAGAGCTGATATTGAATATACTTCATTTTTTTAAAGAACAAATCACAATAATAATAAGGAAGAACCTTAACAACTAAAATATAGAACATAGCTAGGAAACTGTTCAAAATTAAATCTCGACAAAAAGGGATTCAAGGAATGGTGATAAAAAATACAGAATGGGTTTTAGGTTAATATTAGTGGGTGAGTAAAAAAAAGGGTTGTTAAGATCAAAAGGGTTCACTAGGGTTAATTGTGAGGGTACGCTTTTTAGTGGAATGAATGGGTTAAATCCTAAGTGCCTTTATCATCTCTGTATATCAAAGCAATAATGTGGTCTTGACATGTATAATCGAAGCAAGTTCTAGAATAACAGCTCAATGTTGACACACTCATAATCAAAAAGTGAGCACGAAAGAATGTATGCTCTAAAAGGCTCAAAATCTCACACAAATTATGGGTTTTTGATATCAACTTTGTAAATTTCAAACTTCAAGGTAATAATTAGATTCAGGTAGACAACCTAGCAAATTTTAACTTTTGAAAATAGACTTATCATGCTTGATTCTCTAGTCTCCTAAAGTTTAAATCATCACTGCACAATTATCAATGACTTAATCCAAAACGTATTAATAAAAATCATAAATTACAAGAAATTTATTCTAATTAGTGATATGAGAAAATTTCTTAAAGACAAGATATCATTCAGGGCATAATTCAGGGATTTGAGAATAATGAAGAAAGTTAGGCACTTTCTTGAAATAAATATTCACCCCCCCACACTTAAGATGTACATTGCCCTCAATGCACAAAGATATATATAACAATATAGTGTGAAAATCAAAAGATGGGGAGAAGTGAAACTCCCTGAATGTTGGATGAAATCCTTGGAGGATGGCTAGTGATGATGATTTAGGCATGGGTGAATGTGATGGTGAATACTCCGATGCTGTGTTCGTTCTTGGAGTGGTAATTTGAACCTTTTAAACTGCAAAGTTATCAGTTAGATGTTCAGGGAGTATTTGTTTAATGAGTGTTGTTAGAGATACTCGAGAATTGGACAGCCAGTGATAAAAGAAATAGAACTGTACTAATAAGAGTTTTAAACAAGAAAGGCAAAAAGTTTTAATTAAAAATGAAAATAAGCTAAACATAAACTAAAAGTGAAAAGTGAAAAATAAATAAAATCAAAGGACTCAAAGGTCCTCGTCATCGGCTGGTAGAGGCGGCGATATGTGAAAGTGATGACAAATCTGCTGAAGAGTCGCCTCAATGCCATCGAATCATCGAGCGGTGTCATTGAATTGTTGAGTATAGTAATGCTCGAACTGAGTAAGACGTGCAGAGATGTCAGAAAGTGAAGCAGCCGCATGAGCTGGGTGATGGCTCGGTTGTGGTTCCTCATGTGAGTGTGGAACATTGTCAGTAATTTCCTCAGGATCCTCTTCTTCAGTGGTAGGTGCTAGTCGATATTGGGGAGGATCGGTCCCACGTCGACGTTGAATCATCCTCATGTGTAGCATTGTTTGGATGCCCTATGGGGACATCTGACCTATCAGTGTGAGGGAGGAGATCTGAGCGGCGGTGTTGAGGAGTCCGAAATATCTAGCCAAGCGTGTGATGTATGGACCCATAGATATGACCCCCTCCTATGTTGCTCCGTCTGATGTTGAATTGCACGAGCTATAAAATAGGCTAAGTCGAATACGTGCCCGTTTGCCATGCACCATAGGAAGTAGGCGTCGTGAGTGTTAACAACACCGGTGCTTTCTCACCTACCTGTCAGTGTATGGGCTAAAATAGAGTGTACGTACCTTAGGGACGGCGCAAGAGCCATCGCCTTGGAGCGACTGGGGTCATAAGAGGCATTGTGGGGTGCTATATTGTACCAACATCACGTGGGGGTGTTGTGGATATGGTGATGGAGCGTCGCGAGATCATTATCCTCTATAAATTCTTCGGTGTAGAGTCCCAATGCAACCCCGAATTGCGGTACATTCAGTTCTCGTACAATGCCTCCTAAACGGAATTGGATTGTGCCGGGGTCATCGTGACGCGTCATCACCGTCTGAAGGTGGAAAGTGGAACATTGCTCCAAAGTGAGCTCTAGATATGTGGGTTCGATGATATTGAAGAATTGGTCCCATGGATCGGTAGTCAGGAGAGTCCGTACCTCGTCGACTAGTTGGACCTGCTCCAAAGCGGCCCAATCAATGCACCTCCTTGTACCGAGGGGTCGCGTGCGAAGTATCTTATACAGGTCCTTCTGAGTTCCTGGAGGAAATTGTATAAATGGATGTCATACTGCGGCGGTTGCACTGACTGATGACGAACCGGGTCCCTTCCGTTTTTTGGAACTAGGGACTGCGGTTTTCTTGCCTCGAGACGATGATATTATGGTCCTGAAAATAACTGATAATCAACGATTCAAGCAACATTTCCAATCAAGACATATTGCATAACATTTGAGAATTCAACCATATCAAAAAAATATAACAATGACAAAAATCACAATAAGAAAGGAAAGAAACTAATATTTTGCATAAATACTAATCGTTATTACTTAAACAATGACTAAATGAATATATCAATCTAATAGTGAATAAAACTAATATTTAGCAATAATAAAGAAAACTAACTAGAAACTAAATCAAATTCTAGTGATAATTTAGTTCAATGGAGTAAAATGTGAAAATGAGAGCTGACCGGTGGAGTTTTGGCGAGGTGCATGGGCGTTGAGCGGTGGTGCACGGGCGTGTGCTGCAAATAGTTGGGTGAACACGACTGTGTTGAGGTTTTGGATGGGAGTTTGTTCCGCCTGCACGGGCGTAGACTGGTTTTCTATGTGTATGTGAAAGAGAGAAAGAAATAAGGGATAGGGGAAGTCAAGGGAGGAGAGGGTTTTGCTGGTGGCTGGAATGGGGAAGTGGTTTTGGAGAAAAACGGCTAGGGTTTTAGGGGGTTGGGGAAAATTTTGGGGGAGACGGGCGTTGGTTTCTTTAAATAGGGGTGGGGGTACGGTCAGGGGCCACGCCCGTGTTCCCTTTATTCAGCCCGTGTTTTTCGAAAATTTTTATTTCAGGCGTGTTTATGTGTGTTCCACGCCCGTATCATACAGGCATGCCTGGCATTGTTCGTTTCTCCAACGCCCGTGTCAATGGTCCCACGCCTGTGTTTCGCAAGTCAGTGTCATCCACAGCCTTAAAGCACGGGCGTGTTTAACGTCCGTGTTGTTTACTCAGGATCGACCACGGTTTGGATGCACGGGCGTGTTGCATGTCCGTGTCCATTAGTCAGTTTCAACCGCGGTCGCGTTGCACGGCCGTGTCATTTAGTCAGAGCCCGTGGCTTGCGAAAAATTTTGCCTTGTTTTCGCACCCTCTTTGCCAAGCTCATATACCTATTCGTGGTATCCACACGGCTACGAACACGACCGTGTGTGAGGCCGTGTGGGTGGAGAAACCTACACTTTTTTTTGGTTAGTTTATAGTTGGATGCTAAAAAGGAAAAAATAAAAATAAAAATAATGGGGTTACTACTCGGGTTGCCTCCCGAGAAGCGCTCGTTTATAGTCTTAAGCTAGACTTTCCCTGTTTTCGTTTCTAAATAAATGTTCACAGAGATGAAACTCCTCTCTTATATCCCTAAATTCTTCACCATTATAAATCTTTAGTCGTTGCCCGTTTACCTTAAACGTGCCATAATTTGGATGGGTTAACTCGATGGTGCCATAGGGAAAGATAGTTTTGATCACGAAAGGGCCTGACCATCTTGATTTCAACTTCCCAGGGAATAATTTGAGCCTTGAATTGTATAACAGAACTAGATCTCCTACTTTGAATTGTTTTGGTTGTTTTAAACGAGCATCATGGCGTCGCTTTGTTTCCTCCTTGTATAGTCGTGAATTCTCATAGGCGTTAGCTCGCCATTCATCTAACTCGTTCAACTGCATCATTCTTTTCTCACCTGCAGTTTTAAGATCGTAATTTAGAAATTTTATAGCCCAAAAAGCTTTATGTTCTAATTCAAATGGTAGGTGACAACTTTTTCCGTAGACAAGTCTGTATGGGGATGTTCCTATGGGTGTTTTAAATGCTGTTCTATAAGCCCATAAAGCATGTCTACTTTTAATACCCAATCTTTCCTGTTTGATTCAATTGTCTTCTCTAGAATATGCTTGAGCTCTCGATTTGCTACTTCTACTTGTCTGCTGGTTTGAGAGTGATAAGAGGTAGTTGTTCTGTGGTGTACTCCATATTTCCTTAAGACTTTGTCAAATTGAGTATTACAAAAATGAGTACCTCTATCGCTTATAATTGCTTTGGGTGTGCCAAATCGAGAAAAGAGTTTCTTAAGAAATCTTACTACCATTCTGGCATCATTAGAAGGTAAAGCTTGAGCTTCTACCCATTTTGACATGTAGTCTACTGCTACTAAAATATATTTATTCCCAAATGAATTAGGGAATGGGCCCATAAATTCAATACCCCATACGTCAAAAATTTCGCATGATAGTATGTACGTTTGAGGCATTTCATTGCGTTTAAAGATATTACCTATTCTTTGACATCTATCACATGAAACAACATACCTGTTAGCGTCTTTGAACAAGGTAGGCCAAAAAAAACCTGATTCGAGTATTTTGTGTGCTGTCCTGATCCCACTGTAATGTCCTCCTAAAGGTCCTGAATGGCAGTGTTCTAAGATCTTGTTTGCTTCTGCTTTTGTAACACATCTTCGAATTACTTGATCTGTACATATACGAAAAAGAAAAGGATCCTCCCAAAAATAGTTTTTCACATCAGTAAAGAATCGCTTCTTTTGATGATGTATTAACCTTTTTGGTAGGATGTTAGCAGCTAGGTAATTTGCAATGTCTGCAAACTAGGGTACCTCTGAGTTAGAAATAGCAAATAATTGTTCTGCAGGAAATGAGTCATTTATCTCTGTCTCATCTAGTTCTTTGATATGTGGATTTTCAAGCCTAGATACATGATCTGCTGCAAGATTTTCAGCTCCTTTCTTATCCTGAATTTCTGGATCAAATTCTTGCAAGAGTAAAATCCATCTTATGAGTCGTGGTTTTGCATCGGTTTTTGTTAAGAGATAACGAAGAGCTGAATGGTCAGTGTAAATGACAACTTTAGATAATATCAAATACTGTCTAAATTTATCAAATGCAAAGACCACAGCTAGCAATTCTTTTTCCGTGGTGGTGTAATTTTCTTATGCAGCCGTTAATGTCTTGCTAGCGTAATATATCGGTTGAAAATGCTTGTCCCTTTGCTGTCCCAAAACTGCACCCACTGTAAAATCGCTCGCATCACACATTAGTTCAAAGGGTAAATTCCAACCAGGTGCAATTATAATTGGAGCATTTATTAATTTATCTTTGAGGATGTTAAATGCATTTAAACATTCTTGATCAAAATTGAAAGGTACATCTTTTTCTAGTAGTTTCGTTAAAGGCTTAGCTATTTTAGAAAAATCCTTAATAAATCTTCTATAAAATCCAACATGTCCTAAAAAGCTTCAATGGCCTTAACTGAACTAGGAGGGGGTAATTTCTATGGTTTCAACCTTTGCTTTGTCTACCTTAATCCCTTTACTAGAAATTTTATTTCATAACACAATCCCCTCTCAAACCATAAAGTGACAATTTTCCCAATTTAAAACAAGATTCGTTTCTTTGCATCTCATCAGAACTCGTTTTAGATTTTTAAGGCAAAGATGAAAAGAATTACCAAATACTGAAAAATCATCCATAAATACCTCCATAATGTCTTCCACAAGTTCATCAAAGATAGCCAGCATGCAGCGCTAAAAAGTAGAAGGAGCATTATATAATCTAAAAGGCATTCTATGATAAGCAAACGTACCGTATGGACATGTGAATATTGTCTTTTCTTGATCCTCAGGGGCTATTGGGATTTGGAAGTAGCCGGAGAGTCCGTCTAGGAAGCAGTAGTACATATGCCCAGATAATCTTTCCAACATCTGATCAATAAAGGGCAAAGGAAAGTGATCTTTTCTGGTGGCGTCGTTCAACTTTCTATAGTCAATACAGACTCTCCAACATGTGATTGTTCTTGTAGGAATTAATTCATTCTTTTCTTGGCTACAACATCATGCCTCCTTTCTTTGGAACGACCTGCACAGGGCTTACCCAAGTACTGTCAGAAATAGGATAAATTATTCTAGCATCTAGGAGTTTAATTACCTCAGTTTTGAAAACTTCTTTCACGTTGGGATTCAATCATCTTTGAGGTTGCACACATGGTTTATACTCATCTTCCATTAAAATTTTGTGGGTGCAAAACGATGGGCTTATTCCTTTAATGTCAGAAATTTTCCAAGCTATGGCTCTTTTATGTTCTCTTAGTACCTTTAGGAACTCGTCTTTCTCTTTGGGTTCCAGTTCTAAAGAGAATTACTGGTAGCGTAGAATTATCCCCAAGGAATGCATATTCTAAGTGTTTTGGTAACTGTTTTAATTCCAATTTTGGTGGCTCAACAATAGAGGGTTTTTATTTTAGTTCATCGTTGATTTCAATGTCCTCTTCTTTCTTTTGTCTAGAGGTAGATGTATGAGAATTCAACTCATCTGTATCATCATCTTCCCCCTCACCTTGGGTAAAACACAGTTCCATCGTGTCGTTATGTATGATTTCTTGCAAAGAATCTTGAATAAAATGATCAATGACATCAATAAAATAACAGGAATCATCTTGTTCTCTAGAGTACCGCATAGCATCGTAAATTGGGAAAATAATTTCCTTGTCGCCTACCCTTAACGCGAGTTTACCATCACCTACATCAATAACAGCTCTAGCAGTAGCTAAAAAAGGGCGTCCCAAAATTAAAGGTACCTCAATGTCTTCATCCATGTCAAGCACAACAAAATCAACAGGGAATATAAATTTATCAACTTTTACCAGAATATCTTCAATAACTCCCCTAGGATATTTGATAGATCTGTCAGCTAATTGAATACTCATCCTAGTGGGTTTTGGTTCCCCAAGACCAAGTTGCTTAAACATTTTATAGGCATTAAATTAATACTGGCGCCTAGATCAGCTAGTGCTTTCTTAATATTTAAACTACCAATTAAACAGGGAATAGTGAAACTTCCTGGATCTTTTAATTTGGTTGGTAGCTTGTTTTGGAGGATGGCTGAACATTCTTCATTAAGTTCCACCGTTGATATCTCATCAAACTTCCTTTTATTTGTTAGAAGCTCTTTTAGGAATTTTGCGTATGTTGGCATCTGTGATATAGCTTCAACAAAAGGTAAGTTAATATGTAATTGTTTAAAAAGTTTAATAAATTTACCGTATTGTGCATCTAGTCGGTCTTTCTTCAACTTTGCCGGATATGGGATTGGTGGTTTACATTCTTCACGTACCAGTGTTACATTCTCAACTTCATCATTCTTTGGCTTATCAGTTTCATGAGGTACCTTCTTCTTTGTTTCAGCTAACTTATTTCCACTTCTTAGTGTAACTGCCTTCACCTGCTCTTTTTCCCTAAGTAAACTTTCTGGTTGTTTTTCAGAAACTAACTTAGTTAGTTGCCCAATTTGATTCTTAAGCCCTTGAATTAACGCTTGCTGATTGTTCAATATTGTTTTGGTATTTTGAAAACAGGTTTCCGACACCTCTATAAATTTTGTCAGCATGTCTTCCAGGTTCGGCTTTTTTTTCTTGTGGGAAGGATTGTTGTCTTTGGTTTCTTTGACTTCCCCACGAGAAGTTTGAATGGTTCCTCCAACCTGAATTGTGAGTGTTACTATAAGGGTTATTTGAGGTAAAAAACTGTTACCCATAGTGAACTTGTTCGTTTTCAGCGCCCGTGTTGTAAGGTGGATAATCTATGTTGTTCCTCCAGACTCCATTCATATTACACTGCATAATTGGGTGTATCTGCAAAGAATCACATAAACCAACAATCTTTTGTTTAACATCTCTACCTGATTTGATAGCATGGTTACTGGGTCGAGGTTGAAAACACTGGCTGCTTTTGTTGGCTTGGTCCTTGTGACTTGCCACTGATAGTTATTCAGTGACATCTCTTCAATGAATTCGTAAGCAGCCTCAGGTGTTTTGTTATTTAGGGTTTCGCCAGTGGATGAATCTATCAATTGCCTCGTTGAGGGGTTCACACCATTGTAAAAAGTTTGGACCTGTAGCCACAAGGGTAATCCATGGTGTGGGCACCTTCTTAATAGATCTTTGTATCTCTCCCATGCATCATAAAGTGTTTCTAAATCCATCTGCACAAAAGAAGAGATATCATTCCTTAACTTGGCCGTTTTAGCCGGCGGAAAACATTTTAATAAAATTTTTCGGTCATTTGTTCCCATGTAGTGATTGATCCTCATGGAAGAGAATGCAACCACTGTTTAGCTTTATTCCTCAGTGAAAAAGGAAATAACCGAATACGGATGGCATCATCAGAAACGCCATTTATTTTGAACGTATCACAGAATTCGAGAAAATTCGCTAAGTGTGTGTTAGGATCCTCATCCTGCAAACCATCAAACTGAACAAACTGTTGTACCATCTGAATAGTGTTAGGTTTCAGTTCAAAATTATTTGCAACAATAGCGGGTCTAACAATACTTGACTCAGTTCCTGTTAAATTAGGTTTAGCATAATCATACATAGTTCGAGGAGCGTGATGTTCTGCCGCCTCTGGAGGTAGCAGATTATTC
The DNA here is from genome assembly GCA_005393395.2 of Gossypium australe. Classification (NCBI taxonomy): domain Eukaryota; kingdom Viridiplantae; phylum Streptophyta; class Magnoliopsida; order Malvales; family Malvaceae; genus Gossypium; species Gossypium australe. The sequence continues at coordinate 133,348,549 of CM016621.1, forward strand.
TCAGCCATCTCTTCGGTGGTATTAGTTTCGATTTCTTGCTCTTCTTCTATGTAATTTCAGCTGCGCCTTATTTCTCTACGATTTCTGCGAACAGTACCTTCAATATCACTGTCGTAAATCAGGGGTCCCGTCGGGTTCCTCCTAGTCATAAACTAGAGGTACCTATCAAGAACAAATAAAAGAAGGAAAATCAGTAAAGTTAAAAGCAAAATAAAAATAAAAATAAATTACAAAAATAAAAATGGCTAAATTAATAAAAATTGAGCGTTCTTAATATTTTAGTTCCCCGACAATGGCGCCAAAAACTTGATCGTGTGTCAAAGTCTTAAAAATTTATAAAAGGAATGATCGAGCCTAGAAACTAACTATGACAACGATTGAGGCAAGCACACCTATTGAACAGTAGTATAGTTTAGTGGCAAGACCGGATTGTCGAACCCAAAGGAACCAAAAGTACTAATACTAACTTTCCTTTTATTATTTAGCCTAAAAAATTAAAGGATTTATTAATTAATCTAAATTAACTAACTATTAAGCTAAATATGCAAAGACAAAGAGAATCAATTGGGTAAAATACTTGTGGGAAAAACCAATTGATTAAGACAATACCTGAGGAAGAATCCACCTAGACTTCACTTGTTATTTAACTCTGAACCAGATGATTTATTCACTTGACTTGATCCGTAGGATTCCCTAATTTATATTAATACGTCTAACCATAGGTTGATTAATTGAAATCTCTTTCTAATTAAAACCCCAAGAATTGCATTAACTCGATCTATGGACTCCCATATTAGATTTGACCCTAATCCGGCAGATTTTCGTCATCCTATTTCTAGGGTTGCGATCAACTCCGCTTAATTATGCTAGATCTACTCTTAAACAAAGACTTTGCTCCACTACCTAAGCACACCAGTACTTGAATCAATATCCTGAAATATTAAAACAAGAATTAAAAACACATAATTAAGAACAAATCAAGTATTTATCATATAGTTTAGAAAACAATAACAAGATCCGTCTTAGGTTTTATCCCCCTCAGGTATTTGAGGAGTTTAGTTCATAATTATAAAAGAATATATCTCAGAAGAAAATATAAAACAAAACATAAGAAAAACCCTAAAACCCCTGAAGGAAATTGAAGGGAAGATCCTCCGTCTTGAGTATAACTCCGGCTTCTTGAGATGAATCAACTAGCTTTCTTTAAGTAAATTCCACAATTCTGGCCTCTCCGGCTTGGCTTTTCTGCCTAACTGGACGCCTAACTCGACTCCTCCCTGAAGGTTGGCCTCTAGGGTGTTTATATAGGCTTTTGGAATGGCTTTCTTTGCCTCTAAGTACCCTAATCCGAATGAAACTCTTCTTTGTCACGACAGGGACACGCCCATGGCACACGCCCGTGTGAATCGTGGCCAGGCCGTGTTCGGGTCCGTTAATGAAGCACGACCGTGTGGTCTTGGGCCCAGGCCGTGTTGATTTCGTGATATGGCCCATTTACTCCGTTTTAGGCCCGTTTCTCATTCTTTTCATCCTCCGGTGCTTTCCTAAGTATAAAACATGAAAACAAAGGATTAAGAGCACCAAATTCCACAATTTAAGGCTTAAATCATCCAAAACTATGCTAAATCTGGGATTAAAATATGTTTATATTACGGTTTATCACTATTATTTTTATAATTACTACTATAGTTATATTTTCTCTTTGTACTTATTACTTATTATTATTTACTTTTATTTTTATTATTATTTCTTTTTATTTTTGACTTGTTTATTTTATTTTATTCTCATCTTCATTATTGTTATTCACATTAATGCATTTATCATTCTTTTACCATACATCTGTACCATCATTTTTCATTTTATTATCAATTTACATTGCTTTAATCTTTACCCGTTACATAAAATTTCATTTTTTTTAAATCAACAATTTTTCGTATTTCGAGATTCGAAAAGTCGCACCCTAACTTACGGGGTTCCAATTTTCTCGATAAATCCGAATAACGAATGTTTCCAATGATCTCTTTCTAAAAACCAAGATAATCAAACATCTTTCAAAATAAATAAGTTTTCGGCGTTTATTCTCGTATTGAGAATTTAAGATATTGTGTCCTAACTTACGGGACGTAATTCTTTCTCTCGATTAACGTGAAACATGTCTTGTTCTCGATTTTTTTAACTTTATAATAAAGGGTCGTATTTTAAAATTCCTCGAATTTCTAATTTTCGACACTAAGACACTAATTACTCAACTAGGTACCAATTTTAGGCGTATCGAGGATGCTAACCCTTCCTCGTGCGTAACCCACTCTCGAACCCGTTTTTCTGGATTTCGAAGACCGATAAAAATTTTATTAAAATGATTGAATTACGAGGTGACCCAATCACACCTCATCAAAAAGGATCAGTGGCGACTCCCGTTTTTTCTTCGTTTTCATTTTCAAATATAGAGTCGACCCCGTTTTTACAAAAAATGGTTTCGGCACAACCAAAAAGGATAAACTTACCATAGTGATTAATTCCAACAAAAGAGGCATGTTCACAAGATATGTTGTGTCAAAACTAACAACATCGTAAAAGTCTTCGTAAGCAATTTTACTCTAAGGATGGATCTAAATAATATTCTTCAACATTCTAGAACCATCAAGGTCAAATTGGTGGAAGAAATCCCTATCTTAATTTTGCATTTTGCGAAGAGAAAAAAAAAAACACTTCTGCAAATACTAAGCATCCACCTCTCGCATGATCAATCTATTGTTGCAATGGATATAATTTCTATAATTCTTTGGTAAACACTCCATTTGATCTGGTCCACTTGATTGAACTTGTAGCAATTTAATGTTGTTGTAAATTGGAAAACCAACCATATAATTTTCCTCAGGGGTTCTACATAACCGATTAGAAACATGCCTATTTCCAAACATTAGCCTTGACATGTCAGGCATGAGTTCATGTTAATGATATGTGATTATACTACTAACGTGCCACATATAATTACCTCCTAAAACAACATTCACCCTGGCAGGACAAGATATTTCTTACTCTTCTTCCTCTCATTAGATTTCCCACTTTTATCACGGAATTTTTCTTACTTAATGATCTCCTCATCACACTAGATCCTTTCAACTTCGCATGCAATTGGTAAAAGTTGAACAATTCATCAAGGCTTCTAAATCACATTCCTTTGGTTGGGCCAAATACTTATTCATTATCATGTTCAACCTCTATCTAATTCTCACCGGCATTAGAACCTTCTACATTATTATCATAAGACCCATGAACATCAACATCTTGATCATTAAGTTCTTCACATTGAATCTCATTTGCCCCATTTGTGTTTGAAGCAAAGCCTGCATCAAATGATGTGTCATTTTCCTTCTCTGCTCAATAAATTATCATCATCAAAAGATCCAAACAAATCATTTAAGGTTTCAGTGACATTACTGGTTTGGTTATAGTTGTGGTTTTCTAATTCTTGAATCCACCAATTAGCTCGTTCTACATTAATTGTATGAGAATTTTGTGTTTCATGAGGATTTTCCAATTTTTCAACAAAGCTTTTTCTTTAAAACTCTTGAATCTTGGTATAAATTTGAATAGAAAACTGAAATTGACAGGAATAGAATAAGTGAAAGGTAGGAAGTTGAAGTAATATGACTTTTCCTGATACGATAATGTGATACTAAAACTAGTCCCTTTTATATATTTTTTAATCTATCTATTTTCCTGTTTATTATAAATTCAATTTACAAAACTAAATGATGACGGCTAATAATGAAACTTAATTAAATATGTAGGTGAAGAGCTAATTCACATCGAAAACATATAACAATAATTGCAGAGATGAGAGTAAATTAAAGGAGGGAAGACATGGAATGCCACATTCCAAAATAGGGGTTACTTTTTTCCCCTTTTTAAGCATAGAATAACAGAACTAGAATGCCTTAAAAAAATTATTGTTGTTAAAAAATATCAAGAGATAAGATATAAATTTAATAATTAAAGTGTTAGCTTCCTCTTGAGAATTTAAGTTCAAACCCCACATCTCCTATTTTTCTTTTTTAAATTTTCAGCAACTTAAGATAAAAGTCGCACTAAAGCAAATAATATTTGAGATAAAAATTAAATGGTTTAGGCTTAATGGTTAGCATGCTAATTCCCTTCCCAATGGACTCAAGTTTGAAACACGCCCCTCCCCTCTTCTTTCCATTTTAAATTCTAATCTAGCAAAAATATGGAGAAATTGCTAGTGGGCCCTCAACTTTGGAAAATTTACAATGACGCCCCAAAAGTTTGTGAAGCTTAGACATTCACCCCAATCCAATCTCAACTAGAATTCATATCTTATCCTTCTTCAAAATTTAAATAGAATTAAAATTCTATCATTTTTTCTTCTTATCCTAATTTGAAATCATATCTTATCCTTATTTAAAATTTAAATAGAATGAAAATTCCATATATTTTTTATTTTTTCCTAATTTGAATTTCAAATTACTCCTTTTCAAATTCTAATAGAATTTATCCTCATTTCTTCTATTTATTCTCTATTTTTCCTTCAAAACCCCTATTGCAAAATTCTTTCAAATTCTTGAGTTCTTTCTATTTCTCTTCAATTGTTAAATCGGTTTTCAATTAAGGAATTCAAAATCTTCAAAATCATCCATTTTTTTCTCGAGAAGATCATCAATCTCTCCAAAGCTAAGTTTTTTAAGTCTTCAAATCAAGTGTGAGATCTAAACTTAAGTCATTATGTATAATTAATTGTTGAATTAGAAGTAACTAATTTGTTTAATGCGAACTCTAGGTTAAACATGCAAACCCTAGATTAAATATGCGAACCCTATATATGTTACATGTGAATTCTATATACATGTTATATGCAAGCCCTACATATGATATATGCGAACCACTGTACATGTGATATTATTTTTCTTACGCGCACAAAATATATGTGTATACATGTGAGATCAATGAATACACGAACACATGCCTTTTTAATGCTAAAGCATAAGATATTGAATGTTGCATCAATTGATAATAAATAGCATAAATATGCTAAGTTAATGTGCAAAATTACACGAAATCAAGAATGGAGAAGTTCCGTAGGAGAAAGTGGCAATTTATGTCCACACTAAAAGTTAGTACTGTGTGAAGTAAGCGACAATGTCATCCAAAATGGATAAGTTGAAATGGTAAGCTAAAAAGCCACCAGATCGAGTCGACTAGGGATTATAGTTTATGTACAGGACGGGATGGTCGTTTTAGAGCTAATTCGACAGGATGCTTACAAAGAGTATAGTTTATGTACATGATAGGATGGTCGTTTTAAAACACCATCAAAACCAGACCAAATCGGGGTGGCAGTAATAGTCATCATCACAGATGACCAATGAACAACCATCATCACCAGAAATCAAATCTGGGATGGTCAGTTATTGTTATGTGTTATGTGAGATGGTGTGTTGAGTAATGCTCAAGATCGGTTCGGATGGGTGGGTGAGAAATTAAAACATAAAATTGCATCATAATTATATTTTGTATATGTATTGATTTATTATATGTTCCTCTTATTGTGCTTAAATTATTATACTATGAATTAAATACTTTATGTTCGATTGATTATATATAATGGTTTAAGATTAATCTCACGTTGAGACATTACAAGTTCATTCCCCATTTTCCTTACTCTCAGGTAGCGCAAAGAACTAGGACTTGGAATAGCATCGAAGGACCCTCGGATTAGCAGTCATTTCCTTTATTAGAGTTCTACTTTAAGTTTTATTCAGAATTTTCCTTTATTTTTTTCGTAATTATTTAGTATTTCCTCGTTTTTTTTATATTTTAGGTTTGGGATTTGTTAACTTAGTTATTTTATGCATGACATTTAAATATTACTGTAATATATGCCATTCGGTTTAGAAAAACTATCATTCGTTTTCCGTTACTTTATAAAATACTTAAAATTTTGTGTAAGTTTTTGCAAATCCTCACATTATATTGTAATTGAATTACTAAATAAATTCAGATTAAATTAATGAGTATTTTCTTAAAAAAAATAGCGATTTTCAATTAAATCAACTCAAGTAAAAAAATGACATTTTGGATCACTTCAATGATAGAATGGAACACCTTGATTTAGTCAAAACTTCTAGATGGAGTCATAAGTGTTACATAGCAGGAAAAACTAATATGCGGAAACACAAATAATACTGATGTTATTTTACACATTCTGTACTATTTATGTTCAAAAAGTTACCTTGATTGAGCCATCCTTCTAACATTAAAATTGAGCTATGACTTGAAAAAGTTAAGCCCAAAACCTTAAACCATTAAAACTGGTGGGGGAATGCTATCTAATTCCAAGCAGCTAATTTATTTTATTTTATTAAAAAGACAAAATCCAAAGCAAGTGTCAGAGAAAAAGTGAATGGTAATTAATAAGACCAACATAGAAGAAAACAGAGTAGAGAAAAAGAAGAATTTGATATCTTCATTCATGCTTTTATTGTACATTGCGATACTACATATATGTGTGTGCCATTAAATACACAGAGATTTTACAACTGTCGTCTCATTCTAGAATTATTCATGCGGTGACTCATTAGCTCCAACACTTGAATCAGCTTCATAATTTCATCAACACCCTTTTGGGATAGTACTTCATTGAACTTTAATTACTTTTCCTTAAACACTTCTTATATTCTTAAACACAAATAACAGTTAATCGACCAGATTTAAACTCTCAAAGATTTATTAAAAGGTTCATTTATATTTTAAAATAGAATTTTGTGGATATATTGATAAAAAAGATTAAGATTATATGTCTAGTTATGTATTGTCAAAAATTAAATTATGATATTAGATATTTAGAAGAATTTCTAAAAATTCTTCATGAATATCAAAAATTAAAAAAGAAAATATAAATTTCTGAAAAAAACTAATATTTCCATAAATTACCACCACCATTGGATGAGATTTGTATGAAAAAATACGATTCTTATTTAGAAAGCATAGTAAAATATTTGGTTAGAATCAGAAATTATAGATTCTATAGGAAATAGAATTAATTTGCAAAAGAAAGAATAATTATACATTGTTTACAAAGTAAGGCCTCTAAACAAGTTAAGCATAAACTAAGTAATAAGCATTGTACAAAAATTCTAGAGAATGGATGGAAATTTGGATATAAATCAGTAAGTCCAAATACATATAAAAAACATAAAAATAAAATAAAAGATATAAGCTAGTTAGATGGAAACCAGAAAATAAGAAAAATTCTGGTTATAATAATAGAAAAGATTTATTAGAAGAAAAACTTCTAAAAAATTTTAAAAAAATAAAATGTAAGTGTTTCATATGGGACGAAGAAGGTCATATAGCACCAAATTGTCCTAATAAAGGAAAAAGTGTAAAAAAATGATTAAAACACTTGAAGAACAAGATTAGAAATATATTCAGAGAGGAAATAAATCCTGAGGAAATATTATACGAATAATATCAGGAACGGATTTTGATATAGATGAATAAGAATATATATTTATGTTTTAATATAGGAGCAGTTCTAATATTCAGTTAGAAGAAATTCCTAAAAATGAACAACGAGATATAAATTAGGAAATATAATTGGAGAAGAAAAAGACTTTTCTGATGAAATGATAGAAAAAATTAATAAAATTATATTTCTAAAAAGAAATTTATAAATATCTAAATATAAAAATGGTATCAAAGGCATATAGAAAAAAAAATAAGTGGTAATAAAGTTGCTAAAGACACTAGAGGCCAATTAACAGAAATCCCACTATTTAATAAAGATAAAATTAAGAGGATTAAAAGAAATACCCCGTTAGATATC